>CM056465.1:7023427-7445927 GCA_029783895.1 Triplophysa bombifrons
CACTAGGTCCGGTCAGAGCTATCTGTGATAGCTCACATGGTGTCCCGGCCTAAGGGGGAAGGCTGCTCTGCCCAGCCAGCCCCCCAGGGGGTGCTTGCTTAGTGATGGATGGAATGCGTATTCTTAACCAGTGTCTGGGTAAGAAGGGAGGTTGGTGAGGTACCAGTTTCTTAGCCATGTGTTTGGGTAAGAAGAAAAGGTAGATAGCACACTGACCCAACCTGTTAGAGGGTGGAAAGGTGCTTTCGCAGGCATACGCCCCCCGGATGCCAGTCCTACATGTCGCCACGCAGGACGTGGGCTGACACCGGGTTTACGCGAAGGTTGTTAACCCTTGCGAAGGTGTTTGGGCGTAGCCCAACCCGCAGCTCTACAGATATCTGCTAGAGATGCGCTTCTGCCAGTGCCCAGGAGGTGGCTAAACTCTGTGTGGAGTGAGCCCTCACTGCCAATGGGCATGGGAGATTCTGAGATCGGAATGCCGTCGTAACGGCGTCCACGACCCAGTGTGCCAGCCTCTGTTTGGAGACAGCCTTCCCCTTCTGCTGTCCTCCAACAGACATGCAGCTGGTCAGAGCTTCAGAGCTCTGCGTGCGGTCCAGCACGTACTGGACACAACACTGATCGGGTTGGGTCTTCCACCCCTATGGGGAGCGCCTGCAAATTCACCACTTGGCCCCGGAGGGAGTAGTGGGAACTTCTTGGGCACGCATCCGGTCCAGGTCTCAAGATAACGTGAGAGTTTCCAAGGCCGAATTTAAGGCAATCCGGGGACACGGAGGATGCTCGGGTGGTCCCCTACCCTCTTGAAGGAAGTGAGCGGCGTCAGGAGGGCCGTCTTACTCTGTGAGGAAGATCGGAACCTCCGAGGGGCTCTTGGGGGCCACTGAGGCTCCCCAGGACCACTTAGTGTCCCGAGAGGGTATGGAGCGGAGATGAGGCGGATTCCGCCGTCTCGCGCCCCTTAGGAACCTGGTGACCAGGTCGTGTTGCCCTAGAAACTTTCCACCGACTGAGTCGTGATGAGTGGCAATAGCGACTACATACACATTCAGATGTCTCCAGTCTCGTAAGAAGGAAAACACAATCCTGAGCACCTCAGTGGGTCTTTCTCATTGAGAGAGACACCAGGACGAGAAGAGGCGCCGTCTAGAGGCGTGTAACCGCCTAGTAGAGGAGGCCGTAGCCTGGGTGATGGTCTCTGCCATAGAGGGGGAGTAGCCATCTCAGGATCTTCTCGTCCCATCTAGAGACCAGACATGGGTGTTCCAGAGGTCTGATCTGGGTTGCCAGAACGTGTCCCTCCCCTGATAGAGCAGGTCCTCTGTCAGGGGAATGGTTCAGGGGGAGTCGCTGTCCAGAGCATCAGCTCTGAAGCCAACTGCGGTTAGACCGGTGTGGTGTAACCAATAACACTTGGTGCTCCTGCTCCCTGAGGCTTCTGGGGGGGGGAGGTGTGCTTCCGCCCATCCCGCGGTCAGCTGTGCGCCAGGATATCCTTGCCGAGGGCAGGGAATACCAAGCGGGCAAATGGTGGTGTTACAGGAGGCGAACAGGTTTACCTGGGCCTACCCGAACAGCCTCCAAATGAGCTGGACTGCGCGGGGGTGGAGTCGCCACTCTCCACGAGGCATAAACTAGCGAGAAAGCACGTTGGCTGTCTAGTTCAGTTTGCCCGGGGTGTGTGTGGCCCGCAGGTAACGGGTCACCAGTTGACTCCACCGGAGGAGGCGTCGAGCAAGTTGTGTTAGCTGCTGTGAGCAAACGCCACCCTGACGATCTGGGTACGCTACAGCTGTAGTGCTGTCCTCGGACCAGCACGTGCTTGTCTCGCTCGAGAGGCCATAGCCTGCTCAGTGCAAGTAGCACAGCCCACAACTCTTGGCAATTGACATGCCAGCACAGGCGGGGGTTCGTCCAACGCCCCGCCTGCGTGCCCGTTACGCACCGCACCCCTGCAGGGAGACGTCAGTCGTCACCACGACCTGTCTCATAACCTGCCCAGAGGGACCTGAGTCCTTCGAAAAATGTCATGGAAGACTAGGGGTTATGGTGCGTCGGAAGCAGGGCGTCATCACCATGCGCCTGCTGCCGGTGTGCCACGCTTTCCTCGGAACTCGACTTTGAAACCAGTGTTGGAACGGTCTCATGTGCATCAACCCGAGGGGTATTAACCCGCGAGGACGCCATGTGTCCCAGGAGCCTCTGAATTATTTCAGGGGGACCGCTGTCTGCCTAAAATGTTCATTTCAGACAGTTCAACACTGGTTGGGCACATACTGCGGACAGGTACGCCTACATGGTGACAGAGTTGAGTTCCATACCGAGAAAGAGGATGCTCGGCACTGGGGAGAGCTTGCCCCTCTCTTGGTTGACCTGGAGTCCCAATCGATCTAGGTGCCGGAGCACCAGGTCCCTTTGTGTACATAACAGATCTCACGAGTGTGCCAAGATAGGCCAGTCGCTGAGATAGTTTAGTACCAGCTCGCCTTCCTCGTCCGACCCAGGGCCCATGCCGCCGCCTTGGTCGCCCGTAGAGCGCTGTCAGCAGCGGGACAGAGATCCTGCATTATACCCGCGTCGGCCTTACCCTCGTGGAGCTCTCTCAACACCTTGGCCTGGCGGACCTGCAGGATGGCCATGGCATAGAGAGAGGAGGCAGCCTGGCCCGAAGCGTTGCAAGCTTTCGACACCAGTGATGCCGAGACGCCCAGGGGAAGGTCGCTGCAGGTAGGGACGATCCGCTGCAACACGTCGTAGATCCGGCAATGTAGAAGAAGAAGAATTCATTGAATTCGTTCTGTTCGTAGTCATGATCGAAGGCTCTGAAGAACAAACGGTAAGTGAATGCTGCACGCCGGCTTCCTTTTATACCGGATATCCGGGGGCGGAGCCCGGCATGCAAATTTCATTCGCCAAATTTCATTGGCCTCTTCTATAGTAGTCAGAGTTGATTGGTTCTCAAGGGCGAACCCCATTTGTCGTTCTCGACACAACGTCGAGAGACCGACAGAAAGGTAACTTTTTATTATTAATATTATTTACACAACCTAAAATCACTGTAATGTATGGCCTTTTATGGCATGGTCACCATTAAACTTTCATGTGGAATAGGCTACCTTTCCATATAAACATTTTTGTGTACACAAACTTGTTAAAATTATATTCTGTCACACACACAGACACTAACTACTGCATACTGACAACGTAACCATAAATGGATATGCAGCAACTCTCATTAGTGATTCAGTCCCGATGGTGACATTTACATGTCTCATGTCTCTAATTCAAATCTTGTTCTTTGTGGTCATCAGACCAGACCACTAAAACTGTGTAGGGCTGGACTGAAGCTGATGAGAGAATCAGGTCATAAGTAGTTGAGATCTTATTTTCAATTGAATGATGGAGGAACACAGACCTTTGTTATGTAAATAAAGTGTTACATCACCCACTGGCATTATAGGGAGCATCTTTATCCTGCATTAATGAAGACCTGCATCTTACAACCTTGTCTCATTGCTCAACTTAACATGGACTGAATGATCAAATCATGAATGAATCAACATTTATTTATAATTTACAGTTAAAAGAACTGTAACATTGAAATCCTATACCATTATAGACCTAAATCAATAGGCGACAGTAAAATACACATAATTAAAATGCTTCTAAGGAATAATCTGCAGTGGAAAAAAACGGAATCTTAAAGGATGGCATTACTGCAGATAAATTGAACGGGTTGAATAAAAAAATGTGTGACATCATCATGGAGGGGTTTCCAGGATACCGGTTGCCACCTGAAGCTGTGTCAATTAAACAGTGAGACGAGAGGCAGTGAGTCTCATAAGTGATTGTGTTCTCTGACTGTCCTCGGCAACAAGCTTCTTCTAACATCTACACTACAACACAAGATATCTAAAGGTATGATTTCACTAGAACCATTTGCATATCTGTTTTATATGAGAGATCTAGATTATATCTTGATTTATATGTGAAGATTTTTGTATGTTGCAGTGATTTGCCTTTCGAAAAGAACAATAGTTCATTATTTAAATTTCATGTATTTTTCTGCACATGGGATCATGATATATATTCTGATGTATATGGTACTTGTATAAGGTATATTTCTTCAGTTTAATAGTAAAAACTGGGTATGGTTTTTATATATATTTCAAATTGTGACTTGTTCTCAATTTTTTATAATTTTTCTTAATATTTACCTTACAGCTTATTAAACACACATTGCTCTGACAACATGCTTTATAGCGATCCGTGTTCTTACACTAAATAGGGTCGTCACAATCTGACACTTTAAAGCAAAAAGTAAACTGGTAAACTAGCTTTTTTCAGCCTGCAAAAAACCCATCTGTACACAGCATAATGCCTTAAATTTAAAGCGGCCAAGGTTTCCAGACCTTCAGTATGAATCTGCTTGCATGCCTTTTAATCATAGGAAATGCATAAATAAAGTTTTCACAGTTGGTAGTTTTAAAAAAGAACTCTATTTGCCAATTCAAGTAGTATTTTTAACTCTCTAAAACGCCCCTAGAATTTTGATCGCAAAATTTGAATAAAGCAAAATTCATTTTTGGACGCAGAAATCACTAAAAATCTCAGCAAAATCTAGTGAGTGCTGCATAATCTTCATTTAAAATCTGAAAATGAACTTCTTCCCTGAAATGACTATCCATCTCCAATGACGTAAATTAGACGGATTGGGCGGAGCATCAGTTAACTCCTCCACTGTCAGTCTACAGCCAGTTAAATTTCAAAATCAATGCAACAGTTGTTTTTACACATCTAATCAATTCGGAGTGAAAAAAGCAAGCCACGCCCACTCATGTCTCCTTTTAAATTCCTGTTCACTGGGAAATGTGTCAGAATACAGCAGTAATAACTATCGCAACTTCCGGTTCACGGGGACTTTAATTCGTCGTGTTCAGCGGTCTAGGTCAAGCAGCACACATTTGCGTGCACTACATTTCCCATCATGCTTAGCTCGTCGCTTCCGTGACGACATTTTCCACGTGAGCTTCTTCAGCTGAGCGCTGCAAAGATGAATGGCTGGGGTTTGTGTTTAAAACGTTCACATATTGCATGTTTTTCTAGCTACAAAGGTCACGGTTGTCTCTCATATGGATTTAATGATCGTTTCACTTAACGATCGTAAAAGCATGCATGCATTGATGAAGAAAATACATAAAAGTACCGGTGGATAATAGAGCTACACAAACACTTCTGATGAGACATATAAGGCGCTGATTTAACGCAGCGGTGATCTTATTCGTGCCAGTCACTGTCTTGTGTATTTTATAAACATGTTTGTGTTGAATAACATCTGATCGTGATATCATGCCGTGCATTTGTACACGAGTGTGTTTAAAGAAGTAAGAGTGCGGGAATGCATCAGTGCGGGGGTGTCTGTCTGTCCTCTCTTACTGCAGTCTCACAAACATATGCATCACATCTCACACTGCCATTATATGATCAGTCATGTTACTTCATTGCTTACAGGGGGTGGAAGATGGAAACCTTGGAGAAATGGAGCAAAAACTTAAAGGCGTCACATCAGCCGGATAAAATAGAGCATTCCAGTCAAAATGGTGAGATTTGCTTCACATCTGCCTTTTTGGGAATTACGTGTTTGTGCCCTATCAAAAATACATTTATCTGTTTTTTTATTTTATGTGAAATGTAAAACAAGCTTTCTGTTGTCACACATAAGTAGACATATTGAGGCCATGGAAAATCATGGAAATTGAAGTCAGAAAAATGAAGAAGTAAATATTATATAAAAATATATGTGAAGAGTTTATTTGCAAAAACAGATCATTTCAAGTTAGGTTTTTACTGTGCATTCGAAATAATATAAAAAATACAGCTAACTAAAACAATAAAATCGTCGTTACACAATAAAAAACATAATTATGAAAATGAATAAAAAGAGGTTTCTGTTTTTGCAAATTAAATCTACATATGTTTAGATATCTAGCTATGATCAGGTATGCAGACAGAAATTATAGAAATTGCTTTTGTAAATAAAAATATATTAACTTCAGTCGTTAACATCTAAAATTTAATATGGGATGCTCATCATTCATATAGTCCCCAATAATAATTGTTCATATCAACTCCAACCTTGTACGTTTGAGATTTACGTTTCACTTATCATCATTTAGCATTACTACTTGATTGATGGAATGTATATACAATATAGCAAAAAAGTTCCTGAATCATATCTGACAGTCGGACATTGATTGGTTACTTCTGCAGAATATTTTTCATGTCATGTTTTACAGTTTCCCAACATTTCCTGAAAACAAATGAATGTTTGGAGATTGGATGATTACTGTCTATTGTTCACTCGCTCAAAGTAAATAACTAACTTACAATAATTGAATTTGGTAAATTGTTTGTATTGTTTGTTGATTTCAAAACTCAACAGTGCTTAAAGAAACCAACTAGGGATTAAATTTGGCAATGGATAATCTTAGTTATTGGGTCATGTTTATTCATTTCATTGTTCATTTAATCTAGGCATGATTGCCAAAAATCTGCTCAACTCTCTAAAGATTCGCAAACGTTTGCAGCTGCAACCCATTTCTCGTTCAGCATGTGCCACTGGTAAGTACTGTTTGGATTATTCAGCATGCTGTATAATATGTTCAGAGTTAAATAAAATGCGTTTTAATAAAATGTAAATAAGAAAGGAAGTGTTGCTGCTTCCATGTAAGCCTCTTCTCAGTGTTGTGCACAGCGTTTGTTTTCATTTTAATATTGCACCTCCTGATGTGGCTGATGTGCAGACACTTCATGTTCAGCAGCAGCCGGAGGAAAATCCAGTCAGATATTGTCACAACAGCTGTTTGGTTGCGTCGTGTTAACAAACATGCAGATAGTCACTGAGCGTAACAGTAAATCAGCGGAATGGTGGTCTAAAGTGAGATATGTGGGAGTATTAATGCTTGAGTCGTGCTGCTGTGGATCAAACAAACTCTCAGCTCCATATATGAGGGTCCTGGTTGAATCACATCCTCACCGGCAGACAGGTGCCTTATAAGGGAAATCTTAAGGGCTGCCCCTCACCAGCATGTCGATCTATTAGAGAACTTTACAAGTTAGATGCATTAATTACTCAGTTCATTACTCTTAAATAAAAGGTTGGTTTGTATTTTAAATCAATCTCTCTTAACGCTTCCTACTTCAATTCATTTGTTTCTCATGCTCCTAAAAACATTTTAGTCTATTGGCTTAAAGCAGGGCTTGACATTAAGCAGTGTCATGTGGCTGTCCTTCGGACAAGTAAATGTGTCATTCACCTGTCCGAGTACAAAAATTACTTGTCCAAAGATAAAAAATAATAATATTTCATTTGAATTATTATATAATATAATCAATATAATTGTTTCAGATTTACAAAAGACATTAATGTTACATAAAGATGGATAAATTAGGGCCATATAATTTTTAGACTACCTAAATTTGTTTTAATTTTTCTAAGTTCTGTGTTTTTCCTTTTTTACTATAGAATAGTTGTATATTTCTCCACATAAATTACTGTAGTATACTATAGTATTTACTATAGTAAACTGAAGTAAATTTCTTAGATACTATAGTGTTTTTGAACTTTACTGTAGTATACAATGTTTATCAATTTACTACTAAAAGGGCACTACAATTTTCAATAGCAAATACTATAGTACACTTCAGTGTTTTTTGTCGAAGTGTTCAATTTAACGGGACTTTTATTTTGACGGGTCTTTGTGGAAGACTCAAGTTTTTGTGTGTCTGCCGATAGCTTCATTTAAACAGTAAAACGTTCGTAAAATAAACTCTGAGAGCAACTCATCAACACAAGTTCATGTGTTCATATCCTCCACAATTCAGGTGCAAATAAATCCTCGACCATCACCCGTGTTGAATGATAACTATGCACATAATTCACTCAGACGCGCAGAACACCCAGATGACATTTAAATAACAGGATTCCGCGTCCGTATCTAGTTAACGTTGCTCTCAGTGCAGTGCACTATTGATTATTGTTACACGCAAACAAGCACAACCAAGACAAACTCACTTCACACATACACGCAGCTCTGTCTAATGCACATATTTGTATTAATCTACATAAATGTCGCACTGTTGTTATTCATTTTGTTTCAAGTAACTTGTCCGGTCGGACAAGTAAAATTCTCTCTCACTTGCCCCTACAAAACATTCACTTGTCCCGGACAAGCAGACAAGCATTAATGTCGAGCCCTGCTTTAAAGGATAGTTCACCCAAACATTTCAATTCTGTCATCATTTACTCATCCTCAGGTTGTTGCAAACTCAGTGCTGGGCCATGGGCCATGGGGTTGTCACTTTGCTGAGAACCATTTCTATGTTCTGGTCAACACAAAAGAAGATATTAGAAAAATTCTCTGTAACCAAACAGATCTCATCCCCCATTGACTCCCATAGTATTTATTTGACCTACTATGGCAGTCAATGAGGGATGAGATCTGTTTGGTTGCTGACGTTCTTCCAAATATCTTTCTCTGTGTTCATCAGAACAAAGAAATGTATACAGGTTTGGAACAACCTGAGGGTGAGTACATAACGACAGATTTTTCATGTTTGGGCGGACTGTTCAGAGAAGCTGAACCCAATGCAGTCCCAACCCCAGTTATTAAAGGAAAACTGACCTGAAACCAACAGGTTGCTTCCTCCTGTTGGGTTGAATTGGAGACCTTTGCTATGATTCCCTTCATACCAAGAGTAAATATTTCTAAGTATATTAAAGCTTTATTTTATTTATATCGTCTAAAGTTTTGTATTTGGTAATAAACCATGAGTCTTTTTTCTTGTGGTAGAGGTGTTATCTTTTTCAAGGACTGACTAAAATAGTTTTCACACAAAATAAGCTTAATGCATTGGCTTCTTTCTTTCTGTCTGTTATGTTATAAAGGCTCCTGTCCGGATCTGATGAGTAGGAACGAGCATCCTGACCCCCGGCCGCTTGCCATGGCCCTCACACCCCAACTGCCGCCCAGGACCCATCGGCCCCTCTGTCTCTCTGTGTCCTCCGACAGCAATGGACGCTTTAAAGCTTTGGAGACCCAGGAGTGGAAGAACAACCTCAAAGCTCAGGTGAGGCGCTGTTCAGTAGCAACAAGTCTGCTGGTTATAATGAGCAGTAAGCAAAGAGCTCTAGTGGGAAAACACTGTAAATTACTGTTTTGTTGTATTCCATTAATGTGTAGTTCTGTTTATTTCAGCTGTTAGTGCTGTCTTATTGTCGTTGCATGGTCTCTGAGGTGTGGAATTGTGGGCAGTAAAATGTGGGCAAAACAAATTGAAATGTTGGCCCTTGATTGAAATGTCACAGAAAGATGTGTTTCAAAAGTAGCGGGCTGACTAGCCGTCTACTGACTTTCACTTTATTTATTTATATGCCCTCATAATCTTCAGTTAAAATCTGAAAAAGCACTTTGCCCAGGTAGTTAGATTGTGGATTTTTTGTTGATCGCAAATACAGGCGGATTGATTTCAAACTCAGACTCATCACCTATTTAAGTTTAATTTGACATCCAGGAGCCTGGAGTAGGTGGCTACAATGCTCCTGAGGAGGTATTCGTCATTAAACAAGAAGAAAGGAGGATTGACAGCTACTTCTGTTGATGCCGGGTGCCATGTTGTTGTCACTTTCCTGAGGAGGCGCAGCTATTGTTAGCTAATTGTGCATAACAATAACCTTACCAGAGCCAGTAAACTTTTGAAGGAGTAACCCTTGATACTACAATTGGATTATCTGTCCTGAAAGATGTCCGAATCGACGAACATCAATGCAATTATAAATAGGGATGTGTACCGAAACTCGGTACTTTATCGGTCTCGGAGCTAAATTATAAAAGACCGAAGAATCGATAAGCTCTGACGTTAACGGTTCTGCTGTCGGTAAAAAACATTTCCTATTTCTTATTGCTAAATAAACGTTACCTAGCATATTTTAACTGACCAACCATTTCTAATTTGCGATAATATTAAAGACATTTACCGGCATTTTTGTTATTCGCAATCTCGCACGCGAAATGTCCGTCTGTCCAACACTACACAGAGCTCGCGCACACACTACACAGAGCTCGCGCACACACAACACGAAAGCTCACACTAAATAGAGTGACGATGGCCGAGAGAACCAAACGCTCTAAAGTCTGGTTACATTTTACTCGAGTGGATGCAGATAATGCTCGTTGCAACAAGTGCAACAAGACTTTTGCTTGTAAGAGCGGAAACACAAGTAATCTGGCTAAACATATCTCTAAAGTGCATTATGTGCAGACAGATAAATGCAAAGTTTTCGACTGCCTGCTAGCTAATAGTTCATCATCCACGTCCTCAGGTACGTATGCTAGCCTAGCAGTCTTCCTAAATAACACAGACATAAACATTGCATAAGATTTCTTTAAATTAGTATGTAATAATTTAATATACACACATCACATAAAAAATAGCCTTCATATAAATCAGCAGTAGCCTAAATAAATCTTAAACATAAAAGCTGCTTTCACAGTACTGCATTTAAAATGGATGAATAATAATAAATTATGCTTAAGAAATTATAAAGCAGAGCTTACCTAAAAAATTAATTTGTAGCGATGAAATACATAAACTTTTTTGTGTTTGTGTAAATTGCAAGAGGTTCAAAACCTGTATAACAACAAAAAACAAAAACAAATTTAGGACCACATGCATTTTATTTTAATTCTCTATGAACAATAGGCGGGTATCAGCCATCTTTTACCTGCATTAAGATATGTTAGGTCAATGAATGTAAAGAATAAGAATGTTTTAAATAGTGAAAAAAAACTCCAGCTTTAGTTTTGTCTTTCATAAAAAAAACACAACAAAAAGTGCCGATATGAGTACCGTTAAAGTACCGGATCGTTAACTGGTATCGATAAAAGTAGTAGTACCATTAAAACCTTAACGATACCCATCCCTAATTATAAATCAGATTATCATTTTGAGTGTCAGAGTGGATACTGCCTTCAATGGAGAAGGTAGGCTAATGTCTGTTTAATTTGCTAGCAGCTAGCTAGTTATTGTTACTTTTTTATAAAGCTGTCCTTTGCCTTGCTAGGAGTTAATATTTTGCGTTTTAACGCAAGTTCAACCATCATTTGACCGCGGGATTGTGCCATGGTAGGCTAGCTGGTTGACTGGTTGGTTCTGTGTGAATGTTACGGCTACCAGGGCAGTCCACAGTATCTGCGGTGTCAAAGCCAGGAAAACCAATCCAGAAAACAGTAACTTCACTTACTGCGGATTGCCTTGGTATTAGCTTGAGTTTTGTAGTTACCGCAATTTTAACTCTCTCGTTTCTCAGAAACAGGATAAGATTGAACCAGGAGACTTTGTCACAAGACAGAGTAGATCCCACAAAGACCATTGTAGACCTTAACTCAATTTTGACCAAATGTGTAGTTACTGCGCTATGCCTTTGGACGGCAGTATACATTTCTTTGTTTTGATAAACACAGAGAAAGATATTTGGAAGATTGTCAGCAATTTTCAGTTCTGGGACATCATCTGATACCATAATAGGATTTTTTTTTATTAAACACAAAATTTGATATTTAAATAATTTAGGAAAACATACAGTTCTAGGGCACCTTTTACTTCCGTTTAGTGGTACTACTATGGTAGTCAAGGATGTTCCGGAACTGAAAATTACTAACATTCTTCCAAATATCTTTCCAAAAAAAACTTTGTGGTCTTTTCCCAAAGTTTGCATGCTTGTCATTCAAGAATCACTAAATTTATCTCAAACTTTGGTATCTCCTGTACGTTTACAAGGCTCTATGTGGTACAACTCCAAACAAATGGGGATCTCAATGTGGTTCCATGCGCTAATAATTTCCTTCAAGTGATTAAATATTGTGTTTGTTGCTGACAGATGGAACTGGCCCACAGTGCCGGCGCTGCCAGCAGCACAGGATCCCTAGAGAGAGCGTCGCTCTTTTGCGCTTCAGGCTCCGTGACCACCTCCAGCTCTGGCCTCTCCAGTCCAGTGGAGCATCTCACCAAGAGCAAGTCTTCAAGTCGCTTCTCTCTCTTCTCCCCTCCATGGAACAGCAGCTCCGAATCCGACTCCAACCCTCCCTCTCGCTCCGGATCCAAGAAAATGCGCAACTATAGCCGAAGGGCAGTTCCCTGCGGAACTAAGACAGGCCCCGAGACCCCGGAACCCAAGCAGAACATCTCTGAGCACTTCCAGTACTCAGAACCAGTCATATCAAAAGTCACAGACTACATTTATGTTGGAAACCTGAACGCGGCTTACAGCGGACGCACGTTGTGCCGTAACAACATCGACAGCATCATCGACATGAGCAGTCTTCCCGGGGAGACTTGTCTGAGACTTATTCCCTGCACTTGTTCGAGAGGGGTGAAGCACAGCTGGTCTCGACTCAAAGTGGACATGAGCGATCTGCCGGATGCCATCCAGGAAGGCCTGGCTCTCAAACACCGCTGCTTCGAGGACATCAATGAATGCATCGACGCCTCCACAGAAAAGAGGAAGCGCGTGTTGGTGCATTGTCGTGACGGGTTTTCGCTTGCCCCCACCTGCATTATTCAGTACCTCATGGTCAAACAAAACATGAAGCTCATAGCTGCCTACGAGCTGCTCCGAGCCAAACACCCCGTCAACATTCGCGAGTCCCATCAAAACGTTCTGGTCAGTCTGGAAAGAGCTCTTAGACCGGGTGGCAACACGGACCCAGAGTGCTTTAAACAGGCCATATCACGGAAAGTGGCCTGGACCTGATGAACGTACGCTGGGAAACCACAGTTTGAACGGTGAAAGGCAGCTTTTGTTTGTGGTTGAACTAAATATTTTATGAAGAAGTAAAAATGATGTCATTTATATTGATTTTGCACTCCTATGACTGAACATTAACATTTTTAAGAAAGGAGATATTTTGAAGAATGTACTGATATATGTTTTTCAGTTAAAAAGAATGAAGAGTTTGGAAAGCTTTAGAAAGTATTCAGAAGCATTCATTTTTGTTTTGTTTTTGCAAAATCACAAAAAGGGCTGTCTCACATCTAATCGTATGCAAAATAAACGTTTATTTTATAATGTATTTGTGTGTACTGTGTATGATAATTGTGTATATAGAAATACACTCACATACATGTATATATTTTATAAATATTTACATGTAAATATATTTTATAGCTATATATAACTTCTATATAATATGTAACCTCTTAAATAAGCACCTATTTTTGAGCATTTATTGATTTTAAAAACAAGTTCTGAGCCTTGTGCGTATATAAATATGAATTTTATTTATACATCACAGTACATACACATGTATTATTTAAACACAAACTTTTATTTTGCATACGATTAGTCACGAATAAATAATATTGCAAATAAATGAAAAAAAGACCAGTACATTCTTTAAAAAAATCTCCTGTCTCTTACGAAAAAATGTCATATGAGTTTGGAACATACAGTTTTCTTTTTTGGGTGAGCTGTTCCTTTCAAATTGAGCTGGATGACAAGGTGTGCGAGTACTTACTGTGAAAATAAGCTATTCGTTGGCCGTTATAGAAAACAAAGATGAATTCGTTTAGCCTCAATTGAACTAAAGAAAACAAACTAACATAAAGATGCTTTATGCAGCTGCTAAGCAATGAGATGTGTCTGGAAATAAAAATGTTGGTAACGCTTTACAATAAGGTTGAATTTGTTAACATTAGTAAATGCAATGATATTAGAAATGCCAGAGTTGCTGTATAGTTATTTAAAAGCGCCAGTGGGTAAAATTATTGTTAGGTCACTGTTTTATGCGACTGTCATCACAAATTAATGTCTAGAGACATGAAATTGTAATTTTTAGTCATCAACTATGTTTTTGTACTTTTGTTTTATGGGTTTTTTATGTAAAGTAAGAAAGTCACTTTTCTTAGCAGCATAATAATTGGTGCAACAACAAATTTAAGCGCACAGTTTCACCCATTGTTTAGTTATATAATGTATAAATCAGACGAGAACAAAACATGGGGTTATCAAAAAAATAAAGGCAGGACGTAAAATTTGACCCAACGGTGCTTAATCTAAACAATTTTTTACAACAGGGGATTGTATATAACACAATTTTAGTAAAAGTCAATTACTGGGAGACTTTGATATTTTATTGATAATCTGTTATGGTCATTTGTAAAACATCCATGGGTAAATTTTACCCTGTGGCGGATCTTGTTAACTAAGATGAACTAACAATTATTGGAGCTATGAGCAATATTTTTTTTCTGCGTTTATTTATATTTGTTAAATCAATACAATTATTCAGGTTACTTCATGGTGCATTAGTTACGTTTGATTTAAAAAAAACATTTTATTAAATTATGAAATTAACATGAACTAATATAAATAAATGTTGTAGAAGTGTTGTTCATTGCAAGTTGGTCTTATCTATCAGATTAACTAATGTTAACAAATACAACCATATAGGAAAGTGTTGTTTTAACGTAAAGCAGTACCGAATTACGAGGAGAAAAAATTTGTCAAGAGCTCTCAGGAGACCAAATGATGTCACATTTGAATGCAAAATACCACTACTGAAACTGAAACATCAACCTTGAAGACACAAAAATCACAGTTCTCATTACAGATTGAGATGTCAACATGATGTCGCCTTCGTTGGGCTCCTTATTCATTGGCAACTGGTGATATAATTTTTCTCTGCGTTTAACCAGGGTGGAAAAGATAAACAGAGTAGTCCTCTGTGAGGAATTATTTCATTTACTAAGTGTCTTTTTCAATGTAATATTCAATTATCCATTTCAGTGCTGGGAAAAATGTGAATTTTGTGATTGTGTAAACATTGAAACACCCCACTTTTAACCTTTATGGAGTGTTGGTATTTGAATTCTGAATTGTTGAGCAGTGCTGAATTGCAGGCTTAAAATTGCACTTACCACATAGAAAATGCACATGTCCGTATTTTTGTTTTTTTCACACGTGGCTTATTTTGATTTAACATTGTGCAGTGAGCATAGATCAAATAATTTTTTGATGACGGTAATGTAACTTGGCTATAATGAATGTTGTTCATGGTTTCTATAGTATATATATTTTTTTTGGTTAGCTGTTAAGAAAAATGTAACAACCCAGCTAGCACACGAATGTCCCCAGGAGATACCCTTTTTTTGATGTTAGATCGCTAACGTTATGATCAACGGAAATGTCTACGAAAGTTAAACATTGAGTTTTTAACTATAAAACTTTATTTTTTACTGTTGGTGCATTCTTCCGGTGCATTGTAATGAAACATGAAATAATTCACAGGACCACTTTAATGATTTTGAAGAATGTAAATTTGCAAATTTGAAGATATACATAGTTTTTATCCACAATTTGTCTTAATTTTCCCTATTAAGAACATGTGTATTGCCGTTATAAGTGACATGCAAGTGCTTGCTGGATCTTAAATATTCGATTGGTAAGCAGTGATCATTATGTTTGGATATTTCATGCGCGGTTTTGTGTCGAAAGAACCTTCTTTTGGTTTTGGTGCCTTTTGTTTGAACTCGTCCAGTGTGATTATTGTGACATTCACACGCACACACTGTATGCACTCATCAGGTATGAACAAAATGTCGTCTTAATGCTTTGACATGTTCAGGAAATGCTTAATGTTGGTGTAATTTTGTGACGTGTGGCAGAGATCAGGTCCATCTAAATAATTCTTGTATAAAGGTACATTACAGTGCTCGCAGTGAACAGTGCCTGTATTTCATCCGGCGTGATGGTGATGTCAATCAATGTAATCATGACCTCTCCTCACAGGTGTGCTATTGGCTTCAAATATTAGCAAAGCTATAATAGAATATTTACTGTGGCTTTACTATATTCATTACACTGTAAGAAATGCAGTCCTCAAACTGTCTAGTGACCTGTTGTATTAACTTTTTTAATAGATGCAACAAATCACTTGAAAATGTTGGGCTCTGTTTTTTTTACAGTGTAGTCTATTTAAATATATTTTTGGATGGTTGGTCTCGCCCTGTAAAGGTCTAACAAAATAAACTCTCAGGTTAACTTATTGGCCTAGAAAACATTCTCAAATAGGTAGAAAGCAGAATAATGTGAGACAATGTATTTTCCCTATCATGTTTTGGAGTAAAATGCATTTGAATATGTTGATATTAAAGAGAAACTGATGCACTGATCATTTTTAATGTCTGTTATTCTTGAGGTAACTATTAGTTCATTTTTTATAGCCTATCTAAAGCCTTCAACCAATTTCTAGGTTTAAAAAGGTTTCCTTCATTATTTGGACAAACTAAAGTCCTGCCACAAACCTATGGAATTTTGTTTACAGAAAATACTATTATAGACAAAGTTTTTTAGGACTTCAAGTGATATCTGTTAGACAGTTTTTTTTGTCGTTGTAAATAAATTTCTTACAGCAGGTGTTATACTGAATTGCAATGAATTTCCAAACAGATTCTTGTAAACCATTGTAAATCCAAGTCTATTGTTTGCACATGCAAGAGGCCAGTGATGATGTTCAGTGTGTTATTCAGCGAATAAAACAGTTAAGCAATGTCTTCCAACAGCTGAAGATTTAGTTTAACTTATATCAATATTCTTCCAGGTAATTATATTATGGCATACAGTACTTTTTGTATTCGGGTGACATGACCTGAATTTTTATAGATTAGATTAGATTCAACTTTATTGTCATTACACATATACAAGTACAGTGTAACGAAATGTAGTTTAGGTCTAACCAGAAGTGCAATTTGCAAGTGCAGATATACAGTGTGAATAAATACAGAATACAATATTAGGAAAATAATTTACGATGGGCATGTACTATGAAAATCTGACAATCGGTATGTACTATGAACAATATATACAGAAGGCTATATACTGTGAACATTAGTGTACAGGAGGTTATGAACAGATAACAATATAGAGTATACAATAGTGCAAGTGACTTGAGTGTGCATTAGTTACAGACATTAGCTATTAAAGTTACAGTGCAGTAGATGAGTTAATGCAGTTATTAAAGGTACGGTGCAGTACATGAGTTAATGCAGTTATTAAAGGTACGGTGCAGTACATGAGTTAATGCAGTTATTAAAGGTACGGTGCAATACATGAGTAGATGCAGATATACAGTTACAGTGCAGTAGATGAGTTAGTGCAGTTATTGAAGCTATAGTGCAATAGATGAGTAGATGCAGTTAGTTATGCGATAGATGCAATGCAATAGATGAGTTAGAGTGCAGTAGGTGAGTTAGTGCAGTTATTGAAGTTACAGTGCAGTAGATGAGTTAATGCAGTTATTAAGGTTACAGTGCAGTAGATGAGTTAATGCAGTTATGAAAGTAGTCCATTAGTGCAAATGAGCATTCAGTGTAATATTCCTGGTGTGCAAGTGAGCAGTATAGAGTGCAAATGATGCTGTGTGTGTATAAACAGTCCGGTAGAGCAGATACATGAAGTACTGGTGTGTACAGTTCAGACATGCATGGCAGCCCTGTAGTGCAATGTAAACATTGTAATAGCAGCATTAAGTTAAAGTTATGAGAGGTAGTGAAATCAGTGGGGAGCAGAGTTCAATAATGAAACAGCTCTGGGAAAAAAGCTGTTTCCTAGTCTGCTGGTTCTTGTCTGGAGGCACCTGAAGCGCCTACCGGAAGGCAGGAGAGTAAACAGTCTATGAGCGGGGTGAGAGGAGTCCTTGAGAATGCTGCGAGCTCGACGCAGACAGCGTTTCTTCTGGAGGTCCTCAATGGAAGGGAGTGTAGTTCCTGTGATGCGCTGGGCTGTTTTCACCACCCGCTGCAGTGCCTTGCGCTCAGCAACAGAACAGTTCCCGTACCAGACTGTGACACAGTTGGTCAGGATGCTCTCTATCGTGCAGCGATAGAAGTTCACCAGGATAGTTGAAGACAGTTGGTTCTTCTTCAGTGTCCTCAGAAAGAAGAGACGCTGGTGAGCCTTCTTGACCAGGCATGAGGTGTTGGTGGTCCAGGACAGGTCCTCCGAAATGTGGGTCCCCAGGAACTTAAAACTGGAAACACGTTCAACAGCCGTCCCGTTAATGTGGATGGGGTCGTGTGTGCCTCCTTTCGCCTTCCTGAAGTCCACAATGATCTCCTTTGTCTTGGAGGTGTTAAGCAGCAGGTTGTTGTTTGAGCACCATGTGGCCAGGTGCCGTACCTCCTCCCTGTAAGCAGTCTCATCGTTGTTTCTGATGAGACCAATCACTGTTGTATCGTCTGCAAACTTGATGAAGGAGTTAGATCCATTCACAGGCCTGCAGTCGAGTGTGAAAAGGGAGTAGAGAAAAGGGCTCAGTACGCAGCCCTGTGGTACACCGGTGTTGAGGGTGGTTATGGTGGAGCAGATGTTGCCTAACCTAACAAGATGAGGCCTATTCGTCAGGAAATCCATAATCCAGTTGCAGGTTGAATTGTTAATGCCTAGGTTTCCAAGTTTGATGATAAGCTTGGAAGGGATTACGGTATTGAATGCAGAGCTGAAGTCTACAAACAGCATGCATGCATAAGTGTCCTAATTGTCCAGATGTGTGAGCACGGAGTGCAGCGCCATGGACACTGCATCATCTGTGCTCCTATTGCTACGGTAGGCAAATTGGTATGGGTCCAGTGTGGATGGTAAAGAGTCTTTTAGGTGTGACAGGACCAGCCGCTCGAAGCACTTCATAACAATGGGTGTGAGTGCTACAGGGCGGTAGTCGTTCAGGCATGTCGGGCTGGAATGTTTCGGAATGGGCACAATGGAGGTGGATTTGAAACATGCTGGAACCACTGCTTGGGCGAGGGACAGGTTGAAGATGTCCGTGAAGACCCCAGCGAGCTGCTCCGCACATGCCCTGAGTACGCGACCAGGGATGCCATCAGGGCCAGCAGCCTTGCGCGCGTTTATCCGGCTTAGTGCAGTGAAAACATCTGTGGAATTTACTGTGATGATTGGGTGGTCAGTGGAAGGTGTGAGCCTGGTGGCGGGTTCCTTATTTTCTCTCTCAAAGCGTGCATAAAAGTCATTAAGCTCGTTCAGAAAGGCAGCATCTGTGGTTATGGGGATGGAGTGGTTGGGTTTATAGTCACTAATGGCCTGGATGCCCTGCCACATGCGTCGAGGGTCAGAATTGGTAAAATGCTCCTCTAGCTTCAACTTGTAGCAGTGCTTGGCCTTTTTGATGCCCCTCTTCAGATTTGCCAGATATAAAACCAATATATGTTTTTTAATTAAATCCATTTTTGAAAGTTGTTAATTTTTAAATAAGCGTCATATGCGTTTAACTATGAATCGATTATTTTCTTTTCCTCACTGGATCATGTTCACTGTTTCCACCTGTTCCTTTAAATTCTAGTCCCTCTATTCTTGTTCTTTAATTGCCACATTTCTCAGACTCTCCCCGGTTCTTCCCTTTCTGTTTGCCAGCTAAAGCCAATTACACCATTAGATTAGAGTGCCTGGGGTGGAAGAGTCCCAGATAGCCATCAGCACCCCAACCAGCCATTCCCAAACAGAAATAGAACACTAAGAAAGCTGTGTCTCCCTGAAGGCTTATCAGGAGCAAAAGAGTTCCCCCTCTCTCTCTGGACCTGCTTGCCATTGCTTTCATTTGAGAGAGATCTTAACATAGTGGCATAGAAGGTAATAATTACATGTTCAGAATGAACGACTAGTGGACTCCATACTGAGAAGTATTGTTTACTGGCTTTCTTGAATAATCGTTGAGGACCAAATTGTGTATTTATGTACTTATTTGTGTGTGGCTGTGTTTATTTGATATGAGTATCCCTCAAGTGTGCAGATGGTCTACTGTTTCTGGTGAAAGCCTGAAATACAGATCCATTAACACTAACAGCTGATGTTACCAACTACTCATTGCGAGTCGGAGGAGTTTAGGGATGTTGCAAATCTTAAATTTTCTGTGAGCTGGAGGGACAGAAACGAACCAAACCAAACGTAAATTTTACGTGGAAAAAGTAACTTCTCAATTATGTCGAAATAATACATAAAAATAGTGAATGAAAAAAACTGCAATGCAATAAGTTGTATTTTGATGTATGCGACTGTTCACTATTGAAATGTTGATATTTGCCCACTTTTGTTACTTTAGTATGTGACAGTTTTGCAACACACTCAAATGTACTTTCTTATCACGGAGAGTACATACTTTTAGGCAAACTGGGCAAGTGTGTCCATTATAGTACAGAATATGTTAAGCAACATAAAAAAATGTAACGTCACATGATCTCAAAATGTATGTTTGTTTGTTAATGTAGAAATGTAAAACTTTTTTAAACCATTCATTTAAAGTATCTTGGTACATGAAACATGCCCAGAATGCGTTCCTGATATCAGTGTTTGCTAATAGTTATTTATTAACCAAGACGTTTTTATTAATAATTTTTCATTGTTTTAGTTACTTTTTGTTTCAGTTTAATTTAGATAATAATATAAATAATAGCCTAATATTAAAAATAAAACAATTACAATAATTATAATAAAATGTTATCTTAAAAACAATACATAAAATATAAAAACAATACTAAAAATAGTGGTTGTTTCAAATAAAGCTTAGTTAAAAATTCTATATTATCACAAAATGGATGTTATAGTTAATATTCATAGACACTATTAAAATAATATAATGTAAATTCAGGTATTAATTCACGTGCAAGAGTTCTTTTTTAGATTATGAAATATTTTTTTATTCATCATATATCAGTTTCTTTAAGACGCTCTCCTTTGTGGGTTTAGAAAGCACCCACACAATGTTAAAGAGGTTATTTATATGATGGGGAGGGATGAAGGATTTGATATTGTGTTTCAGGTGTGACAGCCCATTGGTTCTCTGAATTAATCTATTACCATAAAGAGAGAGATGGCATATCCTTGGTCATTTGGGAATGCGATATATACTTAAGATGCCAGCACCCCGCAGAGGTCCTATCCTTCCACCATTATCCATCCTCTCTGCTTCATCTTACTGGTGAGACCCCTGTTTTCTCTCTGCTTGTCCCTATTATTCATGTCTTTATCCCTTTGGATTAGCACCTATGTCAACCATTGGCACTGTGGCTTTAAATACAGTCAATGGTTGATGTTAAAAGTTGAATTCTGTCAATGAATTTTCATATTTTAGCAGAATTTTTCTCTTTGCGTTGGGTTTAGAGGATATTTTGCGGATTGTGTTTTTGATCTTACAGTAAATTACTAATTTGAATGTGTGTTTGATTTGTGAAAAATTACACATCATTTTCTTTCTCAAATTTCTTTTTTCCTTTAACATCACATCCTGGGAAAATAGGCAATTGCTTTTGGAAAATCTTCTACTCTTTGAGTTATTTTGGCAAAACACTTGGTGGATGATAAAGTGTTGATCTGAGTTATGGAAACTTGATCTGTTTGGGCTTTTACATTTGGAGTGTGTTATGACAATATTTACTTTGGTGTCGAGGCAAAATTTTGCATTCATTTTAGGTTTGGACCGGTATGCTCAGAATGACACAGAGATATATTTGGTGCTTTGGACGACGTAATGCTGCTATGCTTAAATGTGGGGTTTCTGCCAAAAGCTTTGTTCAGATGAAATGCCCATTATTTGCTCACACAATGATTTACATAGTCAAAACTTAAGATGTACAAAAGCCTAGAAGAGAGAGCAGAGAGATTTAGTTTGATTTTGAATAATAATAAGTTGAGACTATTCATTAGTAAAATATCATGTTAATCATATAAAAGTTTTTTTTTAACACAAGTATTTTCACTGGAATAATATAGTAATGTCACCTATCACCATAAAAATGATGAGGTGGCTCTTTCAAATGAATTCATATACGGTTTTAAAGTTTAGATGTGGAGCATCATTATAACTTTTTTCTGAATTATATTAATTTATTCCAAAATAATAAGCCATCGTATAAAATAGTTATGAAATTAAGATGGTGAGTGTTATATAACAAAAACATCCAAAATGTGCATCGATTGAGTTTCAGAAATACATTGACTTGATACTGTTGCAAGTTCAAAGGGTCACCATTAAATAGTTGGAAGCAAATCTGTTTTCATGAAAACATCATTAAGTGGTCATCTGAGATGGCATGAATAGAGATGGGGTCATGTTTTGTTTGTCACCCAGAAACAGGCTTAGCACAGACCATCTTGATGAACACAAAATAGTTTACTCCTACAGTGCTCATTTTCAACAGAATGTTTGTACAGTTCAAAATAGTGATCTTGTAAATTGACTTTAAAATAAGTGTTTTTATTCAATATTTGTATTTGTCAGATGTTACTTAATATAATACTATAATACATTTATGTTTAATAATACATATATTCTTTCACAACTACCTTGAGTACTATATGCTTAATTCTGATTAGACATTCACAGCATTCAGTGGTCAAATAAGCCTTGAAAAGATTATATATTACATATTTCATGTCTATGTGTTTTTTTATTTGGTAAGTAGCTGTGCAGCGAGCCAGTCATGATCACAAAATAAACACCTTCAGAATTATCTGGTCACCCTGTCAGGTTTTATGTAAGTGATAATGTACAGGCAGCCGGTTGTTATTTAAGAATAAACCCTGACAGTGATGTGATCAAGACCCAGCGCGAAGCAAAGGAAAATCGCCTGGTTTTTAAAGGTCCAGTATGTGAAATTTAGCGGCATCTAGCTATGAGGTTACAAAGGCTCACTCCAACCCTCCCCCTTCTTTGGAAGCACTACGGTGGCTGACACAAAACTAAGATGTTGTCACGTTTGCTTCTTTCCTTAAGGAGAAAACCTGTTTACGAAGCGCACTCTACAGATAAGTTTGTCCATTTAGGGCTACTTTAGAAACAACATAGAAAATTCAATAGAAGGGGACCTGCAGTGTATGAAGATAGAAAAAGCTCATACTAAGATATTACAAACATAACGCTACATTATGTAAGATCTTTTAACACATCTGAAGACATAGTTATGTATATTATATTGCCTTTATCAATACATCCTCCTAAATATCACACTTTGCACCATTAAGTCAAAACACCAATGCCGGACTTACCATTGGGCTTGATTGGGCTCCAGCCCAGGGGCCCCGCCCTTCAGGAGGCCCGCCTGCTCTCGTTCATTTGATTTGTTAAGTTATATGCCAGTCATTTTATTTTTAATTTAAACTTTGTTCATTGGTCTAGCACGACTCAATACCACTGCCTTATGTAAGGAATGATGTCGTTTAATTGCCTAAACTTCCCGTCAGTCATGTTGGCGCTTCCTGATTGGTTATTTTTGGAATCTATCCGTCACGTTCACCGCAGTGAAATCTGTGTCTCTGCGTGCATTGCAGTTAGACGCTGTTATAATGGCTGCAAGCGTTATTCAACCCATAATAAGACGTTTCATCTCATTATTATTATTATTAAGTGCATTTCAAACTCATAGATCTGTCATATGCTTAACTGATGGAATTGCAATAGAATACTTATATATTTTTAACACTTCACAACGTTCCATTTGTTAACATTAGTTTAGCATTACATATCTGCATTTGTAAATCTTCATTTTCCGTATTTGCTTATGTTTTTAAAAACATTGAACATGCACCACGAACTAACATAGGAATTGTGTTTGGCATTAACTAACAATAAACAAGATAAATAAATGCGGACAAATGAGTTGCTCATTGTTGGTTTCATGTTAATGCAGGGGTTACTACATTTTAGATCTGAGACATATAATCTTTCAAGATCCTCCAGAAATACAGGCAAAACACACACATTTGTTTCTTTTTAGTAGTTTTCTTAAATTTTTGATTATGAATCGATAAGTTTAACTGTAATTTAAAAAAACAAAATGGTAGGGCTTTATGATTATGTAAAAAAACTACATCTGTCCCCTTGAAATTTTAATGCTGATATTAATGATTGTTGATTGGATTTTACATTTAAGTATGTTTGAAACTTCCTACACGCTATAAATGCACCACTTGTGGCTCCCACTGTCAAAACTAGCATTATAAACATGTAAACCAATGAAGAAGTGTCATTGTTAGTCAAAACATTAACTAATGTTAACAAATACATGATTTTAAATAATAGGGGGCACCGAAAACAACTCAAGCCCAGGGGCACCCATCCTCCTAAATCTGCCCTGCAAAACACACAGTTCAAAGGAGACAAACACACAATTTGGTTAAATTATTTGTTAATATAATCTCACATTTGTTATTAAAAAATGATATTTATACTTTACTTGTGTGTTATATTTAACTGCATCTGTCAAAATGACTTACAGTACCTGGATAACTGTGCATTAATAGTTTTGCACGGTCTTTTTCAGGAAATAACTGACTTTGAAATGTCGTGACTAACCAATCAGAATCAAGTATTACACAGCTGACTACCTGACTGAACATTAAACACTACTTATACCATGGTGTTTTTGAAAACTCGATTCTGATTGGCTGGAAGTTGTGCATTAAAACCCTTCAACGCACAGGTAGCTCCAGTAAGTTTCATTACATTTGAAATTTAACTGACAAAATCACTGTCCTTTTCTCCTGTTTAATCTAAAATTTCAAGGTAAACATCAATAAAAGATTTAACTTGGCAAATGATCATGGTATAAGAGGGATAATCCACAGCTAGCCATGGATTAAAGGATTTTAATGCACTTTGCTACACGTCGAGTGGTTCTGTCATGGTTCCACCTCTCCTTGTCAGGTATTTCTTGGTCTAGAGGTGGAATCATACAGGATCCTCTGTTTCATGTGGGAGAGAGACGATTTTTGGCACCTAATTGTCGCCATACTCTCTCTCGGGTCTGCGTCATCGTTCCTACCCTCCTGTTTCCTAGTTTGTGTTAATTAGCTTCCCTTGAGTGTTTATCCCCAGCACCTGTTCCCTCTTAAGTTTGTTCAGAGGAGGGGAGTGCCGTCCAGTCCTGCCCAGGTCCCGAGTCCGGTGGTCCCGAGTCCAGTGGTCCCAAGTCCGGAGCTATCCAGCCCAAAATATTTTTTGGGTGGGCGCCATGGGGGCGGGACGGCCCGAGCGCCTGCTTGGCCGTAGGGTCCCCACAGGAGCCGGCTACTAGCCCGGTCCAGCAGCCGGCACCAAGCCCGGTCCAGCAGCCGGCACCAACCCCGTACCTTCATCTCGTCCTGCCTGTCTCTGGCTTGCAATTGGGTTCTTGCCTTGAGTTTCATAACAGAATGAACACGCCATCAAATAACCCAGCAGGTAGCATGGACGAGTCAGACGAGGTGTTTCGGAGCCGCCAGGCTCACACCCTGTTTGGCTTTCGCCAGAGAGGCACCCCGGTGAAGCTCTTCGCCATGGACTTCCTCTCCACTGCACGCTACTCGGGCTTCGGCGAGGCAGAGTTGAAGGTCATATTCAACAGCTGCCTCGACGAACCCTTCGAGCCTGCGGACATGCGCAGGTTGAGGTCCCTGGGCTTCGTAGATCAGCTCCAGATTGCGATGGATCGCGAGGAGTCCAGGGAATTGTCCATGGCGGAGTCTTCAGCAGGGCTGGCCATGATTCCGGAGGACCAGGCCCTGCAAATTAGGGTCATGGGTCTCTCCCCACAGTCTGCGTCCTCTCCACCATCCACCAGTCTCCCTGGACGGCGTCAACGGAGGGAGTCGTGGGACTCCCCGTCCGACTCCTCCAGCACGGAGCCTACCGTGCCTGCCGCCGTCTCACTGCTGTCGGTCCCACTCCCCGTGGGCCGGTCCAGGAAGAAGAAGCAGAGGAGGGGAATGCCGCCCAGTCCTGCCCAGGTCCCGAATCCGGTGGTCCCGAGTCCGGTGGTCCCGAGTCCGGTGGTCCCGAGTCTTGAACTATCCAGCCCCGAATATTTTTTGGGGGGGCGCCATGGGGGCGGGGCGGCCTGAGCGGCCTGCTCGGCCGTATGGTCCTCACAGGAGCCGGCTCCTAGCCCAGTCCAGCAGCCGGGGTCCAGCCCAGCAGTCCTGCAGGGGACTAGGACAGGTCCTCCGAGGACTTCCCCTGTCAAGCCCCCTGGGGCTCCGCGCTCTGGCGCGTCCCCCAGGGCTAGGACTTCCCCGGCCAGCCCTACCACTTCTGGACTTCCCATGTTTCCTTGTTTGCCTTGTCAATCTTATCAATTGATGGGAATTGATAAGAATTTAACGATTCCGATTCCATTATCGATATTGCTTATCAATCCGATTCCTTATCGATTCTCTTATCGATTCTCATTGGGTGAGGGAATAAGTACAAATTTGTTTGTTTGTATTAACTCGCTTTAATATCTGATAAGTACACAGCACATACTCAGAGTATACACAAATTATGTGTAGCAACCTCAGAAAAAAACTAAAAGTAGGCTACAAAGTAAAGTCCAGGGACCAATAGAATTTTTCACATTCAACATTGGTAAACACAGACTAAAAACACAGACTAAACAGTCAAGGAAGAGCTTGTGACAATGACAATGGAGATTATTATTCATATAGTAAAAGTTTACACAATGAAATGGCGCTCACATGAACTAAATAGAGAAGTTACCTTCGGCATTAATAGCAGATGACGTCTCGTTAGCTCCGCTGCTGCTTGACTCACTTGTTGTTGCTGTGTCGCTAAGTAGTAGTGTATCAAACACGCGACAGTCCTGCAAATGAATTGCGTGCTGTGTGGCCAAATGTTTCTGCATATTGGAGGTAGTTCCTCCCTTTGCCGAAATTAAATTTTTACAGTTGTTGCAAATGACCGCATTTGCGTCTTTTCTATTGAAATATAACCACGCTTTAGATCGCTTCTGCCTCGATGACATGTTTGCTGCGTAACCAAAACAACGCAACGCGTGTGTGAGGTCATGATGATGATACATTTGCAACGAGCGGAACCGATAAGCGGAATCGTTAAGCAGATATGCTAACGGTTCCAAGGAATCGATTAACTGGGCACCAGTTCTAAAGAAGAACCGGTTCTCAGTTCCCATCCCTACTAGTAAGTTAGTTTAGTGTTCATATCCAGTCTTTGTTTTCTAGTTTAGTGAGTCAGTGTCCTTGTTTTAGTTATTAGTTTCCAGTCTTGTCTTCCCCATTGTGGGTTTTGTTTTGCCTGTTTTGTAGTGTTCTAATAAATATCCGTGTTAACCCCGTACCTTCATCTCGTCCTGCCTGTCTCTGCCTTGCAATTGGGTTCTTGCCTTGAGATTCATAACAGGTTCTTGGCCTCCACGTCGTGCATTAAAACCCTTTAACACACGGCTTGCTGTGGATTATTCCTTACATATAGAAAGAATTCATTACATGTTAAATATTGAGCTTCATAAAAATATATCATATGTTACATATCAAGTCCTATCAGATAAAAAAAATATATAATAATGATTTGAATTAGTGCTGTCGAATCGATAAACCGTGATGAATCAATTGCAAAATAAATGTTTATGTTTATATAATATACTGTATGCCTGTATTGTATATATTTACAGGTACATGTGTATACATAAATGCACACATGTATATATAAATATATATATATATATATATATATATATATATATATATATATATATATATACAATGCCCATATTTCTTAAATATATACTTATTAATTTGAATAAATAATCTTACTTTTTAATTAAACCCATTTTTTTATTCTCTTTTACCTCAGTGATTTAAATTTTGAGCACTACTACAGAAAATTAGTTTTAATCTTTATTTGTGAATTGTGTTTTATATCACAGGTGTTTAAATAAAAATCTGCCAAGATGTCGGAGTGAGTAAACCGTTTTTTCATTGATTTTTCACAGTTTTTCCGTTGATTCGTGTGTTTGTGTATATTTAACAGCACAGTAATGTAATGAGTTAACAAAGTGAAGGTTGTGTGCTTTTGTTAGTTGCATACATTTGTTTAACACAATGTATCCTTTTTATCTACCTCAACATTTCCAAACCCCTCAGAAAAAAGCTGTCGTCCAGTCGGAAGCATCATTTCAAGGTATGATTTTATATATGTATAAAGAGAGAGAGAAGTTGTATTTGAATAATAAGTGCATTCTTTGTCTCCCAGAGTTTGATGCTCGCCATCGCTAAAGGTTTACTAGAACAAGAAGAAAAAGATCGAGAAGTGGAGAAGAAGAGATACATGGCAGAGACATGCCAAGCTCTGTCTCTTCCTGGATCTATGCAGGCATTACAGGTAGAGATAACACGTTACAAAACTAGAATAGATGAACGCCAAATATCTTTCTTGGATGTCCTATCATGTAGTCACACAATAAATACTCTTTGTCTTCATGAATGTTAACAGGAACTATGCAGGGAACTTCACCATAAGATCGATGTCATCGATGAGGAGCGGTACGATCTGGAATTGAAAGTGAACAAAAGTGCAAAAGAGGTGTGATATCTGCTTTTATTATAATCCAGATGTGTCATCATTTGTAGGTTGTACTGATGGCATGAACATTTACTTACTCTAGATTGAGGACTTGAATATCAAGGTGATCGACCTGAAAGGCAAGTTCAAAAAACCGGTGTTGAGGAAAGTGCGCATGTCTGCTGACCAGATGCTTCAGGCTCTTCTGGGGTCCAAGCACAAGGTCTCTCTGGATCTCAGAGCCAACCTGAAACAAGTCAAGAAGGAGGTCAAAGAGGAGGTGGGAATCACATCTTTAACACAAGCATCTTGGATTTTATGCATTACTTTTGAACTACATGCAAATCTTTGTCCTACATAAGTTTGATCAGAATCTAAATATTTCTTAAACCTTAAGACTAGATATAGACACTCCTTGTTATTTATTTTAAGGATAAGGAACTGCGTGATGTTGGTGACTGGCGTAAGAACATCGAGGATAAGGCTGGCATGGATGGCAGGAAGAAGATGTTTGAATCCGAAGCTTAAAATCTGTTTTTAGTTCTGCGTTCAAGTATAACTGGCATAAAAACGTAGATGTTTACGTGCCAGAAATATCTAATATTAAAGGCCCTTCATTCATTTTATGTTTGGGAAAACATGTTATAAATCTGATTTCTCAGTTGTTTGTTAAGTATTCAGAAACAAGCATTCTGTATCCATGTACTACTCTGTTACACAAATAACAATAAAAACTTTAATCATTATGTTGAGCAAAAAGTCATTTATTAATACTGACACATGAAGTCAATGAAAATAAACCAACGCCAACATTTGTATTACTCCTGCCATAATCTTTGGTACAAGTGAGTATTTATTTTCCATAACATTTATATTATCCATATGGTAATAGGGGTTGAATAAACATTACATAACATTATACATTTTGTTCAAAACAGGTAACTCTGACTTCTCCCCTCTGTGACCTCATCCGTAATAAACTAACACCTCACAGTCCTCAGGTAAGCATTTTACATGTATTCTGAAATATTCAAATACTGTAAGCTCCTTTGAAGTAGAATGATTGCTAAACATATAGCGGTTTTAAAGCAACAACATAAACAAACGTTACTACTTCTTCCGGTATACATCCGTACACAATATAGAGTACCTGCAGATTATTTATGATAACAAGCAAAATAAAAAACATGTAAATTACATTAGCTAGCAAGTTAAAAGTATGTATAACCATTATTATGTTGGGTTACCAGTAGAAGAACCGTAGATTTGCTAAACCAAATTTTCTTTTTTATAAAATGAATATACAGTACAATAAAATTCAACAAATTGTTTTTTTAATACAATGATTATTCAATAAACATTACATTAATATAAATTTAATAAAAGAAAACTAGCCAGACCAATGAACAAACACAAGACCAGAAGTTAACTTCTGGCCAGGCGCTTACGTCTGATGAAACTGTCTATGAAAACAAGTTATCAAAGGTAATCATGTCAAGTCAAAATCAGATCTGTTTTATTGTTTTTATCATACTCTAGTGGTAGAAATTGGGCATGAGGTGACCTCTTAATCTCTAAAATTACTTTTGTTGACAAAAAGACAAAGTTTTGACGAGTTAACTATCATTCTAAAAGGTTGAAAATATAAAACATGGTAGTGAACATTCTTGGCCAATCCAGTCCGAGTGTTTATACATTTATAACTACGGAGAACAGAAACGCTCTAACTGCATTGCTTTTGTATACATTATTGGTTGATAAATAGATAGATAATTGATAAATTGAGAGAGAGAGAGAGAGAGAGAGAGAGAGATAGATAGGTAGGTAGGTAGGTAGGTAGGTAGGTAGGTAGGTAGATAGATAGATAGATAGATGTCATACTCAGAATAAAAGACAAAAGACATACAGGAATAAGTGTTGTGAAGGACGGGTTATTTATACTGAAGGAATGGTAAAGGAGGGATAGTGCTGTATTTCATGACCTTGTCAGCCCATTGGTTTGGAAGTTAATCCACTTCCATAAAGAGAAAGAAAGGATTTGCAAAGAGATCACAGAATGCAATATATAACCTGCTTAACACGTCCGTCTACAGCAGACAGCCTGAAAGACGTTCCTCTGTTCTTCAGAAAGCGGGTGAGATCAGTTCCTTTTGCCTAGATTCAAGAAATATAGTTAGTCTTAGATTTGTTGAAAATGACAAAAAGGTGGAGGAAGTGATGGAGGCAGTAGTCATGTGGACAGACTCTTGTATCATTTTGCATCTGCTGGGAATGTCTTACTGTTCGCTAATTCTTTGTTACTGTATGCAACAACAGTATATATTTAGATAAATCATGTTCAGTTTTGTGACTTATCTGTAAACAAAATCTTTACACGTCTTTTAATATTTGATAAAGTCAGTGTTTACAGAATGTCTCTATCAGAACAACACGGTTAAGAACAGAGAAACTGTTTTAAAAGCAGAACTGACGAGGGAGGTCAAGGATTGATATACTAACTGGTGATGTGGTCGTTTGAAAGTTAACACCAACATGAGCAATAAATTTGAGACTGATCCTCAAGTAGTTCTCTACCCGTCAACACCTTCTTTTGGTTCATAACAACAACTGATTTACGCAGACTTTGAACAAATAACTTGCAACTCTCTAGTCCAAATTCCAGCAATGTCTACGGAAAGGATATTTTCAAGGATCTTGTGTGATGGTTCATATGTCTTAAACGTCTCAAATCTAAGTTATTATTGAGAGTTTGTCACTTGGTCTTTTACCAGACGCTCAAAGAACACACAAGAGCCTTCCTAATATATCCTCAATGTCTGCCTTCATTGCTCTTGAGAATAGTCCTCCTTCAAAATAGCCTTATACGTGACTTGACTGTTGTCTTCACAGCTTCCTAAGTATGCCTTTGAGGAATTAGAAGCCCATCTGAGTGTACTAAATCAGCGTGTCATTCTCTCATCTGTAAGACAGTTTGCCATTTTGTCTCTTAGGGTATATTAAGACAGACATTTGAGACAGTTGTTTAGAGAGGAATAAAGGAGGGTTATATCGGCACTGTGTTGTCATATCTTTGCCATCTCGGAGATGTTCTTGAGGATGGAGATGTGTCTGCAGCTGATGTACTGGCCTTCAGATCGTATTGCAGTGACCTCTCGGAGAAAAGCCCTTTCTCCGAGTAGGGGGACTGCGTGGCCTTCTTAAAATTACAGGCCTCCGGACGGCGATGGCGATGCTTACAGGTCACACAATCAGAATATCTGCGGATTAGGTGCTATATAATAATATGAACGCCCTTGGAGATTAAGGGGGATCATCTTCAGACCTCTTCTTGGCCTTGATTGCAAGAGAAAATAGATTTTGTGTAGAAAATATACTACAGTGCCCCTTGTGGTGATGCTGAAAATTGTGTTTATAAATTGCGTTATAAATTGTCTGAACTGGCACATTTCTGAATAAAAATGATCTGAGAAAGATAAAACAGAAAAAGCATTAGCTAAGCTTAAACAACTAAAAATCAAGATTTTATAATAAATATAAATCTTTTTATGTTAATGTCAAAAATATTTTATTGGGTAGACATTTTGTTTGTGTGTGGGGGGTCTTCATAGTCAGAAAGGTTGAGATCCTCTGGTACTAAGATAATATTTACATAATTTTTATGTCTTGATTTCTCTTTTTTCTCTGTTCAAAAGGTGTAAAGAGAGAAGTTGGCAACATGTCTGAGTAAGTAGGCCTTTTAAGGCCTTAATTTAAGTTAATAATATACAATAATATAAATATAATATAATAAAATACAGCCGGGGGACATTTAAGAGATCATTTCAAAATCATTTTCCCTTTATCTGAACTTGCTATTTATAGTTATGCGTTTTGATTCATTCTGTAAACTACTAAAAATATTTTTCACAAATTTCAAATTTAACTATTGTTTCTATTTGCATTTATTTGCAGAAAATGAAACTAGAGAAACGGGTGAAAATAACAGAAAATATGCTCTTTTTTAAGACCTAAAATACTGCAAAGAAAACAGGTTAATATTCACTTGTAAGCGATATATGTAGGAAAAGTTCAAATAATATATTTTTTATGTGATAACCTAGATTTTTATCACAGTTTTCATGTGTCTGTGTCAGTCTTTCACATTGCTGTTGGATGACTTTATGTCTGTCATGTTCACACTCCGTTTCGTATTGGTTTTGTCTTTGGTCCTTGATTTGCTTATTAGTTATTAAGTCCTGCACCTGTTTCTGTTTACTTGATTATGTTCTCCTTAGTATTTAAGCCTGTCTGTTTCCTCAGTTCAGTGTCTGATATTGTTTAAATGTAGACTCATATGTTTGAATACATATGTTTATTTAGTTTGACGTTACGGATGTTGCTGAGTTCCTTTCTATCATAAGTGTCAGATCATTCAAAGATGTCTGCATATACTTCTTGCTCCTCGTCAATGCCTACTCCAGCACGTTCCGTTACAATATCACTTCTGAGTTTGAATTTGTTAAAATTTAACAGACACTGAACTGATATGACCACAATACATCTAGAAATTATGATTAAATGATAATTTGGAAAGGTCTCTTAATTTTTTTCACGGCTGTATATTATAAATTATATTATATAATACAATTCAATACTATATATAGTATTAATTATTACAAATAGTTGCACTTCATTGTTCTAAACAAATTGCACATGCTATAATTTTGTAAAATAATATGTAAAAACTGTAAAAATGACCTTGTTTCTCATCTTTTTCAGTAAACGCATGTCCAGCAGTAAAAAACATGCTCTTAAGGTAGGAGCTCAAATCTTTTATTGAATAAAGTTCATTCATGATGAACCACGCCAACAGCAGTAAAGAAAAGCTGAAACCAACAGCAAAAAATATGCTTACGAGTCTTACTGGATCCCATGTGCCGATAGGGCATGATGCTCCTGGTTGCAAAAGACCTGCTGGAGGCAGAAGATATCGAGAAAAAAGAGGAGAGAAAGAGGTACATGGAGGAAAACTGCCCACCATTATCATACCCAGGCTCCAAAGACGAACTCCAGGTCCTGTTCTATTATTTGCACTACACTCTTGCTCTTTGGCTCAATAAAGTACCTTTTACTCAGAAGTGCTTAAAAGAACCATATATTTATTTTCTGTAGAACACTGTTACAGTTTACAGAGAAGTTTGTTTGCAGCGATGCCATAGATGAACCATTTTTGTTTCCCTAAACGACCCAAAGGATCTTAAAAGAATAATTTCTATCATGGTGCTTATTGGTGAGGCCTTATCTGTCAACAGGCCCTTTGCAGAGAGTTACACGAAAAAATCGATGTTCTCGATGAGGAGAGATACGTTCTAGAGCACAAAGCCATCATGGTCGTCAATGAGGTACGCTGGTTTGCCTCCTTGTATTTGCTCAATGATGTGGTCGTCTTTAGATGTTCGTCTGTGTGTTTTAGGTCAAAGATTTAAACATCAAAATCATCGACCTAAAGGGCAAGTTCAAGAAGCCCCCTCTGAAGAAAGTGCGCATGTCGGCCGACGCTATGCTTCAGGCTCTGCTGGGATCCAAACACAAGGTGTCCATGGACCTGAGAGCCAACCTGAAACAAGTCAAGAAGGAGGTCAAAGAGGAGGTGGGGACTTTAGGTCTTGCCTTTGTACAGCTTGGAGATGTTCACGTTCCCATGTTCATCATTTCTCGAAAAAGTTTCTTGTTTCCATAAGAAAATATAATACTGCCACATTAAGAGAATGAAAATGGTAGCTTGCTTTCTCTGGATATAATAGACCTCCTTGAGCTCAACATTTTTCTACAGGTTGTTAAATGAGATGATGGTGAATAGTTGGACTAGTTAATCATCTTTGTTTTCTTCTCCACAGGATAAAGAACTGCGTGATGTTGGTGACTGGCGTAAGAACATTGAGGATAAGTCTGGCATGGGCGGCAGGAAGAAGATGTTTGAATCTGAAGCATGAAGACAGTTTGTGACAGTCGATGATGAGTCCATCATCTCTAGTACTACTCACAGTTTCTGCAGTATATGGACAATTGCACATATAGTCCATAGACATGCAAATCATTGTCAAATGAAACAAAACCAAACATTATGTTCTCTTCCTGAACAGGGAACTGTAAAATTTTAGTCGTTGTTGATTAAATGTTTGTCAAAACTTTTTCTAAATAAATAACTCAACACAGATAATTGTTTTTTTTAATATTTAAAACAATTGTCTTTTGCAAAATTTGTATTGAATTTAAAGGTAAATTGTGTCATATTTTGCGCTTAAAGTGGCATCAAAGAAATTAAACACTTCTAACATTAGTCTTTCACATACAAATATTGCGGCCCAAGTCTCACATCATTGGTTAAAACCAATGTTGACAGCAGTTGGAGTGCTCAGTTAGACACTTTGGACACAGCTAGAAAATGTATGTATGAATATAATCTAACAAGCTTTGAAATTATTTCACAATAAAAAATAATGATAAAACAATAATAATTATAGGAGGAGTTTGGTTCCAAAATGAGATAATGTTTCAAAAATCATGTTTTTTTATTGTGAATTCTAATTAATATCAATCAAACTGCAGTTGGTTTAGCCATAATTACTCAAAAAATACAGCTAACTAACACAATAAAAACATGATAAGATAATAAAAACATTCATTTGAAAATGTTTAAAAACAGAGTTCATATACACATAAATAAAATAAAAACGACATACTTCCTCTTTAAATATACATATAAAAAATTGGCTTGAATCTAAACAATATCGTCACTGTCCTTCATAATCCTTGTTTTTCCAAATTTGCGTTTTTTCAGGAAATAGTAAAAAAACACTGTACTTTTTAAATGGTTCTCAAAGTTAACAAGCACTTTTTAAGACTTTTTATTGGTTTGATATTTGCAAAACCCAGTTAAAAACATAAAGGGTGAGTAAAAATAATGAATTATGGCAAAAAATAAAAATCACAAAATAAGGAGATAGGAGGTTTCAGAAGGACAGGAAGGACATTTTTTAAATTACAAAAAAAGCTATATTTCGGTTGAAGTCAGAATAACCACAATTTCATAATCATAAAGGTAAGATTCTTTCCTAAAGTCTTTCAGTCTATGTACGGGTAATATCCAGTCTCATGATTGCAATATTTTGTCATTCTTGCAGAATGATGTCATGTATACAGTATGTCTTCATGAATCAAAGTGTGAGTGAAGCCGAGATGCAAAACATCTCACTGGGAGATGTGCACTAAAGTTTTACTCTATAGGTAAGATTATTTTTATATTTTATTTCAGTCCTAATAGTAGTTGATATAATAGTATTCATATTATTAGTACTGAATCATTTTTTATTAAACTGGAAGTAGCAACAACTTTAAGTTCTAGATTGTACACTTTTTTCAATAAGCCACCATCCAAACAAATAAAGAAATAATAAGACGTTAACATCTTAAAGGTTAAGTTATTTATAAGAAGGGTACATGGAAGGTATTTGTGGCTTGAATTTCAGATGTGTGCTGTGATCCACTGGTCCTAGCAACATGGCTGTTCCTCAAAGAGAAATCTGAGGTTTGCTGAGCCATCAAAGAATGCCATTAAAACCCGTCATTGCCTTTCAACGGTGAGTTTATCCTGCTCACCGCCTTCTTTGGGTGAGCACCTCTCTCTCTGAACCATTCTTTGGATCTGAAGGATTTAATGCTTTTCTGTGCTGGATCTAACAGCAGTTGTCTGGATTAAACCTGTAACTTTGCTATTCATGTATTTAACGGAATATTATCAGAATATTGAGAAATGTCTTCTTGTCTGAGTGTTGTTTTTAAACCTTAAAATTGCGATTTCTACTGGAGTGATACGAATACTAATTCTGCGATAATAAAGATACTTTATTATTGCCACTGTGATGATTTTTCTCAAGACATGTCATGTGAAAGTGTTTATCTAAAATATGAGTGTTTTAGAGTTTAAGCATGTTGGCATGCCATTATCACAATTACTTTTAATTATTTCAAAGTACTTTGCATACCCTTGAAATAATAAGTAATAATATGTGAAGTAAGTAAAGTTGTGACTTGGTTCAGTGCCGTTTATACGCTGCCTGATGATTTATGTACTGATGATTTGTCACTTAGAAACCAAATCCCTACGTGAGCAGCCAAGTCGGGATATGATTTCACTTGGTTTCTTTTTGCTTATAATTTATGGGTCTTGAATACATTTTGCACGACTGAATCAGTTTTTCTTTTTAAGAATTAATAGTGTTTATTACAGTATTGTTTTAAGTGTAATTTTCAAATGGGGGTGAGCATCATCTACTGTATGCGGACAGCTTGTTAGGTTTTTCTAAGGCCTCTTCAAAGCTGTCAAAAGCTGATGACAAAGCCATACTTGCCAATGACATTGGAAGATACCGATTTGGAATTACATGTCAATGTTAAAATGACTCCTCCAAGATAAACATATCACACAGTCTAAAGAAAATGCACAATAATCTAATATTAGCATGGTTATTCTAATAATGTTTAATCTTAAAAAGGTATATCATTGTGTAGTGTTAGTTCATTTTATACTAAAATAAATATGATTTATATAATTTATAACAACATTGTAATCATTTATAACCGTTTATGCATGTTTAGTCCTGCTAAATAGCATTATAACCATAGCATTATTGACTGTATTTATCTCATTATTTTTCTCATTTGTCTTTTTTAGCATTTATGACAATAAACATATACTCAACAAACAGTATAATTTAGGAAAGTACAAACACACAATAATCCAGTTTAGCTCTAGAGTTGGCCAAATCACTGTTTCATGGTTTCAAAGGCAAATCTTTATAAAGCAACAAAAATTTTTGAATTTGTAGATTATGAGTATTCAGCTGCTGTGCATATCAAGCTAATGGTGTATGTTTGCCATAGTAAAGTAATCTTATGTGTCATCAGATACATAAAACATGAATATGGCTATCATTAAGTACATTGCTATGCATCAAAGTATCATGGTATTCCCATAATAGCATCACTGTACAATGGCGCTTTCTCTTTCGTGTCTAATCTGTATGTTATGGACCTTTATAAACATAAAGGAGATTAAAATATGTATAAAAATATGATTTTCAGCTAGAATTTGTTTATGTAGATTGTACAGTGGCAAAAAATGTAAAACTGTGAAAAAAAGCATGTCTATGAAAAGCTGCTGTATTAAACAGTTATTTATACATTTAAAAAGATTTAATTACATTTCTTTGAGCAATACACTTTCATTTTTTTTACAGATTTTCCAGGTAAAATGTAAAAAATGAATTTTACAGTTTTATACAGATTTTTATGTCTTTTTTGAAATACGTACAATTGTAAAATTATATAAAAAATACATTATTTACAAGAATTCAAAGAAAAACAATGGAAATGTAATTTTACAGGGAAAAACGTTATTTAACAGTTTATTTCTGGTGTACCAGCTGCCAGAAAATTTCAGGTTTTTACAGTTTGATATATATCCTATAATTTTAACAGGGGAATTAATTTTTTACGGTATATTTCGGTTTTCCAGTTTACATAATATTTGAATTATTTTTTCCAAGTGCAAAGTACGCACGATATTAATAAAGAGGACTGTAATCTGTTTGTCAGTTTAAACTGATCTATTTAGCCCTCATAATGTCACTGAACTCTTTGAATGTGAACACTGAAGGAAATAACAAGAGTCAAATAACATTTACATGTGATCACTTGGTTAATGAAATGATGTAAAGTTCTTGTTTGATGCTTCTCTTTAAAGATTAAACATGTGAGTGCAGAAAGAGAGATGGGGTGAAAAGTGGAAGAGTCTATAGAGACATCTATTGGTCGCATTTGGAACTGCAGGTAAAAATGCATGGGCTCTATTAATTTCTAATTGACTCTCACTTTGCACTTTCATTAGCGTGAATATAACATTTTAATACTTAGTATTGCAGTGTATAAAGTGACTAATAAATACTGTAAAGCACATTTATTTTTAGGGATAAACCCCTGAAATGCATCATTTTAAAATATCATCTAACATAGGTACAGCCTGTTTCAATAAACAAAGCGTTTTAAACACATGTATGAAGTAATGTTAGTGATTTGAAGGTAAATTATTACAGTTTAAAGAAAGAAAGCGTTCGGCTCGAATATGGGAGAGTGTGGTAAGATGAGCCATTTTGACTTGATCCTCAAGATGAAAGAAAAAGAGGCATAAGTGCAATAAAAGTATCTAATTAAACATTGATAGGATGTTTCCTATCAATCTTAATTATAAGAACACATCTTAAGATGGCATATGGTTTTAATAATATGTTCTCTTATTAAAAAGTCCTCCTGTGGTTCAATTTGCACCATGATAGGTGTACGTATGGATAAACTAAACATGTAACTGAATTTGAATCAGACCATGTTTTTGAAGATTTACCTTCTTAAAGAGTAATTTGAGCTAATTATTATTTTATTATTTTTACAAAACAATAAACTTTACATTTCAATATCTTTAATTTGCAATATCCTTCGGTCTTCTGGAAAAGCAAAGTTATAACCTTCTAAAGACAGAGTAAACAGAGAGTTATTGTTTAAAAACAAACTAATTTCGGTTCTCTCTGTCTCTTTTTGTAGATTATATAATTTACGGTATCTTTTCAATGCTGTGTTAGGCCATTATAGTGAGTTAATTTGGAAAGATATCCAGTACTGTATGAATCTGCAAAAATGCTTTTCTTAATCAGAAAATAGTAAGTGTAATTAGGTGAAAACAGTCCATAAACATGATAAACCAACCAGTCATGTAATATTACATTAAAATGATACAGGTTTAAATAAATAAATACATAAGTTAACTTCAGTGTTGACACTGGCTTAATTTAAACGAAAGAATTTGCCTCACTTTGACCCACAGCTGCCATTTTGAAAAGAAAAACTGGCTTGATTACAGATTCAGACAAATATTTTGCCAAATTACGTGCATGGTTTTATATGTTGGACATGCATCATATATATTTTTAGACCTGGATAAATTTGCTTTTATCAGCCATTACATCTGATATGCTAATATTTTACTTTTATAAGCCAAAAACATACTTTAAACTAAATCGATGATCTCCAATTCTCCTGTGTGCTTCACCTTTTCACATTCTGTCAGAAATGACGTGTCATTCCAAAATTTTCAACTTACCCACTGGCTCATTTTACCACACTCTCCCCTACTGTCCTGACTAAGGGGTCCTCAAAAAATATTAGGAAGCTAGTCTTAATTTAGATTGTGAAGTAGATGGTATCAAATACTATTAAAGATATCTGGGGTATTTAAAGTGTACACATTTATTGATTCTAAATTTTGACCAGTGAAGATAGCTTTTCATATTAAGTGGAAAACATTTGAGTATATCATGCATAATAACAATGATGGTTTTTAAATGAACAAAATTGCAAATCTGCACAAAATTAGCACTACTAAGAGGCAAAAGATTACTTTTAAATGCATTCTCATAAACTACATATTTATATGATTTTTTAACATACATGGTAAATATATGTTTTTTAAACAATTGACATACAAGCAAACTCAAAACAGCAAGTGTTTGTGACATCAAGTTATTATCTCAGAAATTGTTCTTTTGCCATTTTAATACATGGTCCTGTAACAAAAGTCAGTCAGAAAGAGCTTTTGAGTGCATTGTGAGATACATTACAATGTTTAGCCTGTGTATATGATTTATGCGGTCTGTGAACACATAAGCAAACAATTAACATTGAGTGTTATTTTTCTGTAAAGAAATGTATGCATGATTATATGGTATTACTTAAGATAAAAATGTATATTTTAAATAGAAAAGTTATTTGTTTACTTTTCTTAATCTGCATGGGTGTTTGTCACCAAAAGTGGCTGATAATATGGGAGTTAAAGAGATGTCAATATGGCAGTGGCCATAAGGGGGTGATCCACACCAAGCAGATTAAAACCTGATATTACGTGTCTTAGAGAACATTATCTAAACACACTTTTCAAACATAATTTTACTGCAAATTTTAGAGTATGGTTATTGTGGTGACAGTTAAGATAACCATAAAAAAACGTTGGTTACTTTAAAGCATGGTTAATTTTGAGACGTGTCTTGAAAGTGGACAAAGTTACTTTGCATCCATCATATATAGTCACATTTCTCGTCATTGCTGCTAAAAGAGATGGTTGAGTGGTTTATAGACACACCAGATGATGTCTGTTTTCACTCATCGCTGCTTTTACTCTGTAGACACTAGCACTCACTGATGGATAATGACAAAACAGACATCAACTCATCAGGGAAACGGTCCAAGATGGTTTGAAGCTGATGGTAAGTCTGATCAGTCTATGTTTAGATAATGTATTCTGATGTGTACGTTTTTTTTGTTTGTTAGAGTAATTAAATAAAAAATGTTAATAAACAGTCAAGGTGATACATTTTCAATTATGAATTGATATTTTCAGTATTCATGTATTTACACTGACCAAAATTATAAAGGTCATACATGGTCCTTCTGGTAGAGAAATGAACATTCAATTTACAGGGAACAGTTCTGGTTGACATGCGGTCAGCAAGCCAATTGCTCCCTCAAAACTCTGGCATTGTGTTGTGTGATAAAACTGCACATTTTAGAGTGGCCTTTTATTGTGACCAGCCTAAGGCACACCTGTTCAATAATCATGCTGTCTAATAAACATCTTGATATGCCACACCTATGAGGTGGATGGATTATCTCGGGAAAGGAGAAGAGCTCAATAACACAGATTTAGATTGATTTGTTCAGGGGACAAAAACAAAAGTATTTTGTTTATCATTTTGTACGTTTATAAGACATGTTCCTATTAATTGGTCATTTTATTCTAAATAAGAACAGTGCTCGAAGTGGGAAAAAAAGGTTATCACCACATTTGACAAATCTAAAAGGAAAAACATTATTTGGAGATCGCTGGTAAAACATATTTATTTACTAAAGGTACAATTTACAAAACAACTGATTTAATAATGTTAAATCCAAATTTTACCCCAAAATAGTCATTTCATTTCTTGTGATAATAGTTCTGCAGTCTATTGTATTCTTCTGTTAAATCCATCATAAAACACAGTCATATCTTATTCCTTATATGCTATAAACTCATACAGTATGTTATGTTTTAAGGCATGCCAAGTCGAAAACGCATTACATTATATATTACACACCAACTAAGTTTTCATTTAAAACAGCAGAATTCACAAAAAATAAGTCGTTTGCATCTCTGAATTTTATCATTTATCACTTTTATAGTAAAACCGTTGGCTTTGTTACGTTTGCCTTCTCATGTCTCACTACATAGTCAGTCATTGGAGCCCGCCTGCAGTGCCGACTGTACTCTTCAATTTGATTGGCTGAGGGTTCTGTCATGTCTTTATTGTTTTATTGGCTGAAATACTTCTTGGCCTCTGTAATTTGTTTCAACCCAGTATCACGCCAAAGAGTGTAACAGACACTATGCACTAAAATTTGTTTGCAACCTGCCATCAAAAGAATCAAAATACACTTTAATCGGATAACATCATTTAATGTAAATGCAGTCATTCCGCGATATTCTTTTAATCGACATTTAGAAAACATCGCTTAAATTTTGCGCAAAACTATAATTGAAACCTGGCTAGTGTCACGCTCTGCCTTCTCTATGCGTGAACATGATACGCATATATGAGGGTGGAGTAACGTTAGCAGAGCGTATGACGTATATTCTTTTGTGATGACAAAAATATATATTTTCCTTAGACGTAGATATATTTCAAAGGTTACCCCCTTTCATCCATCCATCCATTTTCTACCGCTTTATCCGAACTACCTCGGGTCACGGGGAGCCTGCGCCTATCTCAGGAGTCATCGGGCATCAAGGCAGGATACACCCTGGATGGAGTGCCAACCCATCGCAGGGCACACACACTCACTCATTCACTCACACACTCACACCCTACGGACAATTTTAGGTTACCCCCTTTGTAAAACTAAAAGTTTTAAGATAATCTAACAGTAGATGGTAGCATAGAACTTCATTACTCATTATCAAAGTGCACTATGTGATATACTTGTAGGACGTTCCAGTAAGTCTTGTTTTTTTATGCATTAAAGGGGTCATTTCATGACAAACAGACCGTTTCCATGTTAAAATGCTAAATTCGGGTCTCTAGTGCACCTGCCAACTCAGAAAACGTGAAAAAAGACAAATCATTAACTTTTTTATGTGAGGCTCTCTCTGCAAGCCTTTGAGAAAACGAGCGCTTCAAAAATCGCGCTCTTGACGTAAGTAGCCGTTCTTATTATAATATTTCCGCCCGTTGTTCTGAATGTGTCCACCCATTGCGCCACCGTCATTGTTGTTTTCACATTTGTGAAGTTTAAACACCATGCAAAAGTAGCAAAGCTTACGAACTGTTGTGTTATTGGCTGCACAGAACAATGTCCCCAGCCTTATGGGAGACAAGAGAGCTTTAGTTTTCAATGGAACAATAAAGACATTGTAAGTATCGGTATTTTTTAAGTAAAACCCCTGGGACCTGCAGTAACTTAAAAGTAGATAAAATGTCAGTGACACGTTTGTCCGTTCACTATTAGAAAGCAGTGTGCGTGGCTTGTAAACATGCGACGGGATTGTTCTGTGTAACGTTAATTTAATTTAGAAAAATAGCGATGCGTTTGTCTTGAGTATCTTCACTTCAGAAAACTGTGTGATTGGTTTGTAAACACGCGACGCGGTTCTCTCTCCCAACAGGGACCGGAGGGTCTTCAAGAATGTACCCCGTGAAAACAGGTGTGCTTATCGAAAACAATGTGTTTCGTGTTCAAAGTCGAGAACTTGTTTCTTGTTCTTTGTATGTGACCATACTTTATTGTTTTATGCTGAAAAGGGGGCGGAGACTAGCAGCTCTCTTGCATTTGAAGAGACACACACACCAAAACAGCGAGTTTCTCCTCACATGCAAAAGTGGGCATGTAGCGCATGGTATATTAAAAGATCTGTGGTGTTTCTTTTGCTAAAACTTCACAAACACACTCTGGGGACACCAGAGACTTATTTAACATCTAGTGAAACCATTCGAACAACCTCTCCTTTAAGGGCTCAAAAGCATTAACAGTTTTTGAGATAAGCAATTATCGACAGTATACATTTGCTTTTGAAATGAAGGCTTATGTGTTTAAATGCATGTCAGATTTCCTTATGATATTGTGTATTATATTCAAGGTTCTGCATCTTTGGAAAAGTTATATTCATAAGTCAAATGAAGGTATGACTGAATTAAAAAAAAAAAAAAAAAAATTGGCTAGGTGAACTGGGACTGTTGGCCTCCGATATCCCGGTGGTGCATGAAAGATCATCAGGCTTAGTTGGACCTGGTCTGTGGGCTTCAAAGTGTCATTATCTTACTTCCTTGGTCATGGTTTTCTAGTCTAGTGGCAGAATCATGGCAGATCCCTTGTGTTTAGTGTAGAGAGAGACATAACATTGCTTGTTTTGACCTGCCATGCTGTCTCTCTGGTCTCGTCTATGTCCCCCCCCCCCCCTGTTATCTCGTTTAGCTCTCCTTCAGTGTTTCATGACCCACACCTGTTATTGTAAATTATCCTGTGTTAGTTCCCCTTTATAGAGTCCTCATGTCTATTGTCCTGTGCCAGTTCATTTTGTAGTCTTACCGTGTAATGTGCTGTACCACTTCTCGTTTTGGTACATTATTATTTAGTTATTAGAATTCCTTGTTACCCCATTGTGGGCTTTTGTTTTGTTCCTATTTTGTTTAATAAATCTATCTTTTGTTAACCCCTTCTGTGCTGCCTGAAAAAAGCTGGTATTAGTGTAGAAGCCATCCACACTTAAAAAGAGGATGTACAGTGTTATGTAATTGACAGTACTTTAGTTTATGCGCCATTTGTGTTTTGGGCTTTAGATAGATAGATGTCAGCTAATGTCTGTAGAATTCCATGTTAATAACAAGGCTATTTTACTCATAATGTCTGCAGGTTATCATAGTAATCCATTCTCAAGTCTATTGTACTGACAAACTTCCTATGTTATGATGTTAGTTCATTTTGTAGGTTATTGTATTGTTGTTCACCTGCTATAAATAAGAGCGTGTCTGTTTTACTACATTTCTCTTGCTTGAAGAACTGATGACTGAATTCTCCAGAGCTCGGTTTCGTTTTGTTTATATTTTCCGGCTGAACAATGGAGCAGAAACTACCTCAGACGACAACCACATTTAATAAATGATTATGCTATTATTATATTATGCTACAGTTTTGTGTTCGGATTGGGATCATTTAAAGCAAAGAACTTATTGTTGTCATTAAAATATTAAAATGTAGCATGTCGTGGGAATCAACAACAGCACATACATTTACCTATATTTCTATTCATAACACAAACACTTTCAATTCAGGGTAACCAAATTTGGAAATTATCTTTTAAATATCATGAAAACAACTGGCAGGTGAGACAAATAAATTGAGGAAAATACAGAGGGGGGAAAAAAAATTAATAGTTGTTTTTATGTAGCCTATACCTGTAATAAGTATTATTTAGCTTTAAAAACAATCATTAGAAAATCAGAATGCCTGTAAAGAAACAAGTTGTTAATGACTGGCATTCAATGGAATAATGGTTCCAAACATCACCATAGCAAAAAAATTTGAGTAGAGCAGTTGTGTGGGTATTAAATATATTGTTGTGGCTTTGAAACAATAGGTTGAACATTAGCCCATCATGTAATCTCAACAGAACAGTGCTTTGGTGACACCTACGGGTCGTTTCATTTTTATGTTTAGTGGTTTCATATGCAGTATATATATGGCCTCCTTTAATTTCGGTATTGACCACTTGGTTTAGATGAGTTAGCTTGCTAGATTGCATATACTATTTTTCTATAAAGTAGACATTTAGAACACAAGTAATGCATCCATTCTATTCTAGACCTTACTTTTAATTTGTTATTGTATATTTCCTATCATGCTTGCACATAATTAATATTGTAAAATACATTTAAAGCTTTTTCTATTGGCAAAGTAGTTTTTTACAACCCTTAATAGTATTTTCTTGATATTCTTCAACGATGTCAAAGATATAGGTCTATGTTCTATCTACTGTTAAAAAATGTTTAATCTAATTTAATAATAGCTTTATGATCAAATCTTCTATCCCACAACTTATGAACAATGTGTCTCCAATAAAACAAGCCCATCATAGGCTACAAGTAGCTGTACACATATCTGTATAGCCTATGTGCGTTATTTAAAATTAGTCAAGGCAGACACGTTAGACGAACGAACGTTCTCCACGCGAAATTCACACGCACTAAGTCACGGTCTGTGAGCTTGGTCAGGAAACAAACGATACAATCCGAGCGTCATAGAACTGGGCTTTCTAATGTTTTATAACTTATAATATAATAAGTATACATGGTATTTTGTATCTGTTTATTCCTTTTTTATGGGCACACTTTAGATGCATTTTAGCAGTAAACCCGGCCCGGCCCGACCCCACCCCTACACCTAAACCTAACAGTTTGTATGTTATATAATATAAAACAAACACAACACAACACATAACAGGCAGATACAGCTACAATGCTTTTTATTCAAAAAGTGTAATTATTACAAGCGTTCCGACCTCAAAGCTCCCCTTCTCTGACCGCCGTAAAACTGGTCCCGGTTGCGAAAATTTCAAAAATTGCTGCCGAATCGTTAGCTTTGATTGTGGAATGACACTTGCTATCGTGTAAATCATGACTGGTTGCATCATTACGTTCGCTTACGTCATGAAGGCCATTGGCTGTCCTGCTCCAACTGCGTCACACGCTAAACTGAGGCTGCGTACGAAAACCCCTACTTGCACTAGACCACTTGACTACTTTCATGACGTATTTCCTGTTTTTGGCACTAGTCTTCTAGTGAGCGTGAAGATCCCAAGTGAGCATGTAGTATTTCTATCCCGATGGGACACTAAGCAAGTGCAAACATATAACGTTAATTAATATAGGTTTTCTAATTATGAGATAAAAAGCAAAGTTTTACAAAATACATAATTCTGCAGTTTTCACCAATAAAATATTTAACACAACGTTTTACTACGAAATTATATGTAATATGTAATTGTATAGTCAAGTGAGATTTATTTTTTATAGCACTTTATTTGTATTGTATCAAAAACAAAAGAAAAACACAATGTTACCAAACATAGAATAAATAAAGATATAACCTTAAAAAGTAGTAGTATAACACACACTAGAAAGCTTTGCGCAACATCTCGCGAGACCCGAGCAAAAAGTCTCATGATTCATATCCAGAACATAATGCATGATGGGATACGCTTAGCCTTAATACCGCTCCAGAGCGGTATTCAAGCTAGTGTGGGTTTAGTGCACTGCCCTTTGGCATTTTTAAGACATTGGACACACTTGCGCTCTTCCTTCCTGTCGCGTGCATGCGCTCTAAAATGGCAAAGACCACAAATGGGGGTATTTGGAAGCAGCCTGGCTGCATACTGCACTGATTGTGCGTCCCCGGAGCGAGCTTGTCCCATCGAGAGCCGTCGTGTGTGATTAAAACCTAATGTGTATGATATCGTATGACTATAAAAGACTTGGAATGCAACGCAACCTGTTCTTAATGTTTTTGTACAGTTTTTGGTGTGTGTTTAAGTAAATGCCCGTGGCTGACTTCTATTTGCTTGTTGCATGTTTTTTAATCGTTGGGAGGGGATAGGTTAAGGGTAGGAGTGGGGTTAAGTGCTCTAAAATATATATTATTTTATATTTAAGTACAAATAATAGGTATATATAAAATCCTTTAAGTTTAACAAGTGAAAATAACTGAGCATGTCAAGTTCACGCCTAATGGATGCAAAGGTAGGAGTGGGGTTAAGTGCTCTAAAATATATTATTTTATATTTAAGTACAAATAATACGTATATATAAAATCCTTTAAGTTTAACAAGTGAAAATAACTGAGCATGTCAAGTTCACGGCTAATGGATGCAAAGTGTGACACTGACACGCATTTTCAAGTGGACCAGCGTGTCTTTTACACGCTTTGGCGCGATACCGGGTTGTTTGATTGGCTAGAATTCCGTAAACCCTTTTTGATTGGTCAATCTGTTGAAATTGGGTACCTCCGTGCCAAAGACACTAGAGGGCATGCCTGCAATCATTTGGCCAAAAACACCTTGGCTCTAGCTTTTTAAGGAGTGTCAATGGAAATTTTTAGCAGTTACACTTTCTCCAACTCTAAGTACAGACCCTTCCACCTCCCTGTAATAAGAGTATCTCTGGCTCCGCGCTAATCTCACTGGAATTGGAAACATCCTGTGCCTGACCTAAAATTAAGCGTCTCCCTGATCTGAGAGTTCATAGGTCCACTGTCTGACTTCGATTGCCGTTCCAGACATTTCTTTCTGGATTTGAGGTGGAAATATCCGAAATACCAGTTGTCTAGAACGTAGCATAAGCACTCCCATGATTAAATGTCATCACTATTAATCACCCATACAATGGCGCTTTGACTCGGAGTAACAAAGTAACTTACCGGCAACATATGAGAACTGCAGGTACGCAAGAAAAAGTGAAGGTACGCTAAAGATTAAAATAGACAGCGTACCGGCCCACTTCATGTACTGAATTAGAAATAACCCCATCATATAACTGTCATCATGTCAAATGTCCAAATAACAGTTACCTACTTATAGGGATGGGCACGAGTACTCAGACACAACACCGACTATCAATGATGAAGACAATGATTGTTTGGGTCTGTATACATTTTTCAAATGAAATTATTTTCTTCGGGGGGCGCGCTTGAGCATGAGTTGCGAGTAGACGTGTCTTCGATAGCTCCCGCAAAGATTTATCAAATATATACATTTTGGACCTCGTAACCGTTCAAATTCCGCTGGAAACACACAATAATTGACTTAACTACTGCTTGACTGGATAAATGCCTCCTAAATCGGCCAAACAACAAAGTGGGAAAACCACACCGCGGGGCGATACGAACTCCTCGGATAGCGTTAGCGCAGAAACAGGTGCTAATGCTAATAATATGGACGCGCTGGCAAACGCAGTTACTGCTTTGCAGACATCTATCAACTCGTTTCGGGAGGAGAACCGGGCGTCTATTGCATCTCTACATTCGATCCTGAGTACGTATGGCCAACGAATTACCGACGTGGAGGACGGGCTAAATGAGTTTGACAAGAGGCTGAGCAGCGTGGAAACTTCACAAACTTTGCTGATTAAAGAGAATGATGCGTTAAGGGAGAAGGTAGCGTACTTGGAAAACTACACTAGACGGCAAAACATACGCATTGTCGGTATATCAGAAAATGTGGTGGGCCCATGACCAACAGAATTCATCACCAAACTACTCATCGATGTGCTCGGGGAAGACAGTTTTGAGAAGCCGCCGTCGGTCGATAGAGCCCACAGGAGTTTGGCCCCAAAACCAGCGGATGGCGACAATAAACCACGGCCACTCATTGTCAAGCTCCATCACTTTCAAACCAAAGAGTTGATCCTGCGCCTCGCCAGACAGAAGGGACCCCTCTCTTTCAATGGATCAAGATTTCACATCTTTCCTGATTAGAGCCCTGATGTCAACAAACGGCGCTCAGCCTTCTCGGAATCCAAAAAGAAGCTCCACGCCGCGAAGATCCAGTTCGGCCTCTACTATCCAGCCACTCTGCAGTTCACACACAACGGGAAACGCATGAAGTTTACCGATTCTGCGGAGGCGCTGACCTACATTGATAACAAGGTTATCAATGATAACGCCTCACACGCTGCGGAGAATGGTGACTGAGGTACTGTTAATTATCGGGTCCATGACGCCAATAATAATTTAAAAGAGACGGTGGTATCATTAGATAAGAAACTCTGTCATACGTTCTGACAGTATTTTCTATTTTTATTGTACTATGTGTGTATATATGTGTATATATATATGTATATATGTATGTATGTATATATATGTATATATATATTAGCATTGTTCATAGCGGCAGTGAATGTTTTGTTTGTTACGATGTGTATATACCTCACTCATAACGCTATGGATGCATGCCATCCTAAATCCTTTCTTTCTTTTATTTATCTTAGTTTAATTTGATTAGCATTATTAATTATTGTTTTGATCACCTCCGATCTCCCTACAGTGACAATCTAAGGTTCATGAATATCAAGGTTCCAATTACGTGAAATGATGTCCAGGTCATTTAAATCACTTGGAGAGGTTCATTAATGGTTGTAAAATTATCCATCGTTGCGGGTAGCACGCAAATGCAGGTTTGCAGTAGTTTGAAGTTTTCTGGGGGGGATAGCCTTATCAATGCTTGTTTATGTGTTATACGTTGTAGTTTTGAAGTGTTTTTTGTTCTTTATACAGTTTGTGCACCTATCCGGCTTTCTTATCATCTAAATGGGGTAAACACAGGAATTTCTGAACTGATTGGTTCTAATGTCACAGAATAAGTCACATCTTGTCCCAGGTAAAGATGACATGAAAATTATAAGTTGGAATGTGAAGGGTCTGAATCAGGCAATTAAGAGGAAAAAGGTTCTCTCTCACTTACAACATCTTGGGGTTGGCATTGCTTTCCTACAGGAAACCCACCTTCAAAATCGAGACCAGTCTAAAATTCACAAAGAATGGGTTGGGCAAATGTTTCATTCACAATTCAACTATAAAGGCAGAGGAGTAGCTATACTCATTCATAAAAAGATTCCTCTCATTGTATCAGACACTATCCTGGACCCAAATGGCAGATACGTGATGGTTGTGGGAAAGCTGTTTCAACTTCGCTTAGTATTGGTCAATATTTACGGCCCAAACTTTGATGATGAAATTTTCTTTAAGAAAATGCTAAACTCTATCCCTAATCTGGATAGTTGTCACTTGATTATGTCGGGGGATTGCAACCTGGTGATGGATTCTGTCTTAGATCGCTCTTCTCAGTCTGTACCAAGACCATCTAAATCTACACAAACAATCCAGTCGTTCATTGATATGCATAATCTTATAGACCCATGGAGACTTAAACATCCCACCAAAAGGGAGTATTCATATTTCTCCAGTGTACATAAATCATTCTCCAGGATAGATTTTATTTTGGTTGACCCCTATTTGCTTAATGTTATTACAGATTGTAAATATGATCCAATAATTATTTCCGATCACGGCCCGGTTAGCATTAAGGTAACTCTTCCGACTCAGAGGACAAAGCAGACATGGCAGCTTGACACACTCCTGCTGGCTGATTCAGATTTTGTGAAGTTTATTGCGGAACAAATAGATTTCTTTCTGGAGGTAAATAGGACGGATGGCATCTCAGCATCAACCCTCTGGGAGACACTTAAAGCGTATCTCAGGGGACAGATGATTTCTCGCTCTGTTTATATCAGGATTGCGAAATATAAGAAAATTGATGAGCTATCTTCAGAAATTAAGGCTCTGGATGGACTCATATATGGTTCTCCGACCCCTGATTTGATAAGGAGGAGAGTTGGCTTACAAACTGAAATTGATCTCCTAATTACCACCGAAGCGGAGAGGCTAATTCTTAAGTCACGTAGTAGATTCTACGAAGAAGAGGATAAACCCTCCAAACTATTAGCTAGTCAACTCCACCAAAAAGCTGCATCCCGCGTTATCTCTCAAATTATGCTACCTGATGGCTCCTCATCGGAGGACCATCAAGCCATTAATAACTGCTTTAAAGAGTTCTATTCCAAATTATATTCTTCAGATTCAATACTAGATCACAACCAGTTCGACGCTTTTTTTTCTAATTTGAACGTTCCTAGAATTGATCCTGACTCTAAACAACGATTGGAACAAAATCTGACACTGGAGGAAATCAACAATGCAATAATGTCCCATCAGAGTGGAAAGGCCCCTGGCCCAGATGGATTTCCAACTGATTTTTATAAAAAAATTAATGATAAACTCGCCCCTCTTCTTCTCTCAGTCTATGCAGAAGCATTGGAGAATAATATCCTTCCACCTACGCTCCGTCAGGCATCTATTATACTGTTGTTAAAAAAGAATAAGGACCCTCGAGATTGCTCATTTTATAGGCCAATCAGCTTGACCAACTGTGATGGTAAAGTGTTCTCAAAGGCCATTGCACTCCGGCTTGAGACAATTCTTCCTTATGTCATTTCGGAGGACCAGACTGGGTTTATCCAGGGCAGACAATCCTATTTCAACCTAAGACGATTATTTAATATCATCTACACTAAACCTAGTACCCCAACCTCAGAGGCAGTAATATCACTTGATGCCGAAAAGGCGTTTGATCGGGTTGAGTGGGATTATCTTTTTTATACACTTGGAAGGTTTGGGTTTGGCCCCTACTTCATTCACCTTATCAAGCTCATCTACGCTGATCCTACTGCCTCAGTTTATACCAACGGTATCTCTTCTAAGTATTTTCCTCTTTACAGAGGGACAAAGCAAGGGGATCCAGTGAGCCCGTTGCTTTTCATTTTAGCTATAGAGCCACTTGCCATAGCTCTCAGATGCAACGATAGTATACAAGGTATCTCACATGGGGGCCTTACTCACACTGTCTCTCTCTACGCAGACGACTTGCTACTATATGTCACCAACCCCAGCACAACTACCCCTATAATCCTCAAAATCTTGCAGGAATTTGGAAACATATCTGGGTATAAATTAAATCTTAATAAGAGCGAATACTTCCCCATCAGTGATAATGCCAGAGTATATCCCGATCTGCCATTTAAGATGTCCGCCGAGTCCTTTACATATTTGGGTGTGAAAGTCACCAAATCCTATTACAGTCTATTTAAAAGTAACATCACCCCTTTTTTGGAACAGTGCAAACAAGATATTAAAAGATGGTCAATTTTGCCCCTATCTCTTATCGGGAGAGCGAATTCTGTAAAGATGAATGTCGTACCAAAGTTTCTATATTTATTTCAGGCACTGCCCGTATATATACCACAATCATTTTTCAAGGCATTTAATCAAATGACTTCTTCCTTTATATGGAATAACAAATCAGCTCGCATAAGAAAAGAATTTATGTAAAGGCCAAAGGATGTAGGTGGGCTTTCACTTCCAAATTTACGCACGTACTATTGGGCCGCAAACTTAAATGCCATCACTTTGTGGTTAAAAGATTGGAATGGCAAGACCCCTGCATGGCTCCAGATTGAAACGGCTACTAGCAGCCCACACTCACTCCCTGCTTTGCTCTGTGCACCCCTGCCATCCCTAGTTAATAATATTAAGGACAATATAATAGTAACTCAATCACTACAAATCATAACTCAGTTCAAAAGATGTCTGGGTATTCAGAGTATGTCCTCTCATTCACCAATAACACATAATCATCTTTTTCAACCATCCTTAATGGACAATGGCTTCAAAATCTGGTATGACAAGGGTATTCATATTATTGAGGATTTGTATGTTAATGAGACTTTTGCTAGCTTTGAACAACTGTCCAGAAAATTTGGTCTGACCAATAATCATTTTTATCGATACTTGCAAATTCGAGATTTTACTCGTAAAAAGTTTGCTAACTTTCCTACACTCCCCTCTCCCTCCTGTTTGGATTCCCTATTAAGGGTCAATATGCTGAATAAAAGTAGAATATCGTTTATTTATTCTCATATAATGGATAGCTGCTACCTCTCTATTTCACATATTCGAGAACAGTGGGAAAGCGACTTGGGGGTCCAGCTGTCTGATGAGGAATGGGATATGGCTCTTACTAGAGTCCACTCTTCTTCCATATGTTCCAGACATTCTTTAATACAGTTCAAAGTGCTACACAGGTTGCACTTCTCAAAAGCTAAATTAGCACGAATATTTCCTAATGTAGACCCAATATGTGATAGATGTAAACAGACGCCAGCTACTTCCTATCATATGTTTTGGTCTTGTCCGAAACTTGTCCCTTTCTGGTCGTCCTTTTTTGAAGTAATCTCTAAGGCTTATGCCTATAACATCCCACCTTGCCCCTTGATTGCCGTTTTTGGTTGTTTTTGGATACAACGGGGTCCACCCCCCTGTTCATTTACAGAAGGTCATTGCCTTTTCCTCCTTACTAGCTAGACGATTCATTTTATTTAAATGGAAGGCTGCTGCTCCTCCATCACACCACCACTGGATAAGGGACATTATGCAGAATGTCAAACTGGAAAAAATCAAATGTACCCTCAACGGGTCCACCAAAAGATTCTACAAAACCTGGAACCCTCTGATAACTTATGTGAACAATTTACCTGGGCTGGAACTGGAACTCTGAATGTTTACATTAACCCCTGGTCCATCCTGTGATAAGGAATGTTAGATGCACTTGTCCTTTTTTTTTTTTTTTTTTTTGTGTGTGTGTTTTTTTTTTTATTTATTTTATTTCCTGGTGTCTGTTACATGTTTGTCGATTTTGGGTCTCGTCTGTCTTTATTTTTCTCTTGTTGGGTTTTCGGTTTACTCATTTTTTTTTTCTATTGTTATTTGCATAACTGTTGTATACAATAAGTGGAAAATTACAAATAAAGTGAGAAAAAAAGAAAATGTAATATAAAAAAAAAAAAGAAAAAAAAAATTTATTTTCTTCAATCCCTTCCCATGGAAGCTGACGCCCCTTTCAGACCGATCATAGCACACCTCCCTTTTCAGAGCGATGGGCTTTGTTAAAAATTCAAGCGTATCAGAGAGGTGGGGCAAAGAGGAGATACAAACATAAACGGTTTGTGGAAAATACTGCGTTTTTTAACCTTAAATCGTGTATACAGATTGCATTAATCTAAAACAAACAATGATATTAATTTTAGCCTTGTCATATGACCCCTTTAAATCCTGTCTGGCTAGCGCTTTAGAGTAGGCATTCTTTTGTGGGTTCACCACAAACACAAAGTTGACAAGCTCAAAACGTTTCATACCCCGTTTACACCTGCATTCAGTGTCATCCACTTGTGATCCGATCGACCAAAACGCATATCAGGTGTAGAGTACGCAGGCCCTGAGAGGACAGGGGCACTTTTCAGGGACTATTAAGATTTCAAATGTGCCCCTCTGGCCCCACCTCTAGATCCGCCAGTGCATGTCAGTTCAGGTGTCAGGTGAGACCACTGCTTTCAGACAGACAGGTAAGTCAGACAAGCATAAGAGACTTTATTGTCAGACACTGACAGACAGAAATGCGAAAGTATTATTTTTATGAAAAAAGTATTATTTTTTCATAAACATTGATAGTGATTTTAAATAATCGAACAGTGTTGATTTAATAATTAACTAAATCTTGTCATAGTTTTATCAACATCTTTTCATTTTCACCATGTCGGACATACCCCGCCCCCAATTAATCAGTACTTCTAGTATTAGTGTCAAGTACTCAAAATTAAATTTGATAAAAAATGCCCACCCCTATACCTACTTAGGCTTTGTTTACAGCAAACTCACATTTAAGTCTTGCCCAAAATCAAAATGGAAGGTCCACTTTTCTAGATCCAACCAATTTGGGATGTATGAAGCTGTGTCTAGCATGTTTTATGATTGGAGATCACAATTTATTAAAAATGTCACATTTGAAGAGAAAAACGGATCGTAAACAGGGTTTTGTGTTGACATTTTGAGGCTGTGATTTCCACTGATTATTAAAGCATCTAAACACAATAACCACTTCAGTGACATCATAAAAAGGTGACTTGATTACAATACATTTGCTCAATTTAGCCAAAAAATACCTACTTTAACCTACTTTAATACTTTTAATTAGCTCACAATTTACTGGTATTTGACAATAACAGTGATATTAAATACCATGATTATTGATGTTGTGAGGTAATATAAAAAATTCAGCACCCATTTAAAGTCTTAACACAAATAGTCACACTAACAAACTTTCTTCTCTCTCTCTCCCACTATACAAAGATATACTTTTTCAAATTCTGAATAAAAATAAATATAAAACATTGAAAATAAATTTGTCTAATAGGATAAAAAAACATTTAATAGATTTCGCAATAATTATCGCGAATTATTTTCACCACAATAATCATGAGGTGAAAATCTGATATTGTGACGACCATAGCTCTTTATAGCATTTAGATGCATTAAATATTTCGATTAAGATTAATATGCGGCATAGATAACCAAATACAGCCCTGGAAACAATTAAGAGACCATTTAAAAATTATTTTTAGTTTTTCTGAATTTATCATTAATAGGTATGTGTTTAGGTAAAATTATCTTTCTTTCTTTCTATGAACTAATAACTATATTTCTCCCAAATTAAAAAAAATATATATTGTTTCTATTTGTAGAAAAATGAAAACTGGAGAAACGGGTGACAAATAACAGATATGCTCTGTATTTTTTCAGACCTCAAATGCCTCAAATAAAAAGTTCAGATTCACTTTTAAGCAAGACAACAATTTTATTTTCTATGTGATTTTCATGTGTTTTTTCATGCTGTCTGTCTATCACATAACTGTTGGATGACTTTGTCACTCCTGAGGTTTGATTTTTTGGAAATTCAACAGACACTGGACTGGAATGACCACAATACAATTAGAAATGCTAATTTGAAATAAAAAAGGGAAAAGGTCTCTTAAGTTTTTCCACAGCCGTACATTTAGTCTTGATGAGCTGAAAATAGTACACCACTAACTTGACAACTGTTTTAGTATTTGTAAATGATCTTATGTTTATTAGTCCCCACTGCTGACCTCACGACTTATGACAGAAGGATCATGTTGAGTCAAAGCAAAGACACGCCTCTTTAAATCTCCAAGATTGTCTCCACTAGTACAAGACACTTGATCATTTCATATGATTATATTCAGTCTATCAGGGGTATTAAAACAAAACACCCTGCGAAGCAAACTCACAACAACAATGTGATGTTTTCCCGCATCGTATATATTTCTTGTGGTAGATACGTTTCTCGTGGTCCATATTTGATCAAATGGGTTGTGATAGTATTCTTTTACAGACATCTGGAAATTGTGTTATTCTCATTAGTCTATTTTAAGGAGCGTAATTGGCAGACATTAGAAGAGGATATTTCGAGAGACTGGCAAGCCAACTGTGTTTAGTGCCTTACCATAAAGAGGGGAGAGGTGTGATGATGCCAGGCTTAAATACGTGCATTTGAGCACAGTCCTTCTACTAGTACTTTCTTCTTTCCGGTCTGAACCGCTGCTTTATATTCTCATATAGGTGAGAAGAATGTTTATTATTTTGATTTTTTCCCCTTTTATTATTGTTAAGCATTTTTGCTGCTTGAATTCAAATGGAAATTCTAAAAAGGATTTGTTATTATTATTATTTAAGATGACTTCACACTCAATGCATTTCAGTAAGCAGTTTGGAGTTATTATATTAAAAAGGCACAGATAGATCAGCATTTAGCATGCTTCAAGACAAAATTGTTTATTTTGTATTTTTATTCATAATTTTTATATGTAAAATGTATAAATATGTGTAATAATATAAAAAATGCATTGCACTTGCATTCATGTTAGCTTACCTAATTGTTATTCCTGCCATTTTTCTTTTCTCGCTGCTGAATTATTGTATGCGGCATTAGGATGTGTTAAACCTTCTGATGCACATTATGGTACCTTGGCACAAAATTTTATATTTGAAGTGACTGGCATGAGCATGATAGCTAAAACGTCCTTCTAGCTGGTGACAGAATTATATATTGTATCTACCTTAACTAATACATTTGTGCTTATACCATCAATACATATGTTTAAAATATTCCAAATTTGTAGAATTTGATCCCTCTCCAGATATCACTATTGGAGTGTGTTTGAATGTGTATATTAATGTAAAGGCATGTGAAACAACAGAATAAGATATCAGTGATGATCGATACAGCTGTCAGTAGACATGGTTTCAGAAAGTCCAGATTGTTCCAGAAGCTGTAAAATATGATACTCAATATCAAGGGTGAAATTCACACCCCACCCACTTGCAGTGGGCATCTTAACAAACAGAGATCCAATTTGATTCCAAGTAGTCTTGAATTAGGATTGCAGGATATATAGCCCATCTCATATCATGCTTGTTATGGATCTGCCATAGCAAGCCTACATATATACCTTTTTTTAAATTGTTTCAAAAGCAAATTGAGTGTTTTAACATGTGTTGAAACTCACTTTCTGATTTTAAACTTTCCATAGGTGGTGAGGGAATTGTAGGTGGCCAACATGTCTGAGTGAGTAGACAATATTCTCCATTGTGCATTACCTATGCAAAAATCTTCCTGTTTATTTGTAATTAATTTCTATGTTATCTCGTCACAGTAAAAAGATGACATCGAGTCGCCGGCTTAATCTCAAGGTAAAATAAATAAATAAAAGTAAGGATTGCTTTAAGGGGCATTAAGAACCAAAAGTTTAGTCTGTGCTATAGATTTACAGAACTTGAAGGTTGAAAAAAATAAAAAAAATGAAGATACAAGTGCAAGAAAATTTCTCTGAGACGTCTGAATTAAAAAAAAATACATGCGCTTGGATACCATAGAAAGTCATTTTTACATGCCCACTATGATTGTTTTTCATACCACAGATCAAAAAGTAAAAAAAGTAACTTGTATTCAACCACAAAGCATGTGTTTAAAGTTTACACAAATTTACACATTTGGCAGCCGTTTTTATCCAAAGTTTATCCTTACATTGCATTATCCTAAACATTTGTTTCTAAATATGTGCAATCCCCTGGGAACAAACCCAAGTTGTTAATGTAATCCTCTTACCGCTGAGCTACAGAAAAGCTTATTTAAAAAATGTAATGAAGTTTTCTAGGTTTTAGTCCATGTATATTAACCATCAATGCTGTAGTAATCCTAAATATTGTTAACATTCGCCTTTTAAATTTTGATCTTTTGGGAAAACTGACCAAAATAATGATGACTCATACTCCACTATACAGATTTTTGACCAATCAAATTCTCCCAAAAGCAAAAATAAGTGCCATCCTCTACAAAAAAAAGTGCTTCACAATGAAATATTTTTAGCCAAATGATACCATACAGAACCTCTGAAGAGTATAACCTTTGTGTTTCACAAAATGTCTCTGTAGTGAATAAAGGTTCTTTAGACTATAAAAAAGTAAAGGTTCTATAAGAACTTTGGAGTAAATGGTTATTCTATGTAATCACTGTAAAGAAACTTTTTAAAGGAGCCGTATGTTATAATTTTACTGTTTTAAATCAAAACCATACCTGGAATGTCTGTTTTTGTTTTGGTACGTGTGACCCCGACCACCGACGATTTACCCACTAGTGTATTTCGACAGCTCGGTTGCCAGTTGGCAACAATCACAGCATATTGCAGCAAACAAACGATGTGGGTTAGAGCAAATTCCAGCCTCCTCTTGCAAAAAGAAGGGCGTTACTAATTTTGGTTGCACTAGAAACAGTTATAAACAAACACTGTAGTAACTGACGAGAGATGATGATGTGAGCTTCATTGCTTTACTCCCATTGGTAGACTCTCCCGAAAGTCGCTCATCATTTGCAAAACATTGAGCAATTCCAAAGACTGTTTATAGAAGTCGTCATTTGAAAAATTAAAATTAAATAGCATATATTCCTATGTATATATATAATTAAACCTGATATGGACTGTACCGTAACTTTGGTTTGCTAACCTTAGGCCCTGTTCACATTTGACTTCTTTTTTGACCAGAAAAACTTGACAATGCCGCTTTTTCAGTTAAAAAAAGCTTGCAGCGTTGTTGTTGCAAATGACAGCCGGCAATGTTCAAAGATAGCATTTGTGAGCTGCAGAAATAGGATTATAATGTAAAAAAGACTCTAGCAGCTTTAAAAAAGAAGTCAAGTTTAATTGTGTTAAAAATCACCTTTTACTATGTAACTTCATCTACTGCGCTTATGGACAGGCAAGCAAGCGCCTCACAAAAGCCCCACTCCAGAGAATCGTCAGTCTTTATCGTTTGATGATTGGAAAGTTCTACCGGAAGGCGAGGCTTTCTTCTTCCTCTCCATTTATTAGTGGCGCATCTTGTTAATATATATATTATCTTTGGCAATTCTTAACGTTGTTGTGTAGCTATACACACCCGCTTCCAGTTGCCAACCTTCACTGTCGCTCGTGTCGTCGGATGTCACAAAGCTACCAATAAAATAAATAAAAGCGTGTCGCTGCCAGTCGCTGGAACAGGTGTAAGACAGTAACTTTTACCTGTCGGCGGTTTTAAAAAAGGCAAAAGCCTGTTGACATGTCCTCTCTAGAACATTGTGTTTTTTAATATAAGTAAATATAGAATATACTGGGTTTAAGCACAACACTGCAATTAAATACCATCAATTCAAAGTGTAATTCAAATATGTTGTCCTTCACACAGAGTTTGTTGCTGTCCATCGCAAAGAGCTTGCTACAGAAAGAAGCAGCTCAAGTCATTACAGATAAACAGAACTACATGGCTGAACACTGCCCTCCACTGTCCCTGCCCGGATCTGTACCGGAACTGCAGGTATGACATCTATTATACATATTCACAATGGCAAATGCATCACACAATCCCAGCAAATAAAGCTTTACATTGACTTATAGCACGTGCACTGTGATGATATCAGGATATACCTATACAACAAGGAAATGTGTCCTATATTAAATACAAAAAAATTAAAATATGAATATAAGTATATACTGTATTAATTATATATAATATATTAGGTATACATTAAAAACAAGAAAATATTTGTATATTGAATTAAGTTTTACTTCTTTTTTAAGTACTTAATTCAAGTATATTTTTCTCACCCTACTGGCAGAGATTTTGGTTGTTTTAAGTATATATATTTTTTTCAAGAAAACAAGACTTTATATATTAGGTCATTTTGCTTCTACAATGTATCTCGATTTAAAAATGTGTGGATATTTGTACTGCAAAACAAGACAAAAATACGTAAAGTAAAATAAACTTTTTTGCAGTTGTTGCAATAATGTTTATTGTTGGATGCAGGAGCAATTTTCCACAAATGTTTTCATTACAGCAATTCATGTTTTAGAACATATTCAGTCATTATCCAACTCATAGAATGTAAAAAGGCTTTTATGACACGTAACTGATGGCACAAATGTCTTGGTGCGCCTTTGTTTTGTCATTTATGTGAACATTTATTGGACGATATTTAACGTTTTACAAATCTCCATTTAGGATCTCTGCAAGAAACTGCACCAGGACATCGACAGGATCGATGAGGAGAGATATGATATGAACGCTAAAGTGGATAAGGCCAACAAAGAGGTATTCAACCCTAAAAATAAAAACTGCACTACATGCAAATTTATATATATATATTTATATTCATTCTATATATTGGGTTTGGATCCATTTTAATCTGCGGCTAGATTGAAGATCTCAAGATCAAAGTGGTCGACCTGGTGGGAAAGTTCAAGAAACCCGCCCTGAGGAAAGTGCGCATGTCTGCAGACCAGATGCTTCAGGCTCTGCTCGGATCCAAACACAAGGTCTCTATGGATCTCAGATCTAACCTGAAACAAGTCAAGAAGGAGGTCAAAGAGGAGGTGGGTTCACCATCATTTTGTACGATAGCGTCTTCCAACAAAACCAGTTCAGTCTGGAGGACCAGACAAACTCAATTCAATTCAATTCAAGTCAAGTTTATTTATAAAGCGCTTTTCACAATGTGTGTTGTTTCAAAGCAGCTTTACAGGGGCAAACAGTAAAAACAGAAAAGTTAAAACACAGCACAGTGCATGGTATTTATACAAGGAGTAAGATCATTCTAATAAATAATATCTAGTTTATAAATAAATAAATGAATGAATGCAGTCTCCCGGTGAGCAGGCCAACACTGCCCTGCTGTGGCGAGGAACCCAAACTCCAATGATTGATTAATGGAGAAAAAAACCTCGGGAGAAACCAGGCTCAACCGGGAGGGCCAGATCTCCTCTGACATGTCATAGCTGCACTCAGACTGCTGACATGTCGTTTTGGTTTAGCATTTAATACCAAATATTGTAACTTCAGCATTAATAAGACAAATAGTCCGTCTTTGCTCTTGGTTGGGGATGTAGTGGTCTGAGCTGGGATGGTCCGATGGTCATATTTCTCTTGGCTGGTGGTGGAATTGCCTTAGATGGAGCTGGGATGGTCAGTCAGTCTGCAGCTGTAGCTGGCGTAATCTCAAATTTGGGATGGGCATCTGTCGGTCATCTGGACATGGTGGAATTTCTTCCTACCTCGGGATGGGCATCCCGTGGCAGAGGCGGAAAGGGAATAAAGAGAATAATTAGCGTAGCTGCTGTTCATTAACTATGCATTAAGTGAAAGCTTGGCTGAAAAGATGTGTCTTTAATCTAGATTTAAATTGGGAGAGTGTGTCTGACCCTCGAATAGTATCAGGAAGGCTATTCCAGAGTTTAGGTGCTACGTATGAGAAAGCTTGTCCCCCTTTGGTGGATTTTGTTATTCTAGGTGTTGTCAAAAGTCCTAAGTTTTGAGATCTTAGAGAGCGTGATGGGTTGTAACGTGATAAAAGCTCAGTTAAGTAAGTAGGTGCTAAACCGTTCAGGGCTTTGTAAGTAATTAAAAGAATTTTAAAATCAATACGATACTTAATGGGTAGCCAGTGAAGCGATGATAAAACTGGGGTTATGTGATCGTATTTTCTTGACCTGGCAAGAACTCTGGCAGCTGCATTCTGAACTAACTGTAGTTTGTTTATCGATGATACAGGACAACCACTAAGTAGAGCATTACAATAGTCAAGCCGTGAGGTCACAAATGCATGAATAAGCTTTTCTGCGTCTGCAATACATAAACTATTTCGTAATTTGGCAACATTTCTAAGGTGGAAGAAGGCTGTTTTTGTGATATTTGAGATGTGATTTTTGAATGACAGGTTGCCGTCTAATATAACGCCTAGGTCTTTAACTGTATTTGACAAAAAAATTTGTTTTGGTTTTGTGGTTTGACCATCATGCTTCTCTTTATTTTCCTCTCTTGTAATCCAGACTGCAGAGGTCGGCGACTGGCGTAAGAACGTTGAGGACAAAGCCGGCATGGGCGGCAGGAAGAAGATGTTTGAGGGCGAGAGCTAATTTTTTCTACATTTCTTTGTTTCATTATCGTAGGAATTCTTCAGAACTGCACAAACCTTTTTGCCAACGCTGCCTCAAACAAGCATTTATTTCATTAATATCTATAGTCTTGAAAAAGAAATGTATCATTGAAGACCCACTGCCATTAAATGAATGCTTTTGAGTAAAAACTTTGTATGTTTCACTTTCTTCTGCTATATGATTATTGGAGTTTGTATGAATAGATATTTGAGTTATAGATTAAATAAATGTGACCTGATTGAGAAGATGCGGTCTTGCTATAATACGACCACCAGGGGACACTAGAGCATCTTTACGACTACAGTTTACTTTTATTACTCCCTTTTCTACATTTATAGTTTAAGTTGTTTATTTTTTTATTTTAACATATCAAAGAGTTGCGAAGTGTTACAGATACATTCTGAACACACAACGTTTAGAAGAAACAAATCCATTTGAGCCCATTTGTCCAACATGGTGAGTATCTTTATATTCTACTCAAATATTTCTCATGTTAATGAGAAGCATTATCTCCGGTTTCTCAGACAGATCTTTATACGCCATTCAACTTTGATTATTGATTTGTAACATTTTGGTTTCTTAAGAACTGCTTCTGTTCACGGCACACAGCTGAGCAGCGTCTTGAAGGAAATTTACGAGGGCCTGAGATATTTCAGGAGCTCGCCGGCCTATTGGTCTGGGGTGGAATCTACTTCCATAAACAGGGCCCCCAAGATCTGCTGAGCCATCAGAGCACAACATATATATCCTCTTTAATTTTTCTGTCTCTGAGGCTAACCGGTCTTCCACTTCTTCTTCTAAGTGTGCGATACCATCTTCTTCTTAATAGGTGAGCTTCAACCCTCTGAACTCTCTCTGTATGTAAAAGACAAAGAAAAAAAACTCAAACATATCAATGCATGGGTTTAAATGATTCAAGAAGCAAATGTCGATATGAAAGGAGAAAAGAAAATCAAAAATGAGTTTGTGAGGTAGAGATCATGGAAATCAGGACAGAGGCGACATGAAGACGTCAGGGGTGCTTGATCTTGTTTACACAGATTTGTTTGCTCAGACAGACTTTTCTATTGATATTAATGAGCAAATACAATTTATGTCACGTGTCTTAAAACATGGTTAGGAATAGCAGATAAAAGTTTCAATTTTAGTGTTTAATTAAGCTTTTTGTATTAAGGATCTTGTTTTCTGATACTTTTGTTTTGCTTTGTTTATTCGATCTATAATGACTGATGGAAGTCTTAAAAATTTTATGAAATTATTTTTTATTTAAGGATAAGTTATTGAGCTGGATTTACTCTCTAGAAAACAGTTTTAAATATTAATTTTATGTTGGAATGTGCATTGTTTTGAACTGTACAGTGTTTATTGATAATATTTGTTTGTTGCTGTAAATAGTGATGTACTGAAATATGCAAACATATCTTCTTTCCAGTTAAACATGTACAGAGACCAGTATAATGAATGAAGTATAATTCTAAATATTATCATCTTTGATTGACAATGTCTAATGGCATCTCTTTGCCACAGCTGGTTTTATGACCCCTAGTGACCTTTGGAAATCAAATTGGTTGAAATGCCACATGTCAAATCAAGTGTCAGAGGGTACAAATCCAAATGTTGAGCTGAACTTATCTCTTTGCTGACTAAGTTTAATTTATTTACAATTCTCCTGTCAAATCTAATAAATAATTTCTGTCCTGTGCAGGGTGAAGACACACTAAACCGTCAAAATGTCAGAGTAAGTGTTTCGATTTATTGGTTGTAATTTTGTGTCATTTCTTTGTGTTTTAGTTTTAGAAAAGTTTTATCCAAAACCATGTCATTTCATGTCTTGTTTCAGTCTCCTGTTTACAAAATAGGTTTTGGTTGTTATATTCCAGAATATGGGTTCTAATGTCATGGTTAGGTCTTGGTAAAACTTGCCATGTTGTCCATGCATTGATGCATATTACCCTCAATTTGTTCAATGTTTCTTTTCACAAACAGAAAAAAGATGACCTCCAGCCGCAGGCATACACTCAAGGTAAGATAAACACTTTATACATTAAGATAACATACCTTTTATCTGTTTGCATCCATATATGACCCTGGACCATAAAACCTCATAAGTAGCACGGGTATATTTGAAGAGTTCGTTTCCAAAAGGAGATTTAAAAAAAAGTTTGAATGTGTTTGATGATGTTGGTTAGCTGTATTTATTATGAGTTATTATGCCAGTTTTATAAATATTTATTGGAATGCACAATCAAAAAACATGATTTTTGAAAAATCTCTTTTTGGAAATAAACTTTTCACTTTTAGGAAATAGCCAGCATTGTATCGGTCAAAATGATAATTTTTTCTATTATGCCAACAATCGTTAGGATATTAAGTAAAGGTCATGTTCCATGAAGATGTTCTACCGTAAATATATCAAAACTTTATTTTTGTGAGTGGATGCATCAAAATCGCCAACACAAATGGCCGGAAACACTTCTACAGACTTCACTGGCTTGGGAATTACACACTCAAGTTTGGTATCTATGTAAAGCTTAGAATTTCAGCTTTCGGGTTCATCTCCTCTCCACAATGTCATTTCAACGGTATGCCATTAGTGAGCGATAAAACAAACCTGTTTCTTCTTAGAAACAGGTTTGAAGAAAGAAACAACCTTTTGCAGCGCCTCTGATCAATTCAAAGGCGACTTTCTCAATATCTTGATATTCTAGATTTTTCAATAGTCATATCTTGTCCTATCATAACAAACAATGGTAAGCTTCTTGATTCAACTTTCAGATGTATAAATCAATTTTTTTTAAAATTGACCATTGGTGTTGTGGTCCAGGGTCACATACATGGGGAATCGAACCCAAGACCTTGACATCGATAACTTTATACCCAACCAGTTGAGTTACAGGAGGTCAATACTTTCAACTAACATTTTTCCGTGTTTTTAGAGCCTGGTGCTTTCCATTGCCTTCAATCTGCTGGAGGCTGAAACCAAACAGGCTGTGATCGATAAGGAGGCTTACATGATCGAGAACTGCCCTTCTCTGGATATACCAGGATCCACACAAGAATTGCAGGTATGGGTACAAGTTATTGTTTTGGTGAACAGATATTGTAAATGACATTTAGACGTGAAAACATGCCCTGAAATATACTTCGGTATCCGGTTAATATTAAAAACCTATTTGCCTATGCACACATATATTTACAACATTTCTATAAATAATATTTTTATTCTGTAATGAAAAAAATATGCTAATACTTAATACAAATATTAAGTTATGCATAATTAAATTTACATGCAACAAATTTTAAAACCATCCTTTATCCTTAAAGGAATAGTTCACCTTCAAAATAAAAATTCTGTCATTATATATTAATGCAATTTATAATTTCAAACCAGTTTGACTTTCTATCTTCAATCTTCAGAACATAAAAGAAGATATTTAGAAAACCGTTGGACCCCATTGACTTGCATTGGTTTTGTGTCCATACAATAGAGGTTAATGCGTCTTGGTGTAGCAATAATAGTTTTTCAAACATTCAGATACATGGCTTCAGATGATCAAGAAACATAGTTAGTCAAGTATACCCTAAACTTTTGGAGGGAAGTGTACATACACTACATTAACACAATTTCGCATTAACAGTCTTGTTTTTTTCCCTCAGGAACTGTGCAAGAAGCTGCACCAACAGATCGACAAGGTTGATGAGGAGAGATATGACATGGAGGCCAAGGTTGCCAAGTCAAACAAAGAGGTACATTGTCTTAACTGGACTACAGCACAACTATCATAACATGTGAACATTTACATTGATGTACACTCTTAACCCAAATTGTTGACTTTACTAGAAATTTGCATGGAAACCCGTTGCGCTAAACTATTTTAGTTTTTACACAGGTTGAAACTGATGGAAACTTGACTTGCCAACTTAAAATAATGTGTAAATTCACCTAAACCTGTTTAGTTTCAACCCTTTCTAAAAACTAAAATAGTTTACTAAACGGGTTTCCACGCAAATTTCTAGTAAAGTCAACAATTTGGGTTAAGACTAAGAGTGTATTTGGCAGACGCTTTTAGACAACTTTCAGACTATTCAAGCTATGCATTTTATTAATATGTGTATTTTTGCTATTGTAATATTTTATCAAATAAACTATGCGATGTTAAAAATAATGTGTTAATGCAACTGATGACAAATCATTACTTCAGAATGAAACATTCTGCTGTTAAAGCTTTTATTTGAGTTGACACGTTAAACAACTTGCATTCTCTGTGTTTTTCAAAAACTCAGTCCAGATTTATCCATCATTGCTTGTTTTTGTAAATCAGAACATTTCAATGTCTTACCAATTGTTCATCCGTTCAGATCGATGATCTGAAGATCAAGGTGGTCGACCTGAAGGGCAAGTTCAAGAAACCAGCGCTGAAGAAAGTGCGTATGTCTGCAGACCAGATGCTTCAGGCTCTTCTGGGGTCCAAGCACAAGGTCTCTATGGATCTTAGATCTAACCTGAAACAAGTCAAGAAGGAGGTCAAAGAGGAGGTGAGTTTCACAAACATTTCTTATTGGCAATTTTCTTTACAATTCTGACGTCAAATGCATTTGAATCTCAATAATGATGTATTTGGACTCATCGTCAAGTTGATTATTGCCTGATGTTTTTGCGTTGTACAGAGCGCGGAACAGGTCGGTGATTGGCGTAAGAACATTGAGGATAAGGCGGGCATGGGCGGCAGAAAGAAGATGTTCGAGTCTGAGGCTTAAGACGTGTCATGTTTATTCTTCCATATGTCTTAATATTTCTCTGGCAACATCTCTCTGTCCTGTGAACTCCCCCGTTTAAATAAAAGTTTTTTTCTTCTGGAATATTTTGCACATTTTATATGGTCACAGTGTTTGGCATTAAAGATATGTGTACATATATCTTGTATATGTTCCTTTGTGTGTTTGTTCATGATTAAGGTTTACTAAACAGCTTCGTTGTAGCATTATCGTGCAGGTAACTAACATCACATTATTATTATTAAAGTTTTTTTTAAATGTTAAATACATACATTAGATACAAATCATATCAATTTAATGAACTGAAAGGCGTATAGGGGGTGCTTTACCAAAAACCCTGCTGCATTACCGAAACATAAAAAAATAAGTAAAATAATAATAAAATAATAAAAAAGTATTTTGCTGTATTGTGGTACATTGATATATATATAATAGACAAAATAATACAAAACGAGTGCCGATATATATAGAAAGTAGTCTAAGGTACCTAAGGTAGTTTTTGGTTGGTTCAGTCTCTGTTATTGTGACTTATTTAGAAAAGCTAAAGGAATAGTTCACACAAAAAACCATATGACTCTTTCTTCTGTGGAATACACAAGGAGATATTTTGAGAAATGTGTGTTTGTGTGTTGATATAAATGGAATTGAGTGGGGTCCCATAGATGTTTGAAACCATCATTCTTCAAAAGATCTTTTTTGTGTCCTGCAGATGAAAGAAAGTCATACAGGTTTGAAATGACACAAGGGTGCTTAAATGATGAAAGAATTTCAATTTTTGGGTGAACTATCACTTTAACTCAGATTTCCATACTAAGAAGTACATTTTATACTTTGTTTAAGGTGATCAAAGAGCATAAAAGAATGGCCATTTCTTGTTTTGTCAGCTATTAAAGTACTGTGGCACAACAGTACAGTTATACAGTAGTATCAGATGCCATGATAACTTGATACAGTATACTGTACTGAATGATTAAAAGATGTTACAGATATACAACAGTATTAACATCAGTGTCCTAAGTATTTCATGTCATAGCTTATCATAGTACACTTATTTTCTGTAAAAAATACTTTTTTCTTATTCTTTAAGTAATTAATACGCTATCAAAAATATTATTCTACATATTGTTATTGGCACTTACTCTATAAAATAATCTCTATTTATCTAGTGTCCCAATATATAGTGTCACGGAAAAAATTAAGAGAGAATTTAAAATTTTCATTTAATCATCCTTTTTTTAGATTTATTGTGGTCATTTCAGTCCAATGTTTGTTGAATATCAAACCTCAGGAGTAACAAAGTCATTCAACAACAATGTGAAAGACTGACAGCATGAAAAGACACATGAAAGCTATGATAAAAATTCAGGTTATCACATTTTTTTTTTACTTTTCCTAAACACATGTAGAAATATTTATTTTGTATTGCTTTACAGTAAATATGAAATTGTTTTCTTAGCAGTATTTGAGGTTTGAAAAATACAGAGCATCTTTCATGTTATTTTGACCCGTTTCTCCAGTTAAAATTTTCTGCAAATAACTGCAAAAAGAAACAATATTTTTATTTTAAAATTGGTAAAAATATTGTTAGTAGTTCACAGAATGAAACAAAAATTATTATTTTAACTAAACACATACCTATAAATAGTCAACTGTAAAATCCGAAAAATGGACTCTGAAATGGTCTCTTAATTCTCAAACCTGCTTCTATTTACTTACACCTTGGGCATTTCTATTTCCTGAATATCACACTCCACAAACTTCATGTTTTTTTCCTCCAGGAACCCACAGCACTTTCACTATTAGGTCCGAACCATTTCAGGCTTGCACTTTCACACCCAATCGTTTTTCCTGGTTCCACGCTACTCAGCGCCTCCATGTACGGTCAGGGCTGTTTGTGTTTAATAGCTTGTGTGGTCCCTCTTGGGTTTCTCAAGGAGCTCAGATGTTAAACTGAAAGGACTGGACCTGCTAAGTATATCTGACCCTGCAGCATTGAACTCAAGAAGACGCCAAACTATGCGGAGAGCACATAATTTCCACGACCACTTCGGCACCCTGAAACCTAAAACAGGGCTTGTAACATTTGGAAGATGCCATCACGGAGAGCGAAACTTCAATTCAAAAATAGCTATTTCACATGTATTATTAGTGTATGATAATGAAAAATAAAGTTTATGTTTATATCTGAAGGTATTGTGTATGGTGCCAAGGCTTTTTTATGGCACACCCGTGAAGAACTGACACATTATTATGTCACTCATGGCATGACATATCTGCAGTCTCTGCAGGCTTTTTCAGTCACATGAACTTATGAGAAACAGCTGTCTTTAACCAAACACACATACAGAAACACAGCCAATATGTAACCCTGTCTGTGAAATCCAGACTAAAGAGGAATAATCCATTTATAATATTAGGCCATAACCATAAAAATACCATAAAAATAGATGTTTATTCATGTAAATAATATATCATTTTTTGGAGATACAGTACTTTTCATCTCTTCCACCGTCTGGTCTTTTATACAGACACCAGATCATGAAATGTAGGTATATCATACAAGTTCTGCAGAATAATCTATGAAAATCCATTTGGTCAACAACATTTGTCACGCACATAAAATCAGTAACTGGTAATCCAAAAGATTCCAAAAGTGATCTACTGCTAATGTGTTTTATATCCTGGAGATATTTTGGAAACCACTTGGTCATGGTCAGCGCGTTCGTGCGTGGGCATGTGTGCCATCGTTCAGGCCATGAGAATGTCTCTTTATATCCTGCATGTAGACATTGTAATTAATGGGAACACAAAAAGAGATCATGAAAAACAGTTATGATGACATCAGCACCACAGGAATGTGCCTGAAATTTTGCCCTGTGTTTGTGTATTTGGCCATTAGAGGGATGGTTGATATTTTCTTTACCACATTTGGGAGTCATAACGTTAGTCAAATCAAACACATTACTATTACTACATATTATCTAAGCTGTAAACACAAGCAAATAGGTATATCATGTATGAACAAGCAAACAATTAATACATTTAAAATAAAAAATAATAAAATAAACTTTGTTTAGTTAATGTTTATCTGTCTAACATCTTGTAGACAGCTAAAAAATATTTTTTTCTGGATAAAACAACAAATATTGTTTGATTGCTCAGACTGAATCTCAGACTTTAACTAAATATTACATGGGTTTAAACTGGGCCATCAAAGACAGATAAATACTTGGGGGCATTCTTGTCGATCTGGAAAAAAATCTGGAAAAAACCTTGCCATTGATGTCATGGGATTTTTCCTAATTTTTAACAAGTCTGTTGGTCGAGGAATAAAAATAATATTCAACATTTCCTTGCCTACAGCGGTTGGCTTCTGCATATATCAAAATAGACGGACATTTAAAGGTGCACTTAACAATACATAATGGACTATTTACCTCACCCTCGAGTTGTTCCAATCTGTATAAATTTCTTTGTTCTGATGAACACATAGAAAGATATTTGGAAGAATGCTTGTAACCGAACAGTTCTTGGCCACAATTGATTACAATAGTAGGAAACATTACAATGGTAAAAGTGTCCCAGAAATGTTTGCTTATTCTTCAACATATCTTCTTTTGTGCTCAACAGAACAAAGAAATGTATAAAATAAACTTTCCCATTATGGCAGTCAATGGTGGCCAAGAACTGTTTGGTTACAAGCGTTCTTACAAATATCTTTCTTTGTGTTCAACAGAAAATAAAGAAAGATATTTATTCAGATTTGCAATAATCTGAGGGGGAAGGGGAGTAATTCATGACAGAATTTAAATTTTTGGATGAGTCTCCCTTTAAAACAAATTAACACTGACACCTAGTGGTGTGGATGTAGCATAACGCTAAAGCCGTGTAGGTGCAATACTGGCTATAAGCAAGCAAAAGTGTTTAATGTCCCTGGGTACCTACATAAAATGAGTTTGGTTGGAAATGTAATCTCAACATGTTTATCTCATAAGATGACCCCTTTGTTGTTACAAAAAAGTCAGTGGGACGTCTGATATGCATATCTGATGTTGGTGGACAAGCTTCTAAAGCTGTTAAAATATCCCCCCCTATGTTTTCTATGATCCCAAAACTCAAACAATTTCCCAGGCTCTTCATCCTTAAATTCCTTAAAAAATTCATTTTAATCATATCTAATCATGCTGCTTCATCGCAAGATGAGGTTAAAGTAAACATAGTTTATTTTCTTAATTATCTTGTATTAGCAATTCAACGACACCCATGCTTGTCATGTCAAGATCCAAAAACTAAACATTTTCCAGCTAAACTCAAGGATGTGACAGTGAATTTAAGCAGGCCCCTAACCTGACATGCTCTCCTGTTCTCTCAGACTCCATCAATCCAAATATGGTTGTGTTCCACCAAAATTCAGGTTTTATGGAATATGCCAAATTTCTTACACAGGTTTGGCCTTGATTAGCAAACAAATGAACGCTTGTTGTAAACATCCAATGACGTCAATTTTATTTGCACCCACTCACCAACTTGCATAAGTGAGGCACATGGCATGTGATTAGCCTATTAGAAAGCAACATCACCTCTCAGCTGTTGTCTCAGACTATTGGAATGTGCCTGCCCGCTGTTCCCATTCCCAAAACCCAGCAGGGTTAACAGCCTCTGCAGAACACAACTCCCCGCACTGAGATTATTGTAGCATTTCTTTGTCAGTACATGACGTCTTGCCTTTGTGCTCTAGACATTTAAGTTGGCGCGAGAGAAATAAGGAAAAAGATAGGAATGAATTTGGAGACTACAAGCAAAAAAGCAGTCTTATTTACTGGTATGATATAAATCCCATTTAAAGGTCCAGTGTGTAAATATTTTGGAGGATGTGTTGTCAGAAATTCAAAATAATAAACATGTCTTCAGAGATGTACAAAGACTTTACATAATAAAGCTTTATGTTTTTATTACCTTATGCTGGGTTCTTACCAAACAGTTACAAGAGCATTCCATGCTCTTTATTATTCGTGGGAAAAGTTGGTTGTTTTTGCATTAGTGAAGCGAAATGACAAATATTTTTCAACATTCAACAACTTTGCATTGACTTTGTATGTAATTTACTCACACAAAAAGCTTAAATCGCGTTTGGTGTGAACCCAGTGTAAGAATGAGCGATTTCTATCTACATACACCACGGGTCCCCTTACATGGATTTCACCATGTTGTTTCTACAGTAGCCCTAAATGGACAAGCTGCTCTACAGAGTGCGTTTCATAAATACGTTATCTCCTTTAGCAAATAGGGAAAACGTGACGGCACCTTTATTTCGTGTCAGCCACCGTAGTGTTTCAAAAGTGAGGGGGGAGGTGTTGGAGTGAGCCATTGGTTGCAATTCACAACCTCACCACTAGATGCTGCTAAAATTTAAACACAGGACCTTTAATCATGCAGAATGATGTATACTCATTTTACATTTTTATAATTCCGAAAAATCAACTCTGTTGTTCAAATTTTTTAATACTCTCTATATATACCATATCTGATTCTTTTTCGGTGTCTCTTCTAGCCTACATTATTGATGATCGTTGAGTTTTTTGGTACCCTGACATTACAGCAAATGGAGGTTATAGTGCTGATCAAGCTGTTGAAAAGTACCATGCTGTGTCTTTATCTTGAAATGAACTGTGGGAAGTAGAGTTTTGAGATAAAGAGGATATTGCTGAGAGACAGATATACAGGATGTGTTATGCTTGAAATCTCCGATGAACATTCAACAGAACTTGGTTGAATTCCCTTTCGTTTACTGAACAAGCTGGAACTGTTGGAGAAATAAAGAGTAGTTGTGTAAATTCATCATGAAATTGGCCTACAATCTCTGAATCTGGAGCCAATGATGTCATGAGACACAGTAGGAATGTTTTTGGAAGTAAACGCAGATCCATTTATTTTCATACACATCAGGACCATTTCAAGTGAAGTTGACCCATAGTAACAGATGCATTAATATAACTGAATATTCACCTTCTAGAAACATTTGTTTTTGCTTTGTATTATCTTAAAATAAAACTCACCGGTTATATTGTGCATTAAGAAGGAATTATAATAAATCAGGTAATAATATTTTATACTTTTGTTGACCAAATATTAGTTTTTTGATTGTTTAATTTTTTTGTGTATTCCAATATGTTCAGCAATCTTGATACATTGTGTATTGGAAGAATTGTGTTCTAATAATGTCACTTTCTCAGTTTGTGTGTAAATGTGTACAAGATTGCAACCTGTTAAAAAAGTAAAAAAAAGTAAAATAAATTAAAGTTTCCAGAATCCTTAAAGGATCTAGATGAAAGTATATCCTGCCTATATAAAGACTAGTACACTTACTAATGTGTAGCCAGTATTTAATCTTAACATGTTATATGATCCATTCATTTTGGTACGTTTTGCAAAATTATGAGAGTATAGCTTTACTTCCTACAGGAGGTGCTTATTTGAAATTTCAGGACATTTATGCGACTTCAGAAAAGTTTGTTCATTAAATCACAATAAACTGATGAAAGAAATCACAAACATTTTCACAAACATTTTCTATGTAAAATTTGCTGCTATAATTCAAGTACAATTTATGAACCAGAATAAAGTAAATTCTACTTATTAAATACATTTAGTTTTTAAAATATCAAGTAAATGTTAATTCAAGTAAACAGAAGAAATAACGCTGAACAAAGACATGAGTCTAACTCAAACTTCACTTACTTTCATATTGAAATATACAATACTTTTAAAACATAGAAGGTCAAGTGAGAATGACCCATGGTCTCTGTACTGGCATTAGCAAGTGAAACAACTTCATGACTAATATTGTGCCTCCCTCAGTCTATGCGCAAGCACCGCCCTTTTGAACAGGTAACAACTTAAAAAACAAAATTTAAAAATAATACCAAAACTCTCCTTAATCTCAAAGATAAATCAACACTTAAAATGACAGTTAATCTCAAAAATGTATTTTCTAATTCAGATACAAAGCATGTGGGGGAACTACAGATTAACTGCCAAGGTTATATCTACAAATAAAATGTATATAGTCTCAACACAAAATAAATAAGTAAACTTAATTTGACTAATTTAAATGTGTTTAACATGATAAAATTGAGTTGGATTTGCTTAATATTTTGTTCAATAAAATTACTCAAACATAATAATGAAAACCTTAACAACCAAAATTAGTAGATTTTATTCCCAAGATTTTTGTTGTTGTTGTTGAAAACAGGAACATAATTGTTCTGTATATTTGAATCATTTCTTTTCATAAAATCTACGTAGGCATATAATCATTTTCTTTCAGTGTAGAAAAACGTTTTTGCTAGACAGATTTCTCTAAAAGGAATGGACAATTCACAGGACAGTGTCACAAAAATCTCCTGCCTTGGAATTTATGGTGGGGCCTGGCCCTGTGAGCAATGAAAGCAATGAAAGTTAAAGTCTATTGAGTCACTTTTAACCTTGAAGACCCCAATTCTTGATTCCTCACGGCATTGAATGTTTTTCCTCTTGCTCTGTGGCTCATATAAAGGCCATTTGTCAAACTCCAGGGGGTTTGTCATTAGTTTCACACACAGGCAGTTAACTTCCATCCAACCACTTCACAACTGATGACGTCCTGCAGAGATGCTTGCTCTCCTCGTATGTTCTCTAATCTTACTACTCAACTCCACTACTACAAGTTTGTTTTGTGTGATTAGAGAATAAAATACATTTAGTTTAGTGCGAGTCAATATCAAGAATGAGCTATGCCTGCTGACAGCTTCAATTACTTTTTCTGTGTCTTGTGTTCAATGAATGCTCACCTATATTATCATTTGCCATCATCATGGATGGCAATTTTTAGTTTCTTGATCGATTTGTGTTACAATTTGTTTTTAACGCATAATAGGACAGGATAAGTGGGAGATGATAGGAATGTGGATCGGGGCTTAAAACTCTTGCATGTGTGTGTGTGAGGGAGTGCTGGACTGCGCATTCCCATGCTGAGTCATAGGTCCTCCCTTTGATAAAAAGGGCTATTTCCTGTGATCATCAGCACTTTCTCTTTTATCTGTGAGCTGCGACCAGCAAACAGAGAGATATGGAGTGAGAGATACAATGCAGGGTCATATCTTGCCCAAAAGCCCACCAAAGCTCACAGAACTACAAACAAAACAACTACACCCATTATAATAAATCCTTACAAACAGTATAACAATGCCAATACATGTTTGTGTGTTGTGTTTAGCTTTCCTGCAGCTCAGTGGTAAGAGCATTGCGTTAACATTGCAAGGTTGTGGGTTCGATCCCAGGAATTACAAATACCTATGTAAAATGTATAGGATAAAGCAATGTAAGTCGCTTTGGATAAAAGCGTCTGCCAAATGCCTACATGTAAATGTAAATGTATGAAAATATCACGACAGATCAGATTAAAGGGGATAGAAAATCTGTCATCGCATATTCAACCTCCATGTTGATGTGAACTCAAATTACTTTTCCTGTTTTTTTCCTGTAGTTCTCAAATATCATATTCATACTCGCTGAGACAGGCTTGATGTAGACAATTCCAAACTATATCTGTTCTTGTCTGTCTTGCATGAATTGTTTGCATGAAAATTTTGAATAGGAAAAAAGTACAAAAGTGGAATGGGCTGTTTCTTCTGCCTAACCTATCTGCTAAATGTATTTTAAAGTCCTCGTGAACCGGATTTTGCGATAGTTTCTACTTTTGTATATAGGACGGACTTATTTCCTATTAACAATAAACTTTTTATTTTTATTTTATTCACTGGGACTTTAACAACCTAGTACCTTGGAACTGCAAGCACCATGTTGTACAAGTTTAGCCATAAGGGGATTATATATATGCCTTTCATTTGTTACTTTAAATGATGATTCCTTGGGCCCCACGGTTGAGTTCCACAACAGCTCTAAAGATCTCACGATCTCAAGATGAATGCCCCCGCCCCCCAAACTGATGACAGCCATGAGTTATCAGTTCCTTAAATTAAAACTTTATGACTCAATGATTGTAGGTTGAGCATGTCCTCCTCCACAAACAGTCCCATAGATATATGTATATAAACACTTTAGTCATATTTGTACATGTATTTAGAAAAAGTTCAACATTTATTTTTTCATGTAATAACCTGGATTTTATTACAGTTTTCATCTTGTCATGCTGTCAGTCTTTCACATTGCTGTTGGATGACTTTATGTCACTCCTGAGGTTTAATTTGCTTGAAATTCAACAGATACTGGACTGAAATGGCCACAATACATCTAGAAATGCAGATTAAATGAAAATTTGGAATGCAATATTGTCCGCCGCTGTATATTCAAATGCAAATTCTGTCATTGCGTTGACTAAAAGCCAAAACCTACACCACAGCATTCCAGAGCAAACCTAACAAACTGAATATCACGGCAAGGATACATCTCTATGTTCCAAGTTTTTTCTGTTTGATGTGGACAGTAAATATTTCTCCGTATTGTTTTTACCTAAGAGCTGGAGGCGGATGCCTGAAGGTGCTGATGTTCCCAGCATACTCTGAGTACAGATCAATGATTCACCTTCTCACTGTCAGACTGCTGTTATTCTGCTTCACTACAGTAAAAACCAAACATAATGTTAAGCATGAGGTGTATTTTGGACACGATTCAAAAATCATAGTCTTATTGTAGCAAACTTTATCAAAACTATATAAAAACATTTGCGGCTCATTGAATGACCCTTTAAATAATTGAGCGTTTTATCGTGACTGCTTATTTGGCCCGTCTAGATTTGTTTATGTTATTTATTTTAATTTTATTGTTATTTTACCAGGATAGTCCCATTGAGATGTAAATCTCTTCTTCCGGGAGTCCTGGTCAAAAAAGGTGTGTTAATTGACTGACATTTTTTAAAGATGGTTACATTGGAAGTAAACTTCCGGTCTTCCGGCTAGTGGCTAATAATATAACTATAAATATTTATTGGATTTATATCTATTAATATTATATTATATTAATATTGATTTATTTTATAATAATTGTATTAAATAAACAATGTGTTGAATTTCATTGTATATTAATGTTATTAAAGAACAATTTTTTGAATGGGTGATGTTACTTTGACATATTTAAGTTTAGCCAAGTAACGGTTCCTCTACTGGTAACCCAAAATAAACTGGCTAGGAACACTTTTAACTTGCTATCTAATGTGATTTACTTCTCATTTCTAATCAGAAATAATCTACAGGGACTCTATTCTTTGCAGATGTGTCCCAGAAGTTAGGTTTAGGTCACAACGTCTGTGTATGTTGTTGCTTTGAAACCGTCTATCGCTAACACACGTTGCTTATTGTTTATCCGGTAGCATAACTTGCCTCAGTAATTGTTATACAGCCATGTTTTTTTCTCAGCATGTGTCTTCTTCACACACTGTGATACTAATGTGCCATTGATTTTCCTTGTCACAGGTTTATATAAAAGCTGCCAAATTGGACTATTGGAGATATTTTTCTTGTCGCAGTATCGTTTCGTGCTTCACATAATATGACTCATAATTTATGAGTCTGCCAGTATACAGAAATGAGTACACCTGGTCTTCTGTGAGACAGAATTGACATGTTCTACAAGATCTGGGACAACATCCTGGAGGCAATTTCTAATTTTGCTTTCAGTAGAAAAGCCAATGTAGATGGTGAACAACAAGTACTGGTTGGGTAATGATATCATGACTAAAGTTACACTAATGTGGATTTGACAGTATCAGGTGAGATTTATTTTTTCTCTGCTGTCTGTGACTAACTCACAAACATACCCAGTATCACACGAGTCACTTGTCTAGACCAGAAGGGTTCTGAGTCGTGGCCATGTTTTTAAGGTTCCACAATTCATGTGGAATTCACATCCGTTCACACATCATCACATTTTTTAGAAAACAAAAGCGAGTACTATGGTGTCCGTGAAATTGTAGATGAGCATATACCCTCAGATAACAAGATAGTAGGGGTGTCATAATTCTGATAGTAAAATCCAAGATTAACAATATTGTGTCCCAAACATGTGATAATAGAAAAATATTTGTATTATTTTTTTAAACATTTAAACAGATATTGTGATTAAATCAGATTTTTTTGGTCAAGATAATCATGAGTGAATTGTCTGATATTGTGAAAGCCACACTTGCTAGCTTGTTACGTCAGATATTTAGTACTAAGGCATTGCTCATGGATATCAAAAGTTTGATTTTAATACATGAGGTCAAATAATTAACAAATGAAAAGAAATTTCTCAATTTTGACCCAAATTTATTATTTTGTGTACTGCAAAGTCAAACAGGTTTGAAATGACATGATGACAGGTAACTTATGAAAGGATTTTCATTTTCGTTATAACCATCCTTTTAAGCTGAATAGTAGCCGATTTGTTGTTTCTCTTCCAGCTGGACTAACTAATGTAGTGATTCAAAGCATATAGCTTAAGACATATTTTCCAGCAGAAAATTGTCATCTTTTTTCGTCTTCATGTAAAACATCAACAAAATCTAAAACTACATGAGTAGATCTCCAACAGAAACTCAAACCCAAACTAAGTCAGCAAACTGTACTGAAGCACTTCTGAAGGAATTTTCCCTTCAAATTCCCCTTTTGCTTTGTGGGCCGGTCGTTTTAAAGTGAGGAACAGTAAAGGCCCAGTAAAGTGCTGAGCACTGCAAGAGTTGAGTGCCTTTATTGTCTGAAGTACGACCATAACAGCTCCGCTGGCCCGAGCCGTGTGTAGTTCACCATAGTAACAGAGTTAACAATGTGACTGCTTCAGTAGATGGAGACGCCCGCATGTTTATGTGTGTGAATGTGCCTGTGTGTGGTGAATTATGAAGTTTAAAAAGTTGAGGGATGGTGCGGACATGTTGCTATGGAAACTTTAGTGAAACAAATGGAAAGAAAGCTGGTTTGGTTTGATTGTTTGACACTCAAAGGTGAAGTGTGTCGTTTTCTGATTTAATGCACAGAGACAACTGGGAGTACGCCGTTCATAGGTTGACACTGTGGCGCTTTCAGTTCGTTGTGTTTGTTTACACAGCTTGATCGGCTTGACCAATGATGTCAGTTTGGAGCAGAACTTGCAGTTTGACCGATGGCAGGCCCATATTTTAAGTCAACATTTCTTTGTACTTTTTTCCCCATTCACAGTTCATTTAAAGGGATAGTTTACCCCCAAATTAAAATGTTGTCATTATTTTTTTTCTTTTACAAGGTTCAAACCTGTATATGGCTCTTTCTTCTGTAGAGCATAAAATATATTATTTTCAGAAATGTATCAGTGGTTTTGTAACCATAAAATGGAAGTCAATGGGGGCACCATCATTCTTCAAAATATCTTCTTTTGTGTTCTGCACAAGAAAGTTACACTGGTTTAGAATGACACAAGGGTAAATAAAGGATTATAACATTTTCATTTTTGGGTGATCTATCCCTTTAAATGTGTCGTGACAAGTTAATTTACAAACATCACATCTCTTAATTATTACAAATACAAGGAATGAAATATTGCTTAGAGGTTACACTTTTAGAGCTCAAAAACATAATCAAATTCTCAGATGTTTCTTTAAAGTATCAATATAGTCTTTTTAGACACAAATGGGACAACTGTTAATAATCTACAGAGTATTGAATGAATGTAAATATCCTATATTTCATCATTTCATTTCAAGACATTGGAATATTTACAAATCCCATTGCGGAGATCTCTTCTAAAACTTTAGTTACAAAATTGCATTTAAAGAATTACTGGGGAGTCTCCTTCTCAGAAGGATGTGAGAAGGAGGAAATAAAAAAAAGCTGCTATTAGTTCTGCATTTAATCTCATTCCCGACAAGGAGAAATCTTTAAAAAAATAATTTAAGAGCTCTTATTTGACTTTTCCTTCTTACAAACAATGAGAGACAAAATTCCAGGTGAATGTTTGTTTGAAAGTTTTTGTCTAAGTGAGCAATGTTGACTGTGTAAATAAAGGCAAAGAAAGGTTGAGTTTTGTGTTTCGGGACAGGGGGTCTGTGGGGGTCTGGATTCATAGCATGGGATGGGGGTATCAACTTACATTTTCCCCTGGGATAGCCACATGAGCCTGCAAAATGAGGGAAAGGAGGGGAAAAAGATGTTGGGCTATGGTCTGAGCTCGCTCAATGAGAACCACATGCAGGGAAAAAAACAGTGGGAGGAGGAGAAGAGAGAGGAGGGGAAGTGTGTGACTAAAGCCCGTTTGTGAGACAGAAGCCACTGCCGCGTGGATCTCGCCTCAGAAGCATCCGGGAAAGAGTGCGAGCGTGTGCGAGTCTTTGTGAAACGCATTCATCGGAATACAGAAATTCCAAGAATTCCATAAAAACACAGAAGGGAGAAGAAACAACAATGTCAAGTACAATCATGAGACGAAACTCCAGCAAGCAGGGTCTGCAAAACCTCCTTAGGTGAGAAGTGCTTTTTAAAACTAGCTGCAATGAGGAATTCAAAGTTTGAAGCCGGCTGCTCAGGTGTGATGATGTTTGGTTTTCTCAGTCAGTTGATGATATATTCTTGTGATTCTTGTTTGTGAAAACAAGCTATTCATATTATTTACAACTGAAGAACCTGTTGTCCTTTGTTGTAGCATTAGGACAAATGTTTTGTCTAAATCTGACTAGTTGACCACATCATAAACCAATTTACTTTTAATTCAACAAATGTTTGGGATAAAGTAACTTTACTGTAAGCTATATCTTTGGTCATTACCTATAAGTTTTTAACCATTTTTTATTTGTTCATTTGTGGTGTGAATTTTAGATTTTATACAAACTGGAGGTTTAATCATAGAATTGGTGTTTTTTGTATAAATTAGCTTTAGATGAATTGTAGTTTGTATGTACACTGTAGGCATCCAATTCAATGTCACTTTTATGATCACAAATATCGTTTTTGTGATGTTAAATAAGGGGTATAAATCTAGCCCATCATTGGTACCATTTTCAAAATACTTGTAGATTATTAAAATACAATTAACTGAGAACAGTTTACTACGTCTGACAACAAATGAACTCCAACATTTGTCACTTCACACCTTGTTGTTTTTATAGACAAAACACGTCATGTGTTGTTAAGTGTGATTTTATGAGCCGGAATTTGGTCAGGGTTCCAGATGAGACTTTATTGTTTTCTTCCAGAGGTGCTGTAGGTTTGTGGAGGGAGGGACGGGGGGCTTAAGGGCACCTGGGCCCCATAATTAACCTAATGACCTGTGTTTCAGTAACTTAGATTGATATGACTGCTAAATGTGCAGTAAACCAATTCAATTACCAAATGCTTTTAAAGGCTTTTACTTGTGTTTCTGTAGCTCAAATGGGAAAGCATGTTTCTCCGAAGGTCATGGGTTTGATTCTCAGAAACACACACACTAAAAAATGTATAAATATAATACCTTGCTATCTTTTAAGTGTTTTACCATAAACATGTCAATTCAGCGTTCCTTAGAAAATGAATCATTCACTGAATAGCACACAAAACAATATATGAATAATGTGACAGAGATAAAAACAATACAGTAAGCTCTCAGGATGTCCACATTGTTACTGTATTCATTCCTCTTCAGACAGGATTTCAGCAAGATCAGGTGTGCTTTGTCAAACACTCAGCGAACAGGTTACATTAATGACAGATCGGATGAAATTATTTCCCAAGGCTTTTCAGTGCTGCCAAAAATATATTTTTCTCACACTCACCCGGCAGCTTTCTCTATTAATGGGCTCCATTCAGCCAGAACAGCTTTGTGGTTTGCGAAGACAAATACCGGATATGTCAAATACATTTCTGTGTACGCAATGTTTTGTATACGCACTCGGATGAAAACAATAACGGATGACAAAACATTGTCACATTGAGGCTTAACAGTTTAGGTACGTCCTAAGCACACAATTAAAACAAGACAAAGTATAGAAATCGACTGGGGGAATTGTTATGCTATTCTTATGCTACTTTTTTTATTATAAATTTGCTGTAAACAGGGACTTGTGAGTGCTTCAATAAAATACGCTGACAACGTGTGGAGTATCAGCTCGAGAAATGATTCAGCCTCATTTCCTCACCCTTATTTCCTTTCTTGCCATCATTCTCAGAAATAAAGTAAAATAAAAAAACAAAACTTATAATATAAATGTAATAGGATATTCACAACTATGTCAGATATACTGTACACTAAATTTCCAGTCTTTCTCTTCCAGGAAAATGGACCCAAAACATTAATGACTCATCTTGCACTAGGGTGCATGCACATTTCTGTCCAATAACGTTCTTTCCAGAACGTTTAACCAAATATCCCAATGTTTCTAAAGCCAAATATGCCACTGATTATAGCAAATAGCAACAGGCAAATGTTTAAAAAATTATCAGGCAATTTACCGGGTCTTGGGAAATCTGTTCAACTTGCAATAAGAACTGCCAAACCATTTCAGAATTGGCAGGCGGGAAAATGATCTGTTTCCTCGTTTCAATGAAAAGACAAATATAATTTTGGAGAAAATAAATACAACAGGATCGGGGGAATTGATGTTATAAATGACTTCCTGCTTTTATCTTAAACCTGTATGAAACCTCCCTGTCACTGTGGTCAGAGCCGTGACCCTGTAATCCAGGGACTTTACATAAGCCGCTCGATCTGTTTACGATACTCTGATAAGGACTGCAGGAATGCAGGGGGCTTAGCTGTTCGACAGAAAGGGGGAATAAACTTTACCGTCCATGTGGCAGAGCGCTTTGCCAAGGTTCACCGATTTAGGGAGCCGCAATAGAGTAAACACTCCAGGGCACTTCTGTGCTGTTATGTTTAGCTAAGCATTACAAGAGTCATTTCGTTTCTTTGGTGATTTTGCGGGGCTGTCTCTCAAGTGGCACCAGACGTTTGTCAAAGTCTCTGTAGCTGCGGTGGATTAGCAATACATAATGGCACATTTTAACCTTGTGACTTTTAGAAATGAACCGTGTTTCATTTGCACTCAATGAGGTTCGAGTGATACGTCATATGGTGACATTTGGGCCCGGACAGAGTAATGTATTTAACAATGATCACTCACTTTAAAAACATTTCGACAACTAATAATTACAAAAAGGAAAGTGTAAGGAAATAATTATAGAAGTACCATGTGTAAATATAACAAACAAATTTTGTTTATTATGTATAGTATTTTTTTTTAAAGGTCCAATGTGTCATTTTTTGGAGGATCTACTGACAGAAATGCAATATAGTATACACACCTATGTCTTCAGAGGTGTATAAAGACCTTACAAAATGAAAAGTTATGTTTTTATTATCTTGATAATGGGCTATTTCTATCTACATATTCACAGCGGGTCCCCTTACATGGAATTCGTCTTGTTGTTTCCACAGTATTCTAAAAAGGACAAACTGCTCTACAGAGAGAGTTTCGTAAATACGTTAGCTCCTTCGGCAAAGAAGCAAAAACGTGACGACATCTTAGTCCTGTGTAAGCCACGGTAGTTCCTTAAAAGGTAGGGGTGGAGTGAGCCGTTGCTTGCAATTCACAACCTCATCGCTAGATGCCGCTAAATTTCATACACTGGACCTTTAAAATGTCAAGATTAAACTATAGTCCTCATGATACATGACACACCTTCCACGACTTAGATCAATGCTCTCAAATTCCATCCGTTTTTCAAGGAATGCTGAGAATCTGAAGTTGTGGCCACACACTGACAGCAGATATGGTCTTTGTCTGGTACAATTACTCTCCTTTACCATCTAAATCTGTCTCGCTGTGATGACATCATCTGTTTTAGAGTCAATAAACCCCACGGGTGCCCTTTATTACAGATTTACAGAGCGAGAAGAGGAAATAACGACATCCTTCATTCACGTCTCAAACACCGGGATTTGCTTCTTTGTAAACAGGCACAAAGAAGAACAAAAGCGAACATTTCGATGGTTTCAATTATGAACAATGGTTTGTTCTTTCATGCAAGGATGATCAGAAAACAGCAGTTGAGGGAACAAGGTGGTACAGCAGGTTATAATCTCAGTTTGATCTTCAGGTGCACACTATTCAACATCATGCAGTCATACAGCAAATAGCAGAATGGACATTATAATCAAAATGTACATTTCTAACACTAAAATGAATTGGCAAAAATGTATGGCAAAGATTGAGAACATGCCAAACTAAGCAGACAAAGATTGCAGATTTGATTATTGTCACATCGTACTTACTTACATATTGTACTCTTACTATTCGTTTTAAGGTTAAGAATTGGAAAGGGAAACTCAGGTCATAGGTCAAGCTCCACATGACCAATTTGTCTGACTGACCCATCTTGCTCAGCCAACCCTCCGCAAGACCAGACTTGGCTGTGGTAAATTAGGGCAGGCAACAATAGCGAAAAACATTTCCCAATCTGTCAACCCTTCCAAATCCTTTCTGCCTCCGGGCACCAGGCCGTGGAAGTTTAGTCAACACAGACTCAGGGGAGGTGATACAAGAAGAATTTAAGCCAGACTTCATCTTTCAAAAATAGGCCTGAGAAACATTTCGTAAATGTGTGTTTGACAACAGATTTACCAAAACTAGAAATCTGTTTTTACTTTCATGACCTTTAGAAAACGGTATTTCCACACCACATGAAGGAAAAGCAGGCTGCATAATCCGACTGATAGTGGTAAGTAAATCAGATGTGCATGACATCATTGGCAGGATTGACATCATTCAAGTGTCGTCTGCCAAAATATGAAGTAATTCCTTCTGAGTGATTAACAGCATATAATAATCACAGGCACGGAAACGCTGTGAGGCCTTTGTGAAACAGAACGTGTAGTTTCAAGATGTGGTTTGGTGTCAGTTGCACTGTGAGTGTGGAGGCTGGTTTTTACTTTATCTGAGTCCATCAAGCACTAGATTTTAATAAAAGAAACTGCAAAAGGAATCAAAAAAAGCAAAGAGGTTGCAGACAGGACAGAAGAGACACCGAGAGAGAATATAAAACCATACTGAATAACTGTAGCGCTGAAGGTAACTGAGGATCACAAGCCAAAAAATCAGATATCAGAAAAGCAGAAGATATGCTGATCATTCATTTGGTCCAGATTCAACAAAGTCGAGTCTGCCTGTTTTCACTGGAATATATTGAATGTCACATTGTTTACATGACTTATGAACATAACTAAAACGAGTGTTTAAAAGTACAGTTCCAGAGAAAATTGTCCATTTTGTATGATACATTGTTAGAACAAACTTTTTTGTTTCAAATACTCGGGACAAAATAACTTCTCAAGGGATAGTTCACCCAGAAAGGAACATGGCCCCCATTCACTTCTATTGTGTGAACCAACGTAAGCGAATGGGGGACAGTTGAAATATTCTTCCAAATATCTTATTTTGTGTTCTGCGGAAGATAGAAAGTCATAGAGGTTTGAAATGATAAGAGGGTGAGTAAATGATGACAGAATTTTCATTTTTGGGTGAACTATCACTTTTAAAATCATTTAATAAATGTCGTCTCAGATCTTTCTCCTTCAAGTGCTTAATATAGAACCAAATAAGAAAATAAATGTTAAAATACAATGCAAACATTGTGGATTTGAGTAAATGTGAATACATAAGAAATTATTGAGTTCATATTGAGATCTTCAATAATATTGACTTTTGTGAGATTTCTGCCTCATTTTCTCTGAAGAAATATCTAAGACGCAGATGACTTCCATATACGCTTTATGCTATCTGATATTAAATAGATCTCATCTGTGTTTTTTCTTTATAATGGCTGTGACCATTTCTGAGACAAATGATAAAAATGGGTTTATGTGTTTTCTCCGTTTACAATACAAACTGAACAGCTTTCAGTGGTATACTGTATGTAAAAAAGTCACATTTTTGAACAAAGCCTTAAGAGCCAGAAGAACTTAAGTTTAAATATTTGCAGTACTTTGGTTCATCTATGTATAAACAGTATAGATTTATTCTTTGGTTCTTGATGTTACGTAGGTTCTTGGTTTTGATATTTATGTTTTTACAGCAAAGTGCATAGATGTTCTAGAACTATAGAAAAACGAATCGTTTGTTTAACCTGAAATGAAGGAATTACTCATGCCGTCAGGCTGTAAAACCCTTTGTGGGTCTGATTGGGAGTCTTATCTTTAGAGCGCTAACTAATGTCATCTTTCAACCTGTGCTTTTACGACTATTGTAAAGCTATTGTAGCAGCTTGTGACCTCAGTGAAGGACTTGAAACTGTTTCCAGGGTTTCTGCATGCACCTTTAATTGACCCAATATTCCAAACGAAGACCTTGAGCCATATGACGCAGGACCCTTATGCTCAAAGGACAAGCGCTGGTAATGCTTACTACCATTAACATTTGTTAAAAATTATCAGAATTAAGCACTAACTAATACAACTTTTGGGTTTTAGCTTGCATCTTTTTTAGGTAGAAAGTTCACATTCTCAAAACCGAATAGATGAAGAGGATATACTTATATATTTATGGGCTGATTAAACACAAAAATGCCTTAGTGTCATGAGTGTGAGGTTACATGGGTCCCAAATCTCCATCACTCAATCACCGGTGGTGTCGAATGCCAAAGCAGATGTTCCACTGGCTCCAAATCCCAACCGTGGGACTAAACAAACTATTGTCGGAGGCGTCTTTTAGAGCTTCTATGTATCACAGTCAGTATCTTTCTTCTGGGCGAGGGGGTCATTTATCATTCGAGCATGCTTTCATACAGTGTGTGCCAAGAAAGAAAAAAAATTATCATGTGGTCTAACAAAATGGTTGTTCACACATATCTTTTGGCAGAGTGACGGCCCAGCGCAGTGTTGAAGATGCAGAAGAAATCGAGAGGGAAAGACGACGTAGGGCACGGGAAGCCTTCCGCAAACAAGAGAGCCTATCTGGATCAACGGGGTCACCTCAGGACAGCGTGACCCCTCCCGAGGCCAGCCCGTAAGTGTTTATGTGACTCACACTTTGCCTGGTATTTGGTAGGCTTGTTTTATTGCATGGCAGTTTTCGATCCTAAATACACAGAACGAGTAATGTTTGAAATGAAGCTTAGCACATACTGACTGGTGTAGAGTATCGACTATTTTGTTTATCGGCTAATATTTTGTTTATTTGTCCATTTAATAAAAAGTGATATGTAGATGCGGTGGCTTTCATAAAATATTAATATTTATTATATCTTACTCTCTTAAAACTAAAGGTTCCCAAAAGGTTATGTCAAGCCGTATGGTTTTACAGTATAGACTGTTTCAGGTGCAACAATATAAACAAAGTTATGTGTCCCAAACTTCGGGTAGACCTCCGCAAAGAATCAATAACTGTTGAGTAGTTTTAAATGAATAAATATACAATAAAATATTAATTAATATTAGTCTAAACAAAAAATAAAAAAATGCTATATTATAATCAAACACAGACGTTAATGTCGGGCTAGCGCATGCGTTCGATTAAACATTTATAAAGAACCTTTAACATCCACAGAGTATTTAAGTTGTTATTGTTTACCTTTTAAACAACATGTTTCTTTAGGGCAGGGGTTTGGAAAGTAATGGTCCGGGGACCCCCAGGGATCCTCCAGAAGGGGGCCTCAGCTGACTTCCAATCGTAATTTAAAATGAGACAAAATGAGCATTGAAATACATTTTAAAACAACTTATAAAGAAGAGATTTCTTTTTATTTGACCACTTATAAATTAAATAAACACTTATTCAGTTAATATCAAGCTCTGAAATATCTTAATGGGTGGAAATTTTGAGTTTTTGTGAACAGGAAGGTGGCCTGTGAATATTGTCGAACACAGCATGAAAATTTCAGAAGAAAATACAAAATAGAAATTGTGAAAGCCTACTAAATATTATAACTGTTTCAATTATAAGTGTTTATATTTATTTATAATTATTTGTAATATTTATATATATATATATATATATATATATATATATATATATATTTATATATAAATGTTTTAAAATGTTTTACATCAAATATTACTTTAAATGTAGCCAATTATTTAATATTGTGTCTAATAATGTAACACTTATTATATATCTAACATAGTTTAAATGTTTTGTATGCAAAAATATCTATAAAAATATGAATATATAGGCCTATTGTAGGGAGGGGTTCATCATATTTGGGGGTCCCTGCGGCATCCCAAAGTTTGAAAACCCTTGTTTTAGTGGATAAAAGGTTCCCTTACGGCAATTTAACCTCCCTTATTTTCAAGATCTACTCAAAGCCCAAACCTTATTCAACCTTGTTAGTATTGGTGTTCTAAACAAAACGTAATTTAGCCATTTTATAAGCATTTAAACACTGAGGACCACTTTCACAAATGTATTACTTTCACGCTTATGTCTAAACCTGCACACGCACACACAGTATGTACAGCTGCACTCTCATCATGACTTAACCTCCGAAGAATTTCAGCTGGGCATGCCTTTGGAAACGGGTTCATGTCATATCCCTCACCACCAGCGCACTTTGCTTTTAATCACAGCAACTTTGTTTATCCTCAACCCCAAATCTTTCATATGTGTAAAGTTAAACACAGCTTTAAGCTGACTGTTTGAAAGAGGTCGTCTAGGGCCGCTCTGTGATTATCCATGATCATAGAAGAACTAGAAGTTCACTCTCAGCTTAGAGTCACAAATCTTTTTGGAAACGTGTTAGATGTGTATAACGTGGAAAGGGTCTTTAATTTTTGTGAAAGAGTTACTGAAGAAGTCTCACACAATTAAACATCTGTCTATTAAACAAACTTGTTTTCAAACTGATTAATTTGTATTAACTATTGTTGAATTAAAGTCGTTATGCTTTGTTGAAAATCTGTTTAATAATGTTGAGGAATGTGCTGTGCATTCATTTCAGGCAGCTTTTGCGTGGATGAAACAGATTTTAATTCAGGGCTTTTTAATAAAAAGGAAGCGGTCAGAGGTGCAGTCGTCATTAAATATAGATCGTTTTGATCTTCATTTGAGGGTTTTAGAGTGCAGTTGTGTTTGTTTTAACTTTCTGTGAACCCTTTGAATAACTTTAAAGAAAAATGTACAATCAGTCTATCATAAAGTTTCTTTTAGGTGTGCACAATCCAGTGGCTTGGCCAGAATTTTATGTTTGAGGGGGCCATTATGTATACGTATAGGTTTCGATACTTGTAGATATTTATAGGTACTAAAATGATACACCTGTATTATACAGCTCATTTCACCATTTTAGCAAACATGAACAGCCTAACGGCTCTTAATCTGGTCCCCCCATATTTTGCATCTCTCGGCTGAAGTTTGCTTCTGAAGTTAACTTCAGAACAAGAATTTGCAGCGTCTTCATAAACAAACAAAACTGACTACGGAAGTTTGAAGGGTTATTTAACCGCAATCATAAGATTTTCATAACGTCAATAGTTAATGCGGAGTTTTCGAGGGTGAGGAAAAGCTTCTGTTGAGAAAAGTCTACAAGCACACTACAAAAACAATACCAGTAAAATGCAGTGTAATCGTTTTCTTTAGCAATCTACTAATTTTCTTCTTGGTCATCTTTTTGTAACTTATAAAAAAAGAAACAGAATATTGTGCGCACCCACCATCCCAGCGTATACTAGTTAAACTCTTGGCGCAAAAGTCAAGATACTACGCACAACATAACAACATTTAACATAATTAATGCAATAACTTTGAAAACAGCGGGGAGCACTTATTGGTCGATCAACCAGGGTAACAAATCAACAATTCCTTATTTTTTATTTTAAGCAATCAAAAATCTGATGGGGCTGTACATGTAAAGCCCCCTCAGGCCCCCCTCGTGGCTAAGCTACTGGCACAAGGGACAGCTCTTTTATGCCATGCTAAGTGACACGAAAAACGATGTGCTGGTTGACATGCAAAAATGGGAGAATTTGTGTACATGAACACGAATCAATAGATACTAAATTTCATGTCATGAACTGGCATGAGACTGGGTTGAACTAACAGACTGTAATTACACATTATCACAGAGATTCTCAACCCCCCACTGTATTCAACAATATTCAAAGTCCTCCCTCTCACTCACAAAAAGTCCTATTTTTTTACCAAATAAAATACTCTAGAGATTGTCATTAAGTACAGAAAGGTTAATTCATTATAAAATGGCCAAGTAATAAGAAATATTTAGTTTTTTAGCTGTTTAAAAATGTATTTCAATGCTCATTGGACTCTTTTGTCTAATTTTATGCAGCTTGGGCCCCCTTGTGGGTTCCCCCCCCCCCCGTTGAGAAACCCTGCACTAACCCACATCTTGTTTGTTATATTAAATTACCTTTGCTTTATTTTTGTGATTATATCATGTCTGGTTGCTCTTGGTGAATGAACGAAACAACAACAAACAGCACCTTTCCAAATCCTCACACGCACCATAAACATCTGTTTTCCAAGGATCGTGTTTGATGTCTGCTTCTGCTGTTAATGGGTTGGCACAGTGATATCATTGCATACTTTGCTGGTCAAAGCAACAGCGATACAGGTGTGTGGGCCCATGCGGTCTCGCTGACTGGAGCCGTTCGTGCCTGACTTACTGTTAACTTTCCCAGGTCCCTTATTAATGTGGTTATATAGGTTGTTGCGTCAGTCTTGTAAAAGGGTCTAAAATAAATAAGTTCCAGGTTTTGTTCATTTTGGAAAAAGATGATCAGCTATAAAGTAAACTTGGATGATCTGCCAGGTTAAATTGATTGCTTTGATCTGGATTTGGATTACCATTATGATGGATGGATGTGCTTTTTCAAACCTTGATCATTAAAAGTACTATATAAGAAGTTAAAGGTAGTCTTTCATGATCATATGTATTTTGTAGCTACGAAAGTGATTTCAAACCCAGCAACCCTACTGCTCTCGACGAAGATGAGGGCTTTAGCGACTGGACCCAAAAGCTGGACAGAAGAACACAAGCCAAAACGGAAGTGAATGGCCACAATGAAGAGTCACCAGATGAGGACAGAAGACTTCTCGCAATGTCTTTGCAGAAGACTAGCTTGACCAACTCAATACAGCATAAACAAACCCCAGACAGGGAGCAGGAGGTGGAAGATGTCAAGGAGAAAAGACCAGCGAGAAGAAGCACCGAGAGGCATGAGAGACCAGAGGAAGGGCACGATATCACTGAAATCAAAGGGAACAAAGAGGAACAAAAAACACCACTAGAGAACAAGGTAGGATGACTACTGAAAGTACAGCATTAAATTAGATAATACTTTGTCTAAAATATTACTTTTATTCACAGATGAAAAAGGCAAGGAGTGAGGTGAAAGTGTCTTACACTTCTAAGGTCTTCCTACAGCAAGACAAGATGCCTAATGGCAACGAAGAAGCAGCTGCAGAGGAACTTACATCACAGCTGATAAAAACCAAAAGATCTTCTAGGTAACAAATTTATGTTATTTGTCAAACGTTAAATAAAGAAACGAGGAAAATTGATTTTTCACAAAGAAAGTACAGTAGTTTAGGATCATTAAGGTTTTTGCATTGTCATGTTTTCTTTCGTCTTATTTTCAGAATTATTGTTTTATAATGTTTTTGATATTTTGATATAACGGGGATGTAACAATATCAAGATCTCACTGTACGATAATACCTCTGTATAAAGTCTACATTATGATATTTTTTTGTGGAATTTAAGATGACAAATGCAATAAGCATCCTCTTTTCTTCATCCTCTAATCATAACTGTTGCTTAGAGGTATGAGTTATAGTATGAGATGGGGCTAATGACCTAAAAATCATTGCACCAGATGGACCTTGCCAGAGGTAACATCTTTTATTTTTTCTAACATTCTCTATGTGAGGCCCGGAAGTCCAGTCATTTCATACAGTCAAGAGACCACGATAATATTGAGACAATTTCCCTTTTGCGATAACACAATATCGATTATATTGATACATTCCTATATCCAAATCATTATTTTGAGATGTTTTGTTAAAAAAGACATATAATGTATTTTTTTTCTTTGGGTCGATCCTCAATGCTATTGTTGATCTCGTATCAAAATGAAATACATGGCAAACATAACATTACATATGGAGGTCTTAAAAAGATATATCACCCATCTTTGTAATGGTTGGGTACAAGATAAAAAAAAATGTTCCAACAGTTTTGTGCAAGAAACTGACGTAACATTTTAACTGGACTTATGGAAGAAAGTAAACACTTGAATAAAATATGTTCCAGTTGAATATAGATGTGTCACATATGTGACCTAATATTGTTGTTGCCAAAAAAGGCTTGCCAGAGAAATTCCCAAATGGCTGTAAAGGGAGCAAGTTAATATCTAGTCTCATGTATCAAGACCTTTGGCAATGAGGTCTAGTCCACGTTGCAGTCTTATTGTGGCCAAAACCCATAGCTAGACAAGAAGAGATGTTCTGACCGACATATAAAGCAACCAACCACAGTTCATAAAAAAACTGATTATTCTACAGACATCTCAGGAAACAAAGTAGGATTTCAAATTCTTTTCACCTTGAGATATTTGAAAACACTTGAACTAGACAATCAAATTCAATCTTGCCAGATTCATATGGGCTTTCCTATTGTATGTGCAATAAACATCATTACCCCGTTATTCAATTTCACTTATTATCATCTCTTCATCTCATCTTATCTAGAAGCATAGGTGTGCACCACACCCTTGAGTCTAAAAAAGAGATGGACACCGGTCTGGAGACAGAAATGAAGCTAGAGAAGATTCGACGCAGCCATCAGGAGAAGGAAAGTCAGGAGATGGAGCAACTTCGCCAGCGTCAGGCCGAGGCTGAGCTGGAGCTTGAGGAACTGAAGAAGAAGAGAGAGGAACGCCGTCGATTCCGTGAGGAGGAGGAACAGAGAAAGGAGGAAGAGGAACAGCTGAAATTAACCATAAAAGAAGTAAGCAAATATTTTATTTTCATAATATTCAATAGGCGTTACACACATTACAGCTATGAATCTGCCTCTTGGTTGGTTGCAAATAGAATTAAGTGGAGAGATCTTTTAATTATCAAGAGCATTTGACTGGACAAAACTGTGCATAGTGCAGGATGAGTCATGAGCCATTTTAGTTGATTTTCCATAGGTGCAAATCATTTTTCAAAGTGTAAATCTGCAAAAAGTTTATTTTGTCAAAGTTTGTATATAGTACAAAAGCATATAGATGGCTTTGAAAACAAAAGCCAAAAAAGGCGATTTTTGCTTTCCTGTGGTCTTGAACATCTTAACACTCTATAGATCCTAATTCATAATTTTCAAGTAGGGAGTCATCTTGTTGAACGTTTTGAAAAATAGCACATTTTCTTTTAAATCTTCCAAAATCTGATGTTTAAAGGACATTCAAACAAGGTGTCATTTTCAACTAACACTGTAAGAATATTTATCTACTTTACAATGACTCTCTATTAACATTATTTTTAGAGGGTTGGTTCCTTACATTTATACAACCTTTGCTAAACATTAACCAAAATCTTTGGAACTTCGCTACATAGCTGAGAAAATAGACATGCCTAGATTCCATATAAACACAGACGTTTCCTGACAAACAGCTCAGCTTTATGCCTCCGCTGCAGTGCCAGAATTGATGTGTTGACAGATTATAAGTGCCTGTTTGGAAATTTTGTAATGTGAAATATTTTGGATATCTAGGAGGAGAAGAAGCAGATGAAGGAGGAGATTGAGAGAAGGAGGATGGAGGCGGCAGAGAAAAGAATGAAGAATCTCAACGTCTCCGTCACAGATGGAGATGATCCATTTAACCCTCTGAACCCCAAAAGTCCAACTGCTAAGGTACAGTAAAAGTAGATACGTTATCCCTGTGGCATATAGCAAGGTGATAATAGCAAGGTAAAGTCACGGTGTCATTACTTACTATATCATAATAAATAAACCTGTTCCTTTATCAGATTTCAAGTTTCCTTTTATTTCGTAAGTGATTTTCTTGTGTGAGCAATGAAACACATTTGCAGTGGCACATCCTAAAGTGACATGCATGCATATTCACATTTGTTGACCCGTCCTTTAAATTAGAGATGCAGCAATCTACATTTCTTTACCGATAACCGATTATTTAGCGTGATATATTCCGATACTGATTCTGAAGATTAAATTTATATTTTCTGAATGTTATTAATCCATTAGGCTAATGAACAAACTCATTGCATTTTCCTGTCCTCGGTTGATTGACAGGATTTGAATTGCTTTTATCTACAGATTTCAATAATTGGCCGATATATCGGTGCATCTCTAGTTTAAATGACTTCACATCATTTTTCTGGTTTGATAGAACATTTTTCAAGCATGAGTTTTGGTGCAGGCCAAGGTTTATTTGCAGTCAAAGTTAAGTTCTTGGGTTGGTGTGAATGCTGTTTTGAACACAGGTGTGCTTACCGGAATCTTACCTGACACAGGAGTCTGATTTCAGTTTTTATTGTTACCTAGCTACAGTGATAAACAGCTAGCTTTAGTACTCAATGGTTAATAAATGTACTGCGGTTCCGAGCCAAATTACAATGTTGAAAGAGACAGGAAAATCTGTGATGTGATTTAGCAAACATGCATTCATCAACCATCTCTATCAAACACAGTGGGTGCACATAAATGGAAAACTCCAAAGTATGCAAGTTCAAGAAAATTATAATTAGAAACGCGGCTTAAAAGCCATGTTGGTCGATCAGTAAAATATTTGAGATTATAATATTTGAGTTTTCAAAACAGATGTCGAGAGAGTCCAAGTAGTCAGTCTCTAAATTCCTGCTATTCAAATCTACAAATTCCTTAATGTGCTCCTTAAGAGTTGCAGTTGAAGAGGAACTCTAATGGTCGAAAAGGTCTAAACATCATCTGAAGGTCGTGAAAGCTAGGATGCATATCTAAGCTGGCTTTCATACACTGGAATCCAGGTTCAAGCCACAAAGATGCAGAACATAATGGGAGGAGCAAAAGTTGACCCCTGAGGAACCGAGAACAAGTATTTGGGTCTTACAGATGAGTCATTCCAGTGATGGAAACTCACTTTCAATTGCTCCTGGAGTTACTGTTCAACATCAATGAACGATTTCTTCACCCACAAACATATTCTTGTTCAGTAGGGCATTGAAAGCACTGTTCTAAGAACAGCAGACGAATAGTCACCACTGATTCTTAAACAGTATATTCAGGGCTTAATGTTTCCATTATTTTGTCCTCCTGCTGTATTTAGAATGTAGGTTATGCTATGTTTTGGTTTGCTATTTACTGAAGGTGTGAAATGACCTTGTATGATTTTTTTTTAACTAACCTCAACATAACATGTTAAGAATTTTTTTTTAAGCCATACATGTATTTATGGTGTCATATAAAAACAATACCGGTCAAACTGTATATACCTGACTAATGATTCTTCATAATAACTTTAGTAAAGTCATCAAAGTTCATTTAAACATTGGAATATAACAAATCACCCTCTATACCATGTCTACACCGGATACGGCGAGGCACAATGCGACGCAGCAAGAGATAATAGGTCCCATAATAGAACCCATGCGGCGAGACAATCCCATTAGAACAAGTCGTGTGTCGCATTGCATCGAGTCTCGTCCTGTGTAGACATGGTGTGAGGCTACTTAAAAATCAGCATTCAGCCAAGTGTGTTTAATCGTTTGACAGATACTGAATATAATCATTTGTTTATTTTTGCAGATTGTTTGGTTTTAAAAGCTCTTTCCTGTGTCTCCCTGTGTATGTTTTGAGGAAAAGGCGAGATTGACATTTGCACAGTCAACTGAGGTTAAAAGCCAGAGGGCTGCAGTACAACACAAGGGAGACTTTTGTGGGTTTTAAATGAGAACCTGTTAACATACATAGGAGAGTGATAAAAGTCTGAGGAGCTCTACCATTACTACAATTACAGACAGCTCAACTATAATTTCCTTTTGGTACTAAAAACCAAAACCTTCAATTAAGTGTTGAAATGGAATATATTATTATAATCCACTAAATCAGTGGTTCTCAAACTAGATCCCGTGGCATCCCGGGGGCGGGTGTTTGGCAAGATGGATCCAGGGGGCCGGGCCACAGATTTTTGGTATTTTATGAATTATAGAATTGTATCATAAATTTTATACAATCAAACCTAAGCAAAATAAGACCAGCAACCAAAAGATCTGATGTTCCAGCATTGTATAACTAAATATGTTTTGATATAATTAAAATAAAGTTATAGGATTATAAGTCTTTATTTGGGGGCAACAAAACAATGCACTTTTTTGTTCGAGTACCACTGCACCAAACCTTAGGTTGTTAAAAACATCACGTTCTTCAAATTCTTAAATGTGCCTGTTTTTATTCCAGATCACAGAGAGAACAGAGTCTCTGAACCGATCTTTAAAAAAGAGGTAAGGTCATTCACCAAAAAAACACGTAGACACGGCAAACATTCGACTTTCTATGAATGGTAGTTTCTTGACAACAAAACTTCAAATATGCAGGCAAGTTGTCTGAAAGAAAATATTGACATAGCTGCCACAGGTCACTTTTATATTTTGTAACTGGATCGCCTCGTCAGCCATGATTTATGAGACAGCCAACAGCTAACAGATGTGCAGTATGCTTTTTACTGATAGATTGTAAGATATTGGAGAAATGAAAAAAGTGTGCTGTCATACACAGATATTTCACATCATTATGTCTATGCCTCCTTTGTGTATGATTTAAGTATTTCGCCTGAGTAATGATTCATACCCATTTTTATTTTTTTCGAAAACAGTAACAGCTTTAAGAAGACCCAGAGACCCGTGCTGCTGCCCAAGATTGATGACAAACTGGAGCAATACACACAGGCAATAGAGGTGAATTACTTTTTACAATATTTAAAGACCCATAAGACACTGTGAAGTCACACTGAATTCATTGCCTCTAGACAGATTTGCTGTATTTGATGTTTTATGTTATCAGATGGGATCATATATCTTCGCTTTACTCAAAATGTGAACAGTGAGTTTTCTCAGAAACCAGCAAGAGTGCTTGTACCTGCCGCAGGGAAACGTCTCTCAGTTGGACCATTGTTTAAATATCTGACAGGTCTCTCTGGCAGGATTTAAAATAATGGATAAGACGGTTTATGTTAAGACATTACATGGGATTTCTTACTATACTCCCCCCTGGACAATTTCTTCAAAGTTTATTGTTCCGTTTGTTGTGCTCAATATATCCTCAGAAGTGATCCATAGCTCTGATCCGCTTGCTCTCCTTCACGTGTTTCAGTTCTCCTCCAAAGAAATAAAGATGAACAAAGCAGCGTCGGTGGACATGCCGTGTGTGTCTGCTCCGGTGGCATCTAAGAAGAATCTGTTTGAAGCAGGGGAGGCCTGGAATCAAACCAACCTGAAAGGCACACCCACTAAGGTCAGATATCAGACATGGGCACTCAGTCATTGAAAGCAAAGAGATCTTCGCTGTCCTTTTAAAACCTTGTAAGTCCAAATTCACTGTTTTTCCAGAAATGGAATAAAAACTAGTTTATAAAAGTTGACAAGCACTTTTTAAATACTTTTTATTGACTTGATATTTAAAAAACCAATAGACAAACATAAAGAGTGACTAATAACAATGGTTTATGGCTAAATGTAAAAATGATGAAATATGGAGTTACAAGGTTTCAGAAGGACAGCAGCGAACAGGAAGTAAAGTGTCTTTGCATGTTATAAGAAATTAGCTATTTCGATTTATTAATGTTATGAGGGAAAACAGTGATGTAAGGGCGGTGGGCCACACTTCTGTTATGACTGTGAATGAATATCAGATTGTGTAAGTATGGAGGTCATAGGCAACCCTCATAGTTTCAAAAACAGCGTGAGATAGGTCATGTTAGTCATGTAGTGTGCAACATCTGTTCTCAGTGCTTACATCTGTGTGAGTTTGAGACATTTGTGACATAAAGGTCCCACGGCACTGTATGGAAAGCTGTTACGTAGGAATTCTTGGAAAACGTTGGCTTCATGAATCACATTCAGCTGTCAACTGTATGATAATGATAAAGTGACTCAACTCAACTCAACTCAACTTTATTTATATAGCGCTTTTTACAATTTTCATTGTTACAAAGCAGCTGTACATGAGACACAATAGATGACAAGTAAAACAACTAAAGGCATATACCTGTAAAAACAAGAAAAAGGTGGAAAACAACAAAAGACAGACATACAAATGCTCCACACACACAATATGCATACATACTTACACACATTGACATAGACGCACACACACAAACACACTCACACACACACACACACAAACACACTCGCACAAAAGGACAGTGAAAGGACACATTTGAGATAAAGGAGAGAGAGAACCACAGGTCAAATATTAAACGGACTATAAATTCTTATATATTAATTATTTCTAATTTCTGAATTCTAAAGCAGCCCCCCCGGCCAGGCAGATAGTGCAAAACAATATGCAAACGGTGGCGAGGAACCCAAAACTCTAATCGAGAAAAAAAACTCAGGGGAACCCAGGCCCGACCGGGGGATTCCAGTTCCCCTCTGGCAAAAGCTGCTGCCTCTGCACAGGCACAACAGTGCTTGCACAACAAGGCTAAAAAAAAAATAAGCTTAATAAGCTTAATAAGGTAAATGGTAGATTTAAGATCATCATTAACAATCTAATAGCATTTGAAATGTTGTAGGAAAATCAAAGTTGCCACGTCCTTTATCCAGCTCTATCCTCTTAGCTCTTGTCAGGTCACCGCTTCCCATTCTCAGCTCTGCCATCAGGTCTGGGCATGAACTGCCTCCTGCGGTAACCTTGGAACAAAGAGACAAGACTGGCTGAGAGTAGAGTACTGTTCTGCACTCTTTGATGCAACAAGTACATCATTTCTTGTTGGATGTGTTCCTGGTTCCGGTTGATCTAAATAATGCAGCCTAAATCCTCTGAGGATTAATATTATGGAAGTGTAGTGTATGCAAGATTAAAAAGATGCGTCTTTAGTCTAGACTTAAACTGACAGAGTGTGTCTGCCTCCCGGACATTGCAGGGAAGAATATTCCACAGTTTAGGCGCTAGATAAGAAAAGGATCTCCCACCTGCACTTGATTTTGAAATTCTAGGTATTACCAACTGACAGGACTCCTGAGAGCGTAATGCACGTGGAGGTCTGTAATACAATAGAAGTTCATTTAAATACTGCGGCGCTAGACCATGCAGGGCTTTATAGGTAATAAGCAAGATCTTAAAGTTAATCCGATGTTTTATAGGTAACCAGTGCAAGGTTGAAAGAACCGTGGTTATATGCTCATACTTTTTAGTACGTGTAAGAACTCGAGCTGCCGCGTTTTGAACCAGTTGCAGTTTTTGTAATAGGCCTGCAGGGCAACCACCTAGAAGTGCATTACAGTAATCTAGTCTTGATGTCATGAATGCATGAATTAATTTCTCTGCATCTGACATCGACAGCATATGACGTAGTTTAGATATATTCTTAAAATGGAAAAATGCAATTTTACAGGTGTTGGCGACATGGCTTTCAAATGACAGAGTACTATCGAATACAACGCCAAGATTCTTAGCTGACAACGAGGATTTTATGGAGCATCCGTCAATCGTTAAGCAGTATTCTTGGTTGTTACGTATAGCGGTTTTCGGTCCCGTAAGTAACACTTCTGTTTTGTCCGAGTTTAATAGTAAAAAATTGTTACTCATCCAGTTTTTTAAGTCAACTATGCAATCCTTTATTCGATCGAACTGCTGGGTTTCGTGAGGCTTCGAGGAAATATAAAGTTGAGTATCATCAGCATAACAGTGAAAGCTAATTCCGTGTCGCTTTATTATATCTCCTAGAGGTAGCATGTATAATGCGAAGAGCAGAGGCCCCAAGACTGAACCCTGTGGTACACCGTACTGGACTTGCGATTTGCGGGACACCTCATTGTTTAGTGCTACAAATTGAAAACGGTCGGATAAATAAGACTTGAACCATTTCAATGCTATTCCGTTAATGCCAACGTAATTTTCGAGTCTATGTAGAAGTATGCTATGGTCAATGGTGTCAAATGCAGCACTAAGGTCTAGCAGCACCAATAACGAAATACAGCCACGGTCAGACGCTAAGAGCAGATCATTTGTAACTCTAATCAAAGCAGTCTCTGTACTGTGACATGCTCGAAATCCAGACTGGAATTCTTCATTAATGTCAGTCCTTTGGAGGAAGGAGCATAATTGAGTTGAAACTACTTTTTCCAGAATTTTAGATATAAAAGGTAAATTTGATATAGGCCTGTAATTCCCTAGTTCTTTAGGGTCGACTGTGTCACAGAACTTACAGATTTGATTTGACTCGCTGTGTAGTCAGTGACTACATGAGCAGCAGTTCATAGACAGCAAGTCGATAAGGTTTTCACATGGCAAGTTGCCAATATTCTAAGGCTGTGTTCACATATTACTTATTTTTGGACAAGAAAACGTTTACAATAAAAAAGTTTCTCAAAACAATACAACTTTCTCTCTAGAAATGCAATTAAAGTTATTGAAAATTAAAATTAAACTCACATATATACAAAACTATGCTCCAGCTGGCGTTTCGGCTGCCATTTTCTGTTCGTGCGTATTCCTACCCGACCTATCACCTTCCTCGCATGTTGTTATGGAAACGACAGGTCCCGCTACTCTCTTGTCATTGGTTGGCTCTGAAAAAGGTGCTTGACGTTTTTCAGAAAACTTGAACTTTTTTCTTCTTCAAACAACGCTCTGAGCTGCAGAAAAAGACACCGTCCCTAGCACTTAAAAAGGGCTCAGGACATTTTTGAAAAAACTGTTTACTCCATAGGATTATAATATAACCGACGCTAGCAGCTTAAAAAAGAAGTCATATGTGAACACAGCCTTAGTGTGTAATGTATTATATTGTGTAATATAGAGTATTGATATTGCTTTTATATGGATACAACAGCCAAAATCTGCATTAATAAAGTGTGTTAAACATTTTAGGACACAGACTGTGTGAAAGTGGGTGTGGCAACCCTTATCAACCATTGGGTGAAAGGTAGTCCAGAGGACGGGAACAAAAGCTCCCCTTCCACACTATCTGTAAGTCTATTAATGAACCTGATTGTTAAATTTTTTAAATAATGTTAGGGGTGGGAATATTTTGGTTTAATATATGTTTAAATATGGCTTAATAAATACAGTAACATAACCGATGCCTCATGTGTGGTGCCCCCTTGTGGTAGAATGACCTTCACCTCCTTAATCATAATTATCCAAAGCAATCAACAAATAAGTAAACATTACAAGCAATTTCTGGTGAGAGTCCAGGATAAACGTAGTATACAATGCTGATGGACCTCATATGTTTGACGTTTGTGTCAATGATATAACACTCTGACATGTTCTGGTTTATGTGAAAGTGTGTGATGAGGGTCAAACAGCAGCTTGAGCATAATAAACACTGCCTCCTTATGCTCATCCTCAGGATGTCAAACCTGGAGATGTTCTGCAGAAAAAGAACATGTGGGAAGTTATCGGGGAAGCCGAGAAATCAGGGCTGGGAGGAAAGGTAAATAGCCTTCTGAGATAACAACCTTGAATGAATAATTTTCCTGTTGGAGCCCTGCACTAGAAACACAAAGATCATGGGTCTGATTCCAATTTAATCTAACTGTTTACAATTTTATATTTTCAGGGCTCCTCTTCGGGTAAACGGTACAAGTTTGTTGTGACGGGACATGGCAAATACGAGAAGATCTCCATTGATGGTGATCATTACATTGTCTACCCGAATGGAAAATCAAGTGAGACAATGTCTTATATCCTACGTTCTTTATTTTAAACCTTTTGCAAACCTAGGCAATGTTATTAAATATAAGCTACCCACCAAGCTAGCTATCTACTTTATCCTAGTTAAAGGCTAATTCATGCTGATCCAAAAAACGCCAAAAAAACACCAAAGTTGTGTCCCAAATGACATACTATACACTATGCGACCAGACTATGCACTGTGCATTCAACCATTTAGTGTATAAATTTAAGAAGGATGGTATCGTCCCAAATAAAATACTTAATGGTATTATACTACCTGGAAGTATATGTGGTTTTCCAGATGAGGGCAAATGATGTCAATCGCACAACATAACGGGAGACAATATAATCAATTTGTACATCGTACATTTAATGTAATTTCCCAGCATGACCAGTCACCATCAGATTGAAGCAAAATCAGTACACACTCATTTCTGCTACGTTAGCGAAACTGCAATCGTTAAGTGTGTGAAGTGTCCAGAGGTGCATCATCTGTGGTTTTGAAATGCACCTCTTTTTTGAAAATTTTCAATGTGAACGCACTTCTCACACTATTTCTTCTACAACAACCCAGTATCACGACAAAGTGTGTAAGAGACAAGCTGGTCCTTTCGAAAATACGTGTCAGTGTCACGCTTTGCCTTCTCTAGGCGTGAACATGACATGCTCAGTTCTTTGCACTTGCAAAACCGAAACGATTTAATAAATACATATTATTTGTACTTATTTATTTAAATAATATATATTTTAGAGTAGCCTACTTAATCCCATTCCTACCCTAAAGCTACAGGATAGGTACTTCTGAAATGTAGCCCCCTGAAACACCTGGGTGAACTGTTTAGATCCTGCTGACCTAGGAGGACAAGACAGATTGAAACAAAATTCAGATGCAGTATTTGATTTTTAGTATTGTGATCGGAAGGTTCTTTATAGGCATTCTTGATAATTTACTTTACCATGTTATACATTTAAATCAGTTAACAACTGCAAATCCAATGCAGATTTAAAGCGATGTGATAAAAATAATGATACCTCTCTTAAAATCAGATGTTTTATTAGAAAAATATATAAAATATTAAATAGAGTACAGTGCACATTAGAATGCAAAGCATTATACACATCACCATCAGTCAAGAGAAAATATTCTCAGACTGACAATTTCTGCGACAAAAGACAAACATGCAAAAAAAGGCAAAGTCTACAAAATTACATTCATTTAACCTGAAAGAGAGCATGCGTGATTTGACAGTTAGCATTCACTGATTCACTTTCATGAATGGTTTTGAAAGCCCATTTTTTGATCTTCATCAGTAAAACTAATTGTCAACACTGAGTACCGAAAGTACTCGGTTCCCCGCAGTCATGCTGTGGTCTGCAGAGTGCATCATGCCTTGTGTTCAGGCCCGGCACAAGTTCTAGAATTTGACATACTTTCGATTTCAAGTTTTCTTCTATATACAATTTCTGATTCTTTCTTCAGCACTTCCCAAGTTTTACCCACCTTACAACCCAAAACTCATACTTCCATAGTCTTTAAAAACATACAATTCGTCCTTTGCCCATAAACTCTAAATAATGTGGGGTTATTTTTAACCCAGCATTGTGTCAAATAGGAACCCAACAATGGGTTAAAACAACCTAGCATGGGTTTATTTACAAGCAACGGTTGGGCTGAAAACAACCCAATTTTTTTTTAGTTTAGCACTCCTAAGCATCATCTTTGTTAAGCAAGCATAAAGAAAAACGAATTATTTGTTATAGAGAAGCCGCAAATTTTTTTTTATACTTTATTAAGCACTATTCTAGGCTGTAAAAATGTTGCTGCGAAAAAGGTGGTGTATTTTATTTTATTTATAATTTTAGGAAAAAAGAATGCTGTCACTGTAACTGGATATTCTCAGATGACTAAATCTTTGATTATGCATGTCTTTTGGCAAGCTGACGTCATAACATACCTTTAATTAAATAGAAATGTTTGAGGATGTAATAATTATCAAAATCTTAGTATTAACATGCTTTAAAAATAGTTTTCACTGATTAAAAAGATGATCTTGGAAACTGTGAACATTGTAACACTTCAATCTAAAAATGACGTCTGAAATAAAAGCATGTTCTGTTATTTCATTACTTCAGTTAGCTTAAAACTTTGGGACTGCAATGTATATTTGACAGAAAATCTATTTTATTTTACCTACCAATTGATCTGGTATTAAGTTATAAAATATGGTATGAAGAAAATAGTTTGGATACACTACCATCATAACTAAAGCTAACAACTTTCTTTTCCATTATTTAAGTTTTTTTACTTTAAGTGCTAAAGCCTCTGGCTGTTCTGTTAAAGTCTTTTGGATCTTCCTCCTTATTTTTCCGGCCTATGAGCCCCATTTCGAAAACCGTTGCAATCTTTGTTGCTGGTCGTGAAGCTGCCTCTCTTAGTCTCCTGGCATCGAACCGTGGGCTGTATAGAAGAAGTGGCAAACGATGTGCAAACGATGGAATTTCTTTTGGCATCTCCTGTTCTTCATATTTTTTCTGCTCCTCAGTTTTATTGCCTTCAATCTGTTGCATTATGTTCTCTTTGGTGGAAAACATTTGAAAGAGGACAGCATCCCACATTTTGATTGACCTATGAGTTTCCTGGGTGTCCTGGCCTTCACTTATCTTAGCTTCCTCTTGTGACTTGTTCTGCATCTCAACTGAATTTTGATCAGCACTGGCAGTGACTCCTTTCTCCAATGGCAATTCTGGAAATGTGGGTTCCTCGGCCTCAACCACCATATGTTTTTTGAGGCGAGACCAGCCACTGAGTTTTGACTTCACGGCTTTTGGTTTCTGTATCACTTTCAAGAGAGGCTCTGCAGGTAGGGAGCGCCCATCAGCTTCCTCCTTCTCTACAGGTTTGAGCTCTTGTTGGGAACTAGGTTTCACCTTGACTCCATCTACTTTTTCATTGTCCTTTGTTTTAAGGTTGTTTTGGTCTTCTCTTGGTTTAACCAGAGACTGAGCTACAGCCTGAACCTCTCCAATCTTTTCAGGAGCTTTTTCAACAGAACCAGATTCAAGGTTCTGTTTCTTAATTCTGTCCAACAATGACATTTTATCCTCTGTAGGCTTCTCTGACACTTTTGCTGGTTGGGCATAAATTGTATCTTCTGTCACCTTTGGAAGCACCGGCTTTACCACATATTGGTCAGGTAATGGCACAGCTATGGCACTTTCCGGTTTCGAAGTTTCCTTTGAAGTTTGAGTGGTTGATATCATTTGAGAAAGTCTGGCAGATCCATATGTTGGAGTTCTTGCTCTTGGTGTTACAATCCTAGTTGTCTTTGCTTTTGGTGACTCTGATGATGGTGTATCAGCTACAGTCACCACAATGGTTGGAATTTTAACTTCTGGTGGCACAGTTCCTTTAGGAATGTCCCCCACAGATGTAGCTTTTGTTTGAGATGCTGACTTTGTAACCTCCAAAGGTGGAGGAGCTACAGTGGTTTCTCCTTTAACAACAGTCTGAGATGGCAGGATTTCAGCTTGCTCTTTGGGCTTTACCTCAGGCTTAGCATCAACTTTCTTGGTCACACTTTCAGCTGGTTGAGATACTACTGGTTCCTGTTTGGGAAGTTGAGATGCCTCAGTAGTTGGTGTGTAAATGCTAAAAGTGGGCGAATAACCTTTTATTCCTCCATGGGCAACATATTCAGCGGGAGTTAATCCATAGTATGTTGATTTGGATTTAGGTGTTGTTGGTGTTTTAGGTCTTTGACCTGCAAATGCTGGGACTCTAGGCTTTTGTTGCCCAGCTGAAGATGAAACTGGCTGTGTTAGTTGAATGCTAGGTGTACTTGGAGTTTTATGCTTTTTGTGTTCCTCTTCGATAGGTTTTGGGGATTCTAGTGCTTGAGTTTCCTGTTTTTGAGTTTTTGGAGGTTCAAGTTTTGACAGGCTATCAATAGGGGTTTTACCCACTCTTTCTATCAAGGGCTCAGCTGATTTCACATTTATATCCCCATTCTGGAGACTGGTGTGATTCACATGATCTGACAGTTTGTGAATTTCATCATGTTGCTGAGTAAAGCTTGAGGTTGGTGTTTTAGATCTTCTGCCATCCATGTGTACAGGAGATACAGCAAATAAAAGTGGATTTGGTCTTGAAATCTGAATTACAGGTACTGTAGCACATGATACATGTTCTGAGGGGGTTTTGGGCCGCCCTGCATGTGATTTTGCTAGGGTATAGTCATATGTTGGTGTTTTTACTCTGGCTGGAGTTGTAACCACCTTTGTCCCAAGGGTTAGAGTTGAACCCTGTTTAGTCTCAACAGATGTAGGTATTGAATCTGGATTAATGTCTGGGGCTGGAGCACTGACCTTAATTTGGGAAAATGGAATTGCCTCTTTCTTGATTTCGGCTTTTGGAGTTGAGGCTTTCTTAATTTCTGAAGTTGGTGTTGTTATCCTCTTAACTTCAAATGTGGGTGTCTTAACCCTTCTGATTTCTCTTGTTGGTGTTTTGTCTCTTTTTATTTCTGATGTTGGTGTTACAATCTTTCTAATCTCAAATGTTGGTGTTGGGCCTCTCAACAACTCTGCAATAGGTGTTTTACTCCTTGTTGGTGATGATGAATATGATGTTCTCAATCCTGTTGTCTTTGCTGTGTAGTTGCTAATTTGAGGAACCTCAAAGAATGTTTTTGCTGATCTAGAAGTAGGGCTTGAAGCTTTAGAGATAATAATACTGGTTGTGAGAGTTGTACCGACTTTCCCTTTTTGTGAAGTTTGTAGCACCGTGTCTGAGGATTTCATGTGTGTGGTGTCTTCGGTCACTAAAATCCTGATTGGAGCTGTAGCATGTACTGGTGATGGTGTGTATGGAAATGCTGGAGCTTCTTGTTGAGGGATGATGTGGATTGGACCCACATATGGTTGAGGTGAATACCTTGCTGTCTTGCCAAAAGAGAATGCTCTGTGATGAGGATAGGGAGATGATACATGCTGATACAATGGTCGGACATTGAAACGTGGGTGTACTGTGCCAAGGTATAAAGGTGTTTCTGGAGTCTTGGGAGGAGTTGAGTGGTCACTGTGTTCCAAGTCGGGACTTGCTTCATTGACTGGGGAGAGGCTCGAGCGGAACGGGACGGATTGTTGTAAGGCCTGTGCGGCAGCCTTTTTCTTTGCTGTCTTCTTGATTAGTTTCTGAAGCCGGACATTTTCTTTCCCGGGCTTGGGGAGCAGAGGTGGTCTGTACTTCTGGGAAAGCAGGCCAGCATTGCCAATATTGACAGCCATGAAATCCTTAGCCCCCTAAAACAGATACATAAGAAAGTGTCATATATACTTGAAAATGCTGAATGGACAAAAAAAATATTCATTCCAACTTTTGTCATTATTCACTCACATAAAACTTGCTTCTGTGAAAACCAAAAAGAAGAATTCTAAAGATTGTGCACGTCACTTTTTCTTCCAATTAGAACCTTCAAGCCGCTTGGTTTCATTTGGACTCTTTTTATGCCATTGTAGGCTGCTTTGGCGTACTTTTTAAAGTCGAAAGCTTGAGTCTCTATTATTAAAAACTACATGCAGAAGTGTCAGCCAGCACAGTCTTGATTTTGTTTTATGATAGATTGAAAATCATTCTATTCTGGAAAAACATAAGGCTTTTAGGGTCAATGTTAAAATGTGTAAACTATCCTAAAATAATAGAATTAACTAAAGAATATTTTTATTCGCAAATAAAAGAGTTTTCCTTTTTTTCAGGTGATTTTTCCTCTGAAGACCTTTAAGGACTCATATCTGAGGACTTCGGATACACCTTTACATTCCTCTAGGGTTATCCACCAAGACTTTTGGTTTGTTACTTTGAGTCATTAATGACATATATACCAGAGTATGACAAACACCTTAAACGCAAAAGAGTAATGAATTACAATTTATGTTCGCACTTTTCTGCCTTACATTTTTACAATGTTAATTTTCTTGCTGTTGTAATGTCAAGTTTAAGGATATTTTCCCTCTAAACAAAAAAGTATTTTATTGTCACATATACAACTTTTAGCAAAATTACTCTCAGAAATGTGTTTTATACATAATCCATTGACTATTTTTTATTTTGCCTCAGTATTTCTTGCATTATTTTAGTTGATATTACAGAATGCCTTTCTATTGGTTATAAATGAATGAGTATGAATTGAATGTAAATGTAAAATAGGCAGAGTACATGATGTTTTTCACATATATTTTGTATCGATTATCTATGCTGGCTTTTAAATACCCGGACATATTTTACCTTTGTATAAATAACAAATAAATAATATTTAACTAAAACACTTGAAACCCCCAAAATGAATATGAAAAAAAAGGAACTCTGCTCCTCCAAATTCTACCGGTGATTTTTATTTTCAAGCTATTTGAATTGTTATCTTATGATGTATGTTATACAAATATATTGTTTATTTTCTCTGTATATTTTCTTTATAGTTCTGCAAAATGACTACACTTGGTTTTCAAGAAAACACTGGAATTAGTCCATGTATCATATTTATATTAATAAATCAAACATGTTTCTTTAGTTAAAAGCATTTTGCCTCCCAGTGATATTCAGAGGTGCTAAAACATATGAATGTGATGTAGTCATAGCAGCTTTTTATTACTGTTTTCAATAAATTTGATATTTTGTGTAATTCTTAAAATCGACTGTGTATTTTAATTGTGTGGTATTAATATAATTATCATATCATGTGCTTTCATGTCTCACAAGTGCTCTCACAATTTTACGCCAGTTTTACACGCAGTAAGGCTCAACTCTTCTAGAATGCCTCCTTGGCCTAATTTTAGGCCGAGCAAGTCATCTGCCCCGTGTCACAGTGTGCGGTGCCACTCTCACTGTAAACCAATGCCTCATGATCTGAGGTTACTGCAGTTACTGCTCTAGCTATAGGTGGGGCGACTTCATTCAATTTCATAATAAATCACCGAAGATATATGACCGATCAGATTCTGGTGTCTGTTGACGTGCAGACTGTGATCAAATTTCCAAAGTATTGCTCTTGAGTTCTTTAATATTGTACTGATGCAAAGTGGCGTACTTCCTAAGCAATCATCAGACTCTAAACAGAGAGATTATCTTTATCGTGGTCTATCAATAATTGCTACCATTTAGACCAATAACACTTGCTGGCTCCTTTAGGCACTGATAAAGAACATAATCTATTATTATTAACCAATGGGTTGAAAAACATCTACACCACAATTTACTTCTTGTTAGTTAAAGTGATTATTTGCACTGGTATTGCATAAAAAACGTCTATTTTAACTATGGCTTTAATGTAGGCCACCTGTAAGAGTGTGTAAAACAAGCCTTCAGCTCACAGAGTGACACACAGAAACATATGAGAGCAGGTCGTCCTTTTAAGGCCCTGGTAGGCTGGGCTGGCTGGAAACCTTCCAATGTAGTTCAAAAGAGGAAAGGGCAAGAATAGCCAAGCAGGAAAATCTCGCACAGCCATACTGCTTCTTAGCAACTACCAATGGTGAAAAAGTCATTGTACATGTGCAGATTTAGATGTGCATATCTATGTGCCACATACTTTATGTGCATGCTTAAAAAGAGATAACTTACCAAGAGATGACCGTAGAAGACAGATGAAGACACTCAGATGTCTCCTGTAAATATGACCATGCCTCAGGTTAGTCAGAACTGATTATGCATGTCTGTAATAAGCCATTGCAATATCATTTAAATGACAAAAAAACAATCCTAGTTGCAAATACGGTTGTATTGGAAGGTAGTCCTAATCCTAATTTGTTTATTACACTCAACGTTGCAGAAACATTGAAAACTGCCAAGCTTGCTACAATGTTGCTAACACCTTTTCCCAAAGAACAAACATGCCAATCGCTTTAAAACTTGGCCCACGATTGGCTAACATAAAAATATACAAAAAGCTGTTGTTCTGTACCTGTGTGTCTGCTCTTCAGGGGTGTTCGGCCGCTGCCTGCTTGTCCCAGCACGGACTGTCAGAACGGGACACTCATGTTGAGTTCAACTATTCCCCCTTCCTTCAAATGGAAGGCACAGGCTCCATAGCAGTCCAAAAATAAAACCCTGAGTCCGTTACTCAGAATGCACGCTGTGCTGTGACGGCCTGCAGGGATCCGTCAGCGGAGCGCCGGGGTGGGGGGTCATCCAGGTCACCTTAGATATGACCAAGTCTTCCCCTCCCCGTGTCAACAGATAACAAGCCTTGGTAAAACAAACTGTAAGTGCAGCGCCATCTACAGATATGACATAGAGGGTGCTTCTTTTGGTGGACTGATGCTGAAGGCCTACCCGTAAGACCTTAGAGATGGTTTTCACATACGTTTCTAAATGCTTCTAGTACCTTGCAAAGTTTACATTTGTTTTTTTTTAAGGAACAGTTCACCCCAAAATACAAATACTGTCATGATTTGCTCAGCCTCGAGTTGTTTCGAATCTGTATACATTTGTTCTTTCTGATGAACACAGAGAAAAATTGTTGGAAGAATACTTGTAACCAAACAGTTATTGGCCACCACTGACTACCATAGTGGTAAAACCTGGCAAGTCAAAAGTGCCCCAGAGCTGTTTGCTTTCCCACATTCTTCAAAATGTCTTATTTTGTGTTCAACAGAACAAAGACATTTACAAAGCATTTTTTTCTTCCATGGCAGTCAATGGTAGCCAAGAACGTTTTGGTAACTGTTTGTACAAATGGAATGAAAATAATCTAGATCTTCGATAAGATGACACCACCTCAAACTCAACTACAACCATAACAGTACATAATATCTGGAAAATCAGTCCTTATCTATCCGAACACACCTTATCTAGACCCATTTAATGTTTAGGTTGGACTATTTCAATGCTCTTCTAGCGATCTTCTAGCACAGGTAAACAAAAGATTCTACAAATGTTTCAATAGGCAGCAGTTTAACTAATCTTCCAGGAACACAAAAGTCACAGCTCACCTTATTTCTATCCATTGGTTACCAGCTCATGCACGCATCATGTTCGATTCATTGCTGCCTGCATTAAAAACGACCCCAGGGCTCTGCACATCAATACTTTACTACCTCTTACACACCCACACCCCGTCCAAAACCCTTCAGTCAGTGAATGAGCGGCGCCTTGTGGCACACTCGCAAAAGGGCACCAGATCACTCTCCCGTTCATTCTTCCAAACTTTCTCTGGTCTGCTGTACCTCTTATATATATATAAAAAACGCTTAATAATAATCTCTCTCCACCAACTCCAACAGGCAATATCTCAAAAGAATGTTGAAACTGTAACTCTACACAGCACTTCTCGTATTATTGCCTGCTAAAGATGGATTGTTCATTTGTCTCTCACTTTGCATAAAGTGTAAATATAAAAATTATAGTATAATTTAAACCAACGTTTGAAGTTTGTCTATTTCTGATCTTATCATTGGTTGGAACTTTATGGGATTGTATGTACGAAAGTAAGGTACTATTTTTATATTAATTTAGTATATGATGTCAGATACATAATAATATCTACGCAACTCAAGTGTTGTTTGATGAGTGAAGGGCATGCACCGAAATGAATGTCCATGATCAGTGTGTCAGCAGTGGTGAACACTGTGAATAGAAGCATAGTCTCACTTACAACATACATGCAACTAAATATATCTGCATTGTACCACTAAGCTCAAATAAGGGCAATTGTTAGAATCAATCAAATAAAATATTCAATAAAAACAAATATTGTATTATGTATTACAAAAACAATGTCTGGTGTCAACTCTACCCGCATTGCAATGGCTGAAAAGGAAATTATTTTGTGATATTAATGAATGTGTTATAGTGACAGAATAAAGCTATGAGCTACTGAATCACAATATATTTAATGCAAATTATTGGACGATTGAGGAACTCAACCAAACACATCTGTGTGAAACACTCCTACATACGTCAGTTGTTATTTAGGTTCTTACTCATTTGACAAACAGTTTCGTATCACTGTGGTTCAAAACACATCGCTAGCGGCCTTGGGTGTGAGCCATGTGGGACACCATGGCCAAAACATACAATAGTTCGTTAAAAAATAGGACTAAATGCCAATCACACTCACTTTTATACCATTCAGAAAAAGGGTTTAATTTGTTGGCGTAGTTTCACAGAAAATATGGCTACATCGTTTCAACTTGTTGCTCATTCCACATGTCTGGATAGGACACAATTATTCAAAACCTTTTTCAAATTTCCTTTTTCAGCGCCCGTGTCAAGATCTGGACCTTCCCTCCTTAACCTAACCCACAACAAAATTTCCTCCAATGGCAGATCTCCAAAGATCAGGTGTCACTATAATAGACCGACTTCCTTAGGCCTGCATGTTTTCAGAACTTTGAAGCCAGTCTCCGCCAGCAGGAAGCTCACATCTTTCAGCTTTTCTAAGGTAAGGGTGAGAGAGGCATGAGAGCGGATGATAGATCATTTAGTGAGGGAAAGACTGTGCGTAGATATGAGTAAGATCAGAGCCCCAAACATCATATGACTGCGCCAAAAGCATCGCAACTGTTAGGAAACTTGCAAATTTTGGGTGTAAACACATAAATGTATAAATCAAGAAAAAAAATTACATTAACGAAATAGGAAGTGCATAACAGAGTGCAGTATGCAGAATTTCTTATGTCTGAGACTGTAGTCTTGGAACAGATATCTGTTGACTGACTAATAAATCTGCCTATAAATTATACTTTCTATTTTCGTATTTTCCTTGGTGTAGATTCATGTTGCTGTCAGAGACAAAGGTGTATATACTATACGTACAGTGGCGTGTAAACATTTAAAATCGTATAAAAAATGTTTTATTTAAATCTCAAAAAACAGAAAGCTGTAATTTAAGATCTTAAAAAAAAAAAAAAATGTTAGGTAATACAGCATTGTTTGCAAAATCTCTAGGTCAATGCTACTTTAACTTCATGGTCTCAAGACAAATCATGAATCAGCAATTAAAAAAATAGCAAATAACTGAGAATACGAGCATCTGATACTTAAATTGGGATGTAAAATGGAGAACCATTGCTGGATCTGCTGTTTGAGGTGGATTCGAGCAGTCAGATTATCATTTGGTTGGTCTGACTGTTGTTACCCATTTGAGATAATCAAAACATTATTCAGTGCATTTTAATGCTGCTAGTAAAATCAAAACTTTTTGTCAACACATTCTTATTTAAAATGTTATGTTATACGTTTTTGAGAGTAAAAGGGTATAGACAGTAATACATTGTTAATCTTTTAGAAGTATCTTAGAAATACCTCAACAAGTTATGTCAAATTAATTCATACGTTTTCGCTGTGTATACATTGTGCATTGCTTAGATATTGGAGTTTTGCTATAAAATGACAGCACTTAGATTTCAAACAAGTCATTTCTATTGACACCTCCTATTGTTTAAATGAGAAAGAAATCGGTTCATCCAATTTAAACTGTCCACAGGTTCTATGTCCAGATATGGAGGGGAAATGTACCTTATAGATACTATTTCAAGAGACAGAACCTGAGCTGGAACGTGGAAACTAGATCCTGAACCATGTCTGAGCCTATTAAGTGCAGCTGTCTCAAGTCAAATTCTAAGGCTTGAGATGTTTGTAAGGATGTCACATCGATGTTGATTTCTATTTAAAGTCATCAAACCCTTCAATTATTTCTGAGCTGTAATTCTTGCATCTTGGTGCTTTAGGACACGTGAGACCTGCTAAATATACAGGAAGGAAACTTTGAAACTGAAAAACAATACGAGGTAACTGACAAGAAAACATTAGTGTTTAAGTTCACCCAAGGAGGTGTTCTAAGGAAAAGTGAATGACTTATGATCTTTCAATGACCTTTACTGTCCTGAGCGGACCATGAATCTTCAGCAGAAGTGGAAAACAAGCATTCACATAAATCTAAGTATGGCTGACTTCTCCCTTATCAGGTGTCTGCCAGGTTCCAAGTCAGCTTGAATTTTATAGCTAATAATAAAACATTTTGGTTAATGCTCGAGTCTCATTTGGGACCTTGGAACGAGCTCTGGATTACTATTAACATAACTTGTAAAGGAAATAAATGTGGGACTGCACTTTTTGTGAAAGTATTAGTGCCCTATTGATCTCCTTACCCTTTTTCAAAACAATAAATACAGATCTTAGTTTCATTTGTGTATCAACTCTGTCTTAAATTTCTTAAAATGAACAGAAACAAATAAGACAGCTGCTGATATACAGTAAGAGCATTATTGAAATATTGTTAATTTAGTAGCTCACTTAATTGGCAGAATAAAAAATGAATGGAAGAGTATAGAATAAAAAAGGAAATGTTTTAATATAGATAGCCTATATCATACATTAGACATCTCATCTCAGTCTTGGAAGACAATCCTAATGAAGGTTTCCACCTTATTAGAGAAGGAAAAAAAGAACGATTAGATCACATTTGTGAATTTGTTTTGGATATTGTATTCGGCGAGAAGCCTCACTGGTTCAGCGTTTAGAGGAGAAAGTCAACTTGGAGAGGGGAGGGGACAGTTTTATGAATCACCATTCCAAGGAGGTCTCTGTATATATATTTAGTCTTGATTGGAAGTATTCTCTAGACTCCCCGCAGTCCTGCTTAGATCTTCTGATCTGACCATCTCATTTCCATTTTCTTCTAGTCTCAAAGTCCACAGCCATCATGTCAGACACAGAAGACGTGTAAGTATTTACATCACACTTACGCATTTACAACGTTACAACATATTCTACTACTTTTTAATCAAACCTTCGGTTGTCCCTTTTATTTATGTAACACGAAATCAACACCAAATGACTACTGATACTGTGTTAAAAACACTTTGTTAAAAAAATGTGTTCACACATCCTTTTTGAGTGTGCATTGCATGAAGATTTTAGCAGCAGAGATCCGTGAACACATCCTTGTATTTTAAAACAGATCCACTCATTAGATTGGGTTTGTACAGAGTACAGAGTACAAGGGCACAACAGGGCATAATAAGTTTTGATTTCTTTATGTTTTACAGTGAGCATGTCGGGGGTGAGTACATTATTTTATGCCTTCTTTTAAAGTCTTGCAATTGTTTACTTTTATTCACATTTCTTATCCTTAGCATTGTTAATGTCAGTTATGTATCAAGTCACGTTTTTTCCTGTTTATTCTGCTGGTAAGGTTGTAAATGCAGGAATTCATCAGGATTTTGGTACATGGGAAACATATTTAGGGTGCAGGAGTATTTCTTAATGCATTAAACTGCTGCACTGATCAATGTTCTCATTGCTGCATGAGTGCAACCTTCCAAAAGTTCTGCACCTATGTTTATGTACTGCATACTGCTCAGCATCCTCCATCTTTGATTATGCCCTTTTGATGCCTTTTTCAGGTGAGAACAATTGATTTAAATGATGTTTTTAGAAAACAATTTAATCAGAAATTTGTAAATTCTTTGTGCATATTTTGTCTAATCGACTGCATAAGCCCACAAGTTGCAGTCTACACAAAGCTGTATATTGTAGTTTAGCAGGACCGTTACAGTTGTGCCGGAAGAGTGGGCATGTTTTTCTGAATTAAGTGTTAAATGAAGTAGTCTGTAGTTTTTATTCTTGTATGTGCAGAAATTCTATACACATTTCACTTGTTTCTATTATTTAGATATTTTTAATGCCAGATAAATCAGCGGCTAAAAGACACATAAAAAGTGCATTAACTTGTTAGTTGCTTTTACACCTCATTCGGTCTCCTGTCAAAGTGGCCGGTTCTTCTTGACTATAAAAACCTGCAATGTGGACCAGACCCTGTTATATATAGTTGTAGATTGACAATGTTAATAAAAAATTTTTTTATATATTGATATCAGGTTGATGCACTGCTAATTCAAATACTGATTTAAATTAGTCATTTGAACCATCAATTTATACACTACATCCACCATTTTTGTTCCGTTTTTGACTTACAAATAGGAAAGAGCATTTCATATTTTGCAGAATATAAAAAAAATTGTCTAACCTGTGTATTGAACTCCAGCAGAATAAGGCGGTTCATGTAAAAATATACATATACAAAAAAATGCATTGAATTTAGCTTAATTTTGCACATCAATGTGCACCCCATTCTTAAATATAAAATTGAATGGCATACCATCATACTATTCTTCTTACAATATTTCTTTGTAAATATGCTTTGTAGATATACAGTAAATAGTATGCTCATTTTCTGCATATGCTTAGAACATCTCAATTGTTCAGTATTCAACAGAAGTATTTTCTTTTCTGTAGTTGGTTGACCAGACAAATCTTGTCTATCTTATACCACGCTGGAAATATTTGGCATTATATAAAGCTTACTGTACACACTGTAAAACAAGAATAAAGGGCTGTAATATCATGTGGAGAAGCCGGAGCAGTAATCCATTCTGAATAAAGCCTATGGCATTCACCTCTTCCTTAATAAGGGGCTTCTGTTGAAATAAACACTGTCAAATATGTTGTGGTTTGTCTTACATTTACACCCCTTTTAAGGATTTGTGTCATTGCCAAGAATGAAGCGATGATACTCGTTGAAAAAAATAAAAATATAAGAAATATAAGAAAAAAATATTACTTAACAAAAAAGAAAGTTTTATATTGCAAAAAAGCATTTTTAGTGGACAAATGTTATCACTGTAATCACGTGTATCATCGCTAGCGGTTTATGCTTCATTTTATGATCTTGAATATTATCAGTGGCTGTACTGTATTGGCTATACCGTTAATGCTGTCAATTCTGTTCTTGTCTTTTGTTCTTGATCAATGCTTGATGCATGCAGAGGTCTATGAAGAGGGAGGTATGTCGATCTGGTGTCCTCTGTTCTGTTGACTGTAGTCTCCCTCTAGTGGAGAATATCTATACTGCTGTCCCTTCTAGTCTTGGGTGGCACGTTGGATCAGGGAGCTCCGTGACCTGCTGTTTGACTTTGCTCTGCATGGCATGTGCTGAAAAACGATCCATTTATTTCAAGGACTTTGATATTTAGAGGATAGGTTAGAGGAACCTGCAACGTGTCGGACTTTACTGAAAATTGGTGTGGAAGGAAGTTTATACAGATTAAAGTTTGTAATTAGGTTATTGTTGTCGGGGAAAGCTTTTGAATTGGACTACTTAAGCCCCAAATGGGTTAAATCTATAATTATATAAAGCCTTTAGAGGTGGGGATTATGAAAATTACAATAAACAAAAACGTTAATTTAATAAAAAATTGGTTGGGTTTCTGTGAATATATATTGTGTGACAGACCTAGACTTACACAATGATATTATCTTGTTCTGATAGTATCTTGATGTCTGGTATATTGTTTTTACATTAACATTTTATAATAAACTGTTATTGTTATTTATTTGATTTTGGAAATAATAAATGTGACAACCATTAATCAATTAATTGTTTAAGAATGAATTATTAATTTATTAATAATTTAAATATGTTTTTTCCTTCTAATTTTGTAGACGCAAAACTACTTTAAAAAAAATGTGTGATGCAAAAGTTTGAATATTGACCAATAACATGAGTATGTTTCCTGTATTGCCCGGAGTAAATTTCCTAAAAAAACAATAACATGTACTTGTCCCTTCTTTATTCTCATAAACAGAGGAGAAGCCAAAGTTTAAGTAAGTACCCTTTATCTCACTAAAACGTAACTGGGAACTATATTTAGACATCTACTTAATGATTTTGCAACATATTTTCATTAAAGACCATCAGCACCCAAGATCCCAGATGGAGAGAAAGTGGACTTTGATGTAAGTGGTAATAGAAAGCCATTAACATACAAATGGTCATGTGTCTATCAGTGTGGTGTGTGATAAGCGGGTTTGGTGTTTCTTGATGTGTCTAAATGCAGGATATCCAGAAGAAACGTCAGAATAAGGATCTGGTCGAGCTGCAGAGTCTCATTGATGCTCACTTCGAGCACAGAAAGAAGGAAGAAGAAGAACTTATTGCCCTGAAGTCGAGAATTGTAAGTCACCCGGGAAGAGTGTTTGTTATCTTTAGTTGAATTTTTGGGCTACCTAACAATGGAGTCGAAATGGACTTCTCAGAGGGTGAGAACATACATTCTGAAAAAAAGTATGTTTTGTTTTCGTTTGTCAGGAGAAACGCAGAGCTGAGAGGGCAGAGCAGCAGAGGATTCGGTCTGAGAAGGACAAGGAGCGTCAGGCAAAACGTGAGGTGTGTGTTTTTTTCTCTAACCTGGTTTCCATGAGTCCCTCCTCGAGTCGTGTGTTAATAATCCTGTGTCCTGATGGTTCCTTCAGGAGGAAAGGCAGAGAAGAGAGGAGGCAGATGTTAAGAAGAGGGCAGATGAAGATGCAAAGAAGAAATCAGCTCTGTCCAACATGGGTGCAAACTACAGCAGCTATCTGCAGAAGGTCAGCTCTACAAAAAACTTTTTTTCAAAGTGTTATTTACTTTAAAATGATTAAAGATGAGGTAACACACGCAGTTTCTGCCAATCTCACATTAATCTTGAGTACCTATACAGTAGGTTTTTTTGCAAATTTATAAAAGACAGATAAAGCTGTATAATTATTTCCGGAAAAAGACCAGCACGTGGAGGCGTGCAGGGGGAGCGGGACTACAGCACAAGTGCACAATATATCATTGCATTGATTCACTATAAGTTTGTGTTGTTTACATAATGCATCTACATGCGGATTGCCAACAAAACAAAGACATGTGATTTAGTTTCACTCACCGCATGCGGTTCATGTCCGGCATGAGCGCTATGATTTGGAGATCATTTGAAACTGATATTTGGGGCCGTCCCAGCGCTAAAAGATGCCGGACATGAACCGCATGCGGTGAGTGAACCGCATGCGGTTCATGTTGTTTTGTTGGCAATGGGTGCGCATGTGATTTAGATCAGCCTACCCCTCCACCCGCACGCGTCGTATGCTTTTGGAAATAATCGTACAACTGTATCTATCTTTTATAAATGTGATCAAACTAAATAATAGTTACGAAGATACAAAGTATGCAATACTACTGTATAGGTACTTAGTGTTACGGCCACTTTAACTATTATGTGTTAACGTTCCCACCTTGTTGGTTGCAATAAATCTGTGAGTCATAGAATAAAAAATTGATATAAAACTTATGGTTCTAAACTTGCTCTATTGCCCCTTCTTAGGCTGACTCCAAGAGAGGTGGCAAGAAACAGACAGAGAGAGAGAAAAAGAAGAAGATTCTGGCTGACAGACGCAAACAACTCAACGTTGATCATCTCAATGAGGACAAACTGAAGTGAGTTACACTCCTGGACAGCCCCTGTCCTGGAGAGTTTAGCTTTTAACCATCAAACACACCGGAACTGAACTCTGCAGGACAGGGGTCCTCAAAACAGCCCTGATCTACATCGTCATATTCTGTAAATAGTCAGGATGGGTCTCACTTACTTGTGTCTTGTGAACTTCAGAGAGAAGGCAAAGGAACTGTCTGACTGGATGAAGACCCTGGAGTCTGAGAAGTTTGATCATATGGAGAGGTTGAAGAAACAGAAGTATGAGGTGAGAAAATGAATACGCTGCAAAAACGATCTAGAAACAAACCAACGATGTCCAAAAAATAAACGCCCCACTCTCAATAGCTTTCAATTCTTAGAGATGAATATCCAGTTATTTGCTCTTGGCGTGCCTCGATGTTTTATCCTAATACTAATTTTCATTTATTCACACCAATAAGACAACTTACAAGTTGTAGACAAAAAAATAAGCCAACTGAAATGTTCTTATTGGCATTTTTTTTAACTGGCCTATTTGAGTGATCATGCAAACGAATCAGAGTTTGGAATCGGTTCAATAAAAGAGATTCATAGAAATTAGTCAAATCTACTGTACCATGTTTAAATGATTGTTATCTTATATTCAATGTGTTGTTAAAGTTCAACCTTTGATAAAGTTTGCAAGCAAAATCCTGTCCACCAATGGAAACTATCCAAACACATTACCCATTATTGCAGTCATAAGTGTGCACCCAGTGAAGAGTACTGCACAGTGCGTCACTGTATTGGCTTCATTGCTTTATTTTGAGAAAACTGTAGATCTTAATAAATCTCTTTTCTTCTGCAGATTACTACACTGCGCAAAAGAGTGGAGGAGCTGAGCAAGTTGTAAGTACAGTTGGAGGTTGTGCGAATGAAATTGGCGCCCCCTGCTGTGCATGTTGTGTGTGTGCCTGCCTCAAATGACACAACTACACTTCTTAGAACAGCAATACATTTATAAGTTTAAGGAGTCATTTATGTCCGTCTTAGGTTATACTAAAATTCAGACTCAAATTGTGGTTTATCAGTAGTGAATATGAATCGTTTTAAGGCGTATTTCACCCTCACATAAATAGCCTATTATCAGATAATAATTTACTCACCGTCATTCTAACTAAGACGGACGACAAGCTTTCTTCAGAAGAGCACAAACGAGTAATTCAAAGCTCAGAGAGCCTATACAACCACCATTAAAGCAATCCAAATCCATCCAGTGAGTTATCTTCTGGTAAAAGTGATACTTTTGTGAAAACATATAATATTTCGAGATGTATTAGCGACATAGTAACGACGACACGCTCAGATATGGCGGCGGCGTTAACTTCAAACCTCATTGGTTCTCGCGTGTCTCGTGACGACCAAGAACAGCATGCTTGACTCAAGTTGTCCCATAATTTAATGCAAAACAAGTGTTACTAAAATATGGAAGTATTGACATGTCCAAATATTATCAATATTTTCTTTAAATGACCCTTAAACAAATGAATGGGATGGACCTCAACCTAACAAAAATCCATTCTTTTTTTGCATTTAACCCTTTTGTGCTTCTCATTGAGGGAAACGTTTTTTATATAAATCATTGCACTCTTCGTTCAATGATATTTGAAAATAATTAATGATATTATAATCCTAACATAATTAATGTGGTATAGATAATAATACAATTTCTGAATAAAACATATGCATGCCATTGTTCCATGTTTTTTTTTGTTTCTTTATATATATATATATTACTTACTTTTATCAGGTTTTCCTTTAAATTCTTAAAGACTTATTATTTCAATCAAAATATTTTTTTGTAAGAAATGTTGATTTGAAGTGCAGTGTTTTGAATTTTCCTTACAGTCAAAGATAGGCAAAAAAAACATTCAACCCATTATTTGATTCAAAATGGTTTACAAATATATAATTCATAACACTGAATGAGTAGTGCCAGTAATGCAAAGTGGTCTTATACTTTCATGTTTTTTCCTATTCTTAATTTCCAATTGTTTTACGTAAAAGGTGACTTTATAAGGGCCTTTACGAATCCCATCATAAGTGTAAAAATCAGACATAACACAAAATCAGACATTTTTCTTATTTCATTCTTTATCTGTCCTAGAACCATGTGACATTTTTTCGGACCCTTTAATTTCGTACAATACCACCAAGAAAGTAATAAATCAGATCCAAAAACTACTAGAGTTTTACTTTGTTGAGTTGCAGAGAAAAAGTAGGGTAATTGTGCTCTTTGTTTTGGAGCTGTCAAAACATATTACAATCACTGTGACGGTATGGCCAGTTAAAATACCCTATAACGTGAATGCTGTTGTTTACTAAAATATGGTGTCCTTCAAGTATTTCATGTTAGATTGATGTCATGAAATCTGCTCACCTTTTTTGTCACTTTTGCATTACAGTAGCAAGAAGGGCGCCGCCACTCGTCGCAGAAAGTAAGTGTGCCTTCCTGCAGGCCAAGACTGCTCCAAACATGATGGATGAGAAATCCACCCCTCAATCTGTGCAATAGTTGATGTAGATCAAAAGATCACCCCAACCATTCTCGATCTAGAGACTGTTATTGGGTTCCTATGTATGTCGTGTAAATAAAGTGTGGCTATAAAGCAGCAGATCTGTTCTATTGAAACATCAATAAAATCAACGTTTTTAAATATGTCATCCAAGACCATTTTGTTCAAGATTCCCTCGGTGCATAATCATTTCTAAATTGATCATTTTCCAGGATTGATTATTTAAAATTATTAAAAATAAAAAGAAATCTTTTAAGCATGATACGTAAATAAGGGAAAGCCTACAGATGTTTATGCATTGGCAAGATGTGAGGGCTACAACCCTAAATACGATTTACCAAATCATAAGATTGTGGGACTGTTGACTATATTGTCTGTATTTATTGATGCAGTGAGCAGACGATTTTTGATCTGTAAATGGCAAAATAAATTGGCATTAAAATATGAAAGGAGCGCAGGTTGTTTATTTCCTTGGGATAATTTTTTTACGTAAATAACTATAAAAGTAACGACACATGTATAATATAAATAAGCAAGTGTCTAACACATTATTATCATAGCCTATGTCTGCTTGTCTTTTTTATGAAATGTGATCACATTAAAATACTGTCCTAAATGCATTATAGGCCTTTTTGCAAATATGAATTTGCTCTGTTTAAACGTACATTAATTACGAACATTGATGAATTGTCATGACCTTACATGTCTTTTAATAACTCAAAAAACCTTACTGAACTTAAAGGTGAAAAGTGTGTTTTTCTTAAAATATTCTAACTTCAGTGAAATCCTTCCTTTTCGTTAACAAACTTTGCTTGGTTTTGCAATATTTTTTTGGGTATAATTTAAGACAGCATTAAAGTGTTTTGTAACCCTAAATTGTCGGGTGTTTGTAGGTACAAGTAGAATAAAAATCACAATATAAATTACTTTTTAAGACTGAGAACACAGTCTTTAATTCGTACAATTTCAGTGTAAAGAATAAATCAACAGCATCAAAATATTTGAGTATAAATAGTAATATTTTTAATAATCCGACATTCACTCGTTTAAGAAGTATAAATATAAAGTTTTAAACAAGACACAACAAACTAATGCTTCAAACAGGCATCCTTATTAAATACATAATATGTTTGTTCGATTTCGTTGCTTTAACAAAACAGATCTTATTTACACATGTACAAAAGTGGTCCTACGTTTCGAATCTGAATTACGATTCTCTCGTAAATAGTTAGGAAACAAAAAGGTGATTGTGACAGAAAATCTATTCACAAAGGGAAAAAATATGGTCACATTTTAACGTGGATACAATTATATAAATAAGCATAGTTAAGAAACTCACTTCTGCTGATCTGCCGAGCCATTTTCACAATGAAATTTGTTGTTTTCCACAGCGTAAAAATTAAATTAAGAATGCGGGAAATAAAGAATGAAAACGAGAAAGAATGAAAGAAAGAAAGAAAGAAAGAAAACGAGAAAGAAAGAAAGTTTCCAGTGGATCGAAATTTCTTTCTTTAGTCGTTAAGATCAAATTTTTCATTTTTATTCTGCTGAATGTTTCTTGAGTCAGATTGTCCCTCTTTATTTGTTGAAATGTTGAGAAACTTCATAGCACTTGATAGATGGGATCCTGAGCCTGCTGTTGGGGACAGTTGGTTGGGGACGGTACGGGAGCCCCAGTGTCACTCAGGACAGACCCTTCCTGCGGAGAGCACGGGTGTACATCGGGGCCCTCCGGCACTGACAGCGCGGGGCACGCGGGGGTCTCCGTGGAAATTCTCTCAACGATGCTGGACAGACAATCCAAACTGGATACCACTGCTTTTTTGTTATTCCGTACGTCAGCTGTAAAAAATATAAAGAAGATTTTAACTTCGAGTCACTACTTCCCTGTCACAAAAAATAACAAATAAACTATTTACGCTTTTTGGAGAATGACATTAATAGGAGTAACTCACCGTTTTGCGTCTCGTTGAAGTATGAACTGTCATAGCTGTTTCGCCTTCTCGACGGACACGTCGGACCCATGAAATCCATCTACAAAACATGAAAAAATGAACATTAAAATAAATACTTAGTCTCTTTTTGGTCAATATTGTCAAACGTTGCCAATGTTTATTTATAACGATTATGGAAACTGTACGAAAAAGATAGTGTAAATAAAAACCCTTACCATGCCATCAGAGCAGTTGGACCTCGGGCTGGAGGCATCAGAGTCCCCACTGTAATGCTCCAGGACTGGGTAATAGTTTTCATCTTGACCTCTGAGCAGCGCCTGCAGAGACTCGATGTAGCTAATAGCGTTTCTCAGGATCTCCACTTTGGGCAGCCTCTGGTTCGGGTTGGTGGACGTGCATCTCTTGAGGGTCTCGAAAGCGTCGTTTACTTTGCCTAGTCGTCGCCTCTCACGCATGGTGGCGGCTTTGCGGCGGTCCGCGTTGGTGGTTTTTCGTTTGCACGCTTTGCATGCCCACAACAGACACCTGCCGGCCTGGTGATGCCCGCTGGGCGCCCGGACGTGCTCGTCCTCGATGTGGTGATGCTCGTCGGGCTTGAGCAGACCCACGTGAACGAGCCTGGGGTCCAGGTCTTCGAAGAAGTGCATGTCGTTGGTGTTGAAGCAAGGGTCGTCGTAGAAATCATCAGCTGATGGGATGGAGAAGGGAATATCCGACAACTCCATTTTAACGAGTTAATAAAAACAGACTCAGGCAAATAGGCCTAATCGAAGTAGTCTTGAATGCTTCCGAAATAATAATGGACCTCGAAAAAATGTAGGAAAAGGAAAATTGAGGCAAATTCCTTTTGAACTTGAAAGACAACAGTTCAAGAAATCGCAGATCCTCGGAAGCTTTCTTGCCTTGTACCCTTCAGGTACTTGTTGCTGGTTGGAGAGCATGGCTCGTGTATATAGCAGCGCAACCCGTCAGGGGTGTGTTCAGCATGTCAATGTTTGACCAATGAAAATGTGCGATGAGGAGGAGGGCGGGGCTTTGAGGGCCCAGGACTGCAGCTAAATGACCATGTCATAAAAAATGTTAAAGTGATGAATTAATGACTTAAATAACTGTCACTACCATCGATGTAAAAATAACTGGAATTGTTTTTGTTTATTTGAAATAAAAGTTAACACAGATGTCCAACAAGTTATTTAGTTAAAAACATTTTTACTTTATTTATTTTTCATAGGAAAATTGTAAGAACAGGAGAACTTTGAAATAAAATTGTTCTGATTAATAGGTATATCTAACAGCTTTATATTTTTTTATTTGACAAAGTGATAAACAACAGTGATGTCAAATCATTTCTGTCATTAAAATATTTTCCTCTCAATTTAAAACTCAAACACGTTTGGGTAAAAATGAATAGGCCTACAGTTAAAATGATATGCTTGAGTGTATAATAGATTAGAATAATATAAAGTTTCAGTTTTGTTACTGATGTCTTGTCAAATTATATGTTAATAGCCTACCAAAAAATCTAATACTCGAGGTCTTTGACAAACCTACACTGAAAAATAAAGTGAAATGAAACCAAAATTTCTATCTATGTTTTAGTATGAAAAACTAAAACATATTTATACATATCAACATTTTAAAAAGCTCAATAGAAACCAAACACAAATAAAGCTTATATATATGTAATATTTGTATATTTGTAGTAATTTTCTTAATCACAACATTTTCCTTCAGAAAAAGTTTCTTTTTGTCTTAAATTATGACATGGCACATTTTATTATTTTCTGTTGCAATAGCTGACACATACATCAGTTTGTCAATAGGGGGCGACAACGAGCCAAATGAGAGTTTTAACTTTTCTGTTCTCCTTAAAAACGGAAAAGCGCCCTTGAAACAACCCTTCAAAATTTATTTTGGAAACATTATGCTGATTATTAGACAGAATAGAATTTTATTGGAAAGTTCAGGTTCTTTTAAACATTGAAAAAAAAACACAGATTTTGCTACAATTGGATTACATAGAGATAATTTATTAAAACCAATTCAGGGTAATATGCAACATTATCAATATAATCTTTTTATTTGAAATAATACTCACAAATGACATGTAAAGTTTCGATTTTATCTGCAAAACAAACGTGGAATATATATATATATGTAGAACATTTTCCTTTACATAAAACATGTAGGCACATTTGCTTTAAAAAATAACGCAGACAGAAGTAATATTAAATTAACTGCACACACATGAAGACAAACTCAACTGCAATTTTCTATTAGAATGCGTATATATTTATGGTTAACAGCACTTAAAAAGAACAAATAATACAAAATTAAACTTTGTTGATACACTCAACATCCTGTTATTCCGAATTCTAGCAAAAAATTATTATTTAAATTTATATTCACATTCTAATAAAATATTATGTAAAAATGGAGTGAACTCTTGTTCATATAAAATCACATCTCCTTGAATGCTCACTGTACCTTTATCCCTACTGCACTAATATAGTTTATCCATTCATCCATCTATCCGTCTGTCTACCCATCTATTAACAATATTCAAGAATGGAGGCACAATTTGCTGCAGGATGCATAGAAATGTGGGCTCTCTGACTGCATACGGCTTTGTGCACATTAGTTCTGTTTTTAATCAAATTAAAAATGGCTGGAGCTGTGGACCCCTAGAATTGTCATCAACTGCTCCCAACACTAGTTACAGCACTGCAGACTGCCTTGAAGCTGGTCGAAAAGGAACTCGCCAAAGCCACCCATACTGTCATTGGTGCATCCCACTCTGCGAGCTTCGGTCAAGAGGTCACCTACGAGCTTGACCTTTGAGATAAGAGGCTGAAGAAACCGACTTTTGATTATGCTGGCAGTGTGTGGATCTCCATAGTTGAGTGCCAGTTGGCTCAGCTCCACCATAAAGGCCATCTCGTCCTTCCACTGGTTCAGAATGATCTCCAGAGCAGAAAGGACAGTACACCCATGTTCAATGCCTGGCCTCTGCTCACAAAAACAAAAAACAGATAGTCAACGATAGTGTGAGACTAGACAGGACAATTAAAAATAGTGGTCAAAAGGGAAATAAAAAAATATTTGTGCTAAGTTCAGTGGTAAGAGCATTGCGTTAACAACGCAAGGTTGTGGGTTCGATCCCAGGGGATTGCACATACCTATGTAAAATGTATAGGATAAAGCAATGTAAGTCGCTTTGGATAAAAGCGTCTGCCAAATGCATAAATGTAAATGTAAATGTAAGTTTTGAGGTTTTATACTTAATAAATAAATAACTAATGCTTATTACGTAACTGTTAGATAATATTTTCCAAATCTATAATACAAAAAAAGACAGACTTTGTTTCAAAGAGTGCACAACCATCACCCAGCGCATATGACCGGATAACAAGGTGTTCAAAATCGCTGCTGATGGACCCTCACACTCCCGCTCCGGATCAATTTTACACGAATCATAAAAACAGGAAAGGGTGGATGGTAAAAACAGAAAAGACCAAAAAACGACAGTGTAAAGTGACAACGGTACAAGTGCCATGGAATCCATCTGGAACTACAATTAATACACTGTCCTTCCTCCACATTAATCTCCCCAATTTTCCGGAACTCAGTGGAAACGTATACCCTAACAGGCATTAAAGGGGAGATCTCTGCAAAGCCCCCTGTGGGTTTACCCCCATCTCTCTAAGGTTCCCTGTCCTCCATCCCCCCTTAAAGCTGCTGCTCCAAGCCAGCCAAAGCGGCCAGGAGCTCCAATTAAACATGATATATTCAAATATTTTTGAATCTTAAATCCTATTGTTAAAGAAGTATTTTCAAACCAACCCTGTTATATACATTACCATATAAAAGTTTATGATAACTCGTTTTTCAACATTTTAGAATAAGGGTTAACACATCAAAACTACTGAACAACACAAATGTAACAAGGGAATTATGTTATAACTATAAAACTCTTATATATTTAAACAAAACGAAATATTTTAGCATCTCCAAAGTATCATTTAGCATATCTGGGAATATACTTAGATTGTGTGTAATATTTTACCATGACTCCTTAAATTCTCTAAGGTTGAGTTTCAGTTTACACCACAATACACAATATGCATTATACATCTTTAATATTATTTGAATAAGGAGCAAAGACGTCAACTGTCCAAATTCATTTTTGACCACTGCAGTGTGCCTTCAGATCGAAAAGTTTAGTCTTGAAAATCATAAGGCTTATGTGTCAACCTTATAAAAAAGTTACCTGTATGTTCTTACTACAGAAGGTTCCTCCACGCTGGGACAGGTACTGCAGCATCACCTCAGCCCGATCTTGTTCTTTCACAGATTCATGATGAAAAAACGCTGCTACTCTGGGTAAAGCTCGATCACTTTGCTCGAATATATTGGCCTTAAAATAAAAGCAAGACAGCTCGAATTAAAACTGGCTAACCACAGTTTCCTCTTCTGTATGCAGAGAAGATCTGTTGTCTATGAAATTAAGTTTTACCTGTAGGCCTACAGTTCGGTTCCAAAATGAGATAACTCTTTTTAACATTTTTCCAAAAACAATCAAGCTGCAGTTGGTTTCTTTTGATTTAAGCCATAATAACTCAAGAAATTCAGCTAACTAACACAATAAAACATTGTAACACAATAAAAACTCTTCATATTTTTTTGTCTTTTGCTGTATTTTTTTTTTTTTTTTTCTTTTTTCGTTGACGCAAACATTTCCTGGGTGTCAAAATACGGCGCACCTTGCAAAGCAGTGCATTAAAATATCCGCAGTAAAATCCATAAATCAATACTATGCAGCTCTCTTATATACGTCAAAGTTAACAGTTATACAATGCAGTCAAATAACGTTATTTATGTTCTGCGTCTCGGGCGTGCATTTTACCGTAAAGTTTATCTTACCAGCGCCTGCAGTTTGTAAGAAACCTCCAGAAGCAAGTTAGAAACCCCACACAAGCTCTCCTCCACCACAGACGGAAAGTTTTGCCTCGACTGACTCCCGACAACACATCTATGACTGTTACAGTGTGGAAGATTGCTTTTAATCCTCTTTACTGGCGGTTCCGACATGTTTACGTCGTAAGAAGTTTATATACTTCGGCGCTGTCTTATCGGATCTAGCATTTCTCACATCTTAGCATGACTTAATACGATTCATTTTCGTATTGTCGATTAATAAATAAATTAGCAACGATAAACTGTTATTTAAAGTTGACGGCTGGTGGATAAATAGGGCGGGGGGAGGAGAAACCGTGCAAGCGTTTCCCGTTCAGTCAGTCAAGTTCATCCGGTACAGTATGTGTGGGTGACGGTCCTGTACCATTAACTACGTGAATAGGCTTCAGATGACAAATGTGTTTGCTCTTTAATACCAATATCCTTGTTTTAATAAAAGCGTGGATACATTTATCATGGTAAGGAAAAGCCACTCTATATGGGGTTTGACAGTACTACTATTGTATTTTAGCCTGTATAAATTACCATAAAGGCAAACACTGGGCTATTCCAGCATTTTGGGTGTAAATTTTGCAGTCAAAAGTTAAAATGTAAACATTTACATTTATGCATTTGGCAGACACTTTTATCCAAAGTGACTTACATTGCATTATAATAGATGGATATGTATAAAGGGGGTCCTTCGCGTCTTATTTTGGGGTCCTTGGCATCATAAAGTTTGAAAACCCCTGAACTAAACTATTAGTATGGTAAAAACCTTTGTTTAAATGTCATTTCCTTGTTATAATAAAATTAATACAACAACAATCACCCACAAAGTATGAAAATGTACCACCATGTGTCTCTTTACAAATATATTACATATGATAAAATGTTTCAGTTCATCCAGTTTATGCATTTTAACATAATGCATATTTTGTCGATTTGAACTCATGACCTTTCTGAAGGTAGCACATATAGATGCTCCACCAGTTTAGCAACAGAAAATATAACATGCCCTGCGTTTTCTCCTCTTGGTTCCTTAGTGCATACCCCCTGCCCTCTCTCCCGATGGACCCGTCTCCTGTTTCACCAGTGGCCCGTGTCATTGGGCCCTCCTCAGTGCGGATGACTGACACAGGGGACTGGACAGGGTCCCCGGGGGCCGGTTGTATCTGGATGGAAGAAAGGCGAACGCTTAGCATACATGGAGTCTTGGGTCAGCAGGACTTGAACTCTTGACTTGACCTCTGAACCTCTCAGACACGTATATAATGACCTCAACTGAACTTAAGTGTAACAAATTACAGACACGCTCTGGCGGTACAAACCGCTTCAGAAAGTTTAGTTTGTATTTGAAATTGAAGTAGTGAATGTGATCAGCATCTCCAAATTGTTATTAGTTACGCCCGATATTTACGCCCTTCGACAATGTGGTAGGTGGTGTGTATTGTTGTTTGGCCTGAGATAACGATGCAATAGAGTTGTCATATACAGTTTGCTGTAGACCTCCATCACGGATACCACCTGCCTTTTGTCCATGTTTTGTCTTGGTCTCTGTGTTTCTTTGCGCAGCTGTCCAGAAACACTCAAGATTTTGATTTGAAGTCTTGTTCCTGGTCTTGCAGCCGTCTCACCTGAAATGCTCTTTATTATGTTTCGCAAAATGTTCTTTAAATGTTGGTCAGAGTTTTGGTGGCATCTAGGTGTAATTAATAATTTAAGTCCAATGATAACAATATGTATCCTTTTAATCATTCATGGATGTGATACAAGATGATTTTTGCCTTATATATCTATTTCTGCCATGTATTCAATTTCGTAGAATCTCAGTAAACATAACACTAATTAAACATAACATAAATTTAAATATCTGTGTTAGTAGATTACACACAGAGTCAATGCAAAGAGGCGAATAGGCACAAATTCGCACAGAGTTATGCCACTTAATTAAGTGCTTATTGACATGTATGGTTTGAGGCATCCAGATGCGAGAAGATATCCTGCGAGAAAACTTGAGTAAGGAACGCGATGATTCGCTTTTGGTGTGCACAAAGTTTAATATTTTTTACATTACATTTTCTCCTTACGCAAACATTATAGTATAGTAATAGTAATATAGTAATCATAAAACTATTCATAATGAAAAATTATGATAAAATTACTAATGAAATAATCAACATATTTTATTTAATTAAATAGCATTTATTCGTATGAATAGTTTTTTTTTAATCACGGCATTGTTTGTTTTTTATGAATTTTTTAAATAAAATTAATTTGATGTTTATGCTGTACAGTTTAATAATATCATATTTCTTGGTTTACAGTAACAATAACGAATTTTATTACGATAATCGATTCAATATTTTTGCTTAATTGTCACAAAATCATGTCACACTGCAAGCGAATAGCATCATTTTCTTTCCAAAGTTTGACATCTTCCCTACAGGGTTTTATTGTATAGGGCTGACAGTCAATCTCTGCTGTGCTCATTGATTGTATTAACAATTCTTTAATGTCATTGTAGTTACACAGTATTTCTTTCAAATAGGAGAATTGACTTCCAACTACCAATATCTACACATTAACATATATTATATTTATTTACACATGTAAAACCCTAAAATAAATGCATGTTCTGATGATTATTGGGGCAAAACACGCACCCCACACCTGCTTTCAGCCGTAAAGATGGTGAACTGCCTTGACAAGACATTTTTACGACGACCCTGATTCTGTGTTTGGACAGGCCCTGCTCTAGATTACGTTACCTGTGGATTACACAAAGGACAATGAGCGGACAATGAATTCTCTCGGACACGCGGGCTTTACTGTGTTGCAGCATTACGGGGATTATAGACTCGAAAACAGATTTATGAATATGTCACACAGGAGCCAGTCAATGTCGCTGTTTGTCTTGCCTAGCATCTAGTCTGTTGGGGTTATTGGGAAGACTGGCAGTATTGTCTTTACTTATTGATAGTCTAGGGTGGATCATAACGGCTAGACGTCTCACTCCTTCATGTTACCCAAACACAGCAGAGTTAGCCAGCAGGGCTTAACTGTTTAACCCAACGGGATATCATTTCCAGTGCAAGCCGAATGATTTTAATGGGTTTGGTGTAGTGCTTGTGATGTTGACTCTGGTTCAACGCTACCAAATTTTTGACAACTAGTGTAGGGTCTGGTCCTTACTGTAGTTTACCACTTTGACAGGAAGAAAGGCCATTTGACTTAAATATACAGCAACCAACCACAGTTTTTACACAATGATATCAAAACAACAGACCAGTGTGACAAAGCGGTTGGTCAATTTATTAATGGTTTCTGTGTAATCTAAAGATGTACAGTAAAATAAATAAGCAAATCAGTAACCTTATTTAAATTTACAGAAATATAAGAAAATAGCTATGAAGAAATATCTCAGCTTACTTAACATCCCAAATCCTGCCAGTCGCAGCAATTATACAAGATGTTTTTTCCAGAAGAACCTCTTTTAGGATGGGCGGGGGTGTAATGTCCCAGATAGATCATTACTCCAGCTATGCTAATCCAACTCCATTTATCAATTACTGTTTAAATTGTTAAAGGCCATTCCCTCATATGTTTAATACATTCTTATTCCTTCAATTAGATTAAAGGATGCTAATGGTGTCTGCTCCTTTATAGTTGAACCGTCTCATTTGTGGTGCTATTTTTGTGGACGTTGATCCCGGTGGTTTGTCTGTGTAAATTCATACGACATCAGCATTGGAATGTGGCCTTTTGCTTTTAATGCCCGTCTCTCATCACACAACCCAAAATATAAGAACGGACTCCTGCTTAGGAATTTAGCACACTTTCCTGGCACTTGTTTATTACAGACGCATTAACAAACCGGATGTGTCTCTTATATTTTTAGCTGCATTTTTTATCAGCTACATTCACAATAACAAGAATGTTTTGGAACTACATCTGAAAGACTTTTCAATGGGTTCTTTGCATTGGATTTTAACATTTTAAAAATGAGTAAACTAGGTTCTGGAACTTAAAAGTTCTGCTAGCTAAGATATAATTTAAGAAAGGCTGGGTTGTTTTTAACCCAGCAGCATTTGGGTCAGAAAGAGACAAACCCACCGTCACCGTTGGTCAAATTAACCAGAAAACCTTTACATTTTACCTAACAATGGATCAAAGTAACATAGCATTTTGGGTCGAAAAAACCCAGCATAGGTTTATTTACGGTTGGGATCATCTTTTGGGACCCAATGTTGGGTTCTAATAGCCCATATACCAAATACCTAGGTGGGGGGAGAATTTCAAACATACGCTATTAGAAATAAGGTTCTTAAAAGGTTCTTCACAGCAATTCCATAGAAGAACCATTTTTTGGTTCCACAAAGAACCATTCAGGCAAAGGTTCTTAGAAGAAACTTATGCTTTTTTATAATCTGAAGAACCTTTTTCCGCCACAAAGAACCTTTTGTAAAACAGAAAGTTGTTAATGGTTCTTTATGGAACCAAAAAGTTCTTCTATGGCATCAAAGAACCTTTTGAAGCATCTTTTTTAAGAGTGTAGACAATCTACCAACCATCTAGGCGACTACTGAACATACCCTATGGCAACAACTTAAAATTTCCCCCCAAAAAATGCTCGAATCACTTTAACAACCACATAGTCACACCGAAGAACTGATCAGAAGTTTTTAAATCATAAATATCACATTTTTAAAACTAGAATCGAAAATATTCATTCACAAAAAATGATGCATGCGGTTTAAACTTATTTCTCAAAGGTAAAGGCCAATCGTTCATATCACGGCCTATACAAGGGGTCACTCCTCGGTTTCGAGAGCTCTTGACAGAGTTAGCCTTTAGCTTACACGCACAGCTGGTGAATACATCAATGAGCCCGAGCTTTTATCAGGGCCAGCAGCTGTCTATAAACAACACCGGGTAACGTCACCCGCACAACTCAGGCCGACCTGGCAGCTCACTAATTGCCACCTAAACAGGGTGGAACGAAGGGTAAAAAAAATAAAATGGTGGATCATAACACATGAACGCTAATCCGGGGGTCGCCACTCTATTTCATAGCCGGCATTTGACACCGTCCCTGAAATCATCCCTGATGGAAATACTCTGTTATGGGAGAGTTTACTGTTGTGTAAGGGAGTTTCGAAATGTGGGTCTCCAATCCCTGTCTGTTGTCTGTAGTGCTTGTAAAGGTGTAGTTAAAAGCGCTGCGGGTCTAATACATGCCAAACCGTTGACGATCTCCATACATTATGGGGATGAGATGCTGCGAAAGGGGGTGTCCGAGGATATTTGTATTAGACACAATGATTAGGGAAAAATCTTTCTGGCACACTGGACCCTCATTACAGAGTCAAATATAGAGTAGTGCATTTCACAGTGTGTAATGAAACCCATGGCGTTGTTTGGCATGGATTGAGTTGGGAATAAATGGTGATGATGATGTGGAATGGATCAGAGAGCTACGATGTTTGGATGCCTGTTTGTTTTCAGCATTATCAGTTACACCCAACCTTACACTTTATAGTTGGGCAATAAGGTACAATATGAGAGGCTGTGCAATAATATGAATATGGATATTGCTGTCTGACATTGCTCTCTAAAAATGTTTTTGATGACTTGGTTGGGCCAGTTGGTTCATGTTATTGGGTTTTTTCTCAGTGTTTTTGTAAAACCCAGTTCATTGGTTTAAAGGTTGGGTAATTTTCACTTACTGCTGAAACAAACCAGGACTATGGTTACCTGATGATTCAGCCCAACTCTTGCCTCAAATCAACCCAAGATTTTAGGCGCTCAGGATGAAGCGATTTTCAGCATTTGTTTGTAAAAACAAAGTTTGTATCAATGTTTTTTTATCTATAAAGCATTGTTATACAAAAAAGGACAGTTTAGATGACACTACTAGCACACTGAGTTGTGGATGCAGCCCAACTAAAATATGCTATAAATGAACTACTTTATAGGATAAACTATCAACCCAGTTGGGTTGACTGTAAAACCCATAATTGGGTTTGGCCATCTTTGACCCAACATTGGGTTACAAAACAGTGTATGTAAGGCACGAGGCAAAGTGTTCTATAAGCGTAATAAAGTATGGCCTTGAGTTCCTGATAATTTTTTGAGTCTCTGAGATGGGTGAGTCTTCAACTTTAAACGAAACTTAGCATCAAACATTTTCAGTATTTGGCTGAATTTAGACAGCGCGGTAAAATATACATAAGAACGGATAATGTCCGCTGCCACATTTCAGTCAGAATTTAAGGGCAACGTTGTTTGCATTTTAACTAGTCCTCCATCATTCCAAATACCTAAAACTTGGAAACATGATTTCAGTCGTGCAAAACAGGAAATTTCCGATAACATGTCAGCAGCATTAGAACTTCTCTATGCCACACAATTTGATTTCATTTCTGTTTGTAGCCAAATCTTAGTGGATTGCAAACAAAATTACTTTTGGAAATCTTCACACATGTGTGCGATTGAACGTTTATGCGAACATGTATGCCAGTCGTCGAGCACTGAGCCACTCGCAGGCTGTGAAGAACGTGAGTCATGCTGAATGTTGTGGATTGGATAGCTGGCTCCGCCTGGGGTAAATGGTAGGGAAGGTAGAACTCTGGCACTGTTGCCCAGATCACAGGCTCGGGTTTCAGCTCAGATACTGTGAATAGTGATGATGACGCTTGTACCATATGAAAGTCATCTTGCATCTAAACCTATTCCAGCAATGTATTGTAGCGCTTTAAGGTATTTCCCCCTTTATGAGTGTCATCATATTTCATCCATTGGTAACCACGTAGTTGCTGGGGTAACGTGTTTTGTCTCGACAAAATTGAAACCTATTATAATCTTTGTCAACTGTCAAAGTTGACTTTCCTTTCGAACTGGATTTATAATCAATATTCAGTCCATATTTGGACAATACAAGTGGTAAATATACCTAATGTCATAGACTTATTTCTTGTGGCCATTGCACTCAAGTCTTTGGCAGAAGAGATGACACATGACAATGGATAAATAAGAGGCAAAATTATTTTTGCTTATAGTCAATATGTCTCATGTACAGCTGCTTTGTAACAATGGCAATTGTAAAAAGCGCTATATAAATAGATTTGTGTTGAGTGGTGTGTAGAGTGTCAATGTGTGGATGTATGTTTTTCAGATGGTGTTGGACTTTCATTAGGGAGACTTTAAATGGAACTGTAACTCTATGAGATACAGGAATGAAACTCAATACTTTGAGATGTGGATAGCTAAAATGTGGATTGGCAATTGGTTCTGTGTGTGTGTGTAACCCTAAATGTGTGTGTGTGTTAAGTGTCCCTGGTGTTCTGTGCCTAATCTTTGGCACCCCAGTAAACATGAGCTTTGAAGAGGAGCCCTACAAAAACGACACCAGCGGTCATCAATGTACACCTTCAGTGTGGCCACCCAGATGCTAGTCCTGTCGGGAACTGTCATGGGACGCCATTGTCGCCAAGGTTTTGGCATGTGTCATCATAACGACATGAACATCATGTGCATCGATATTTGTCATTGTGCATCAATCAAATCCATGGACAGAGAGAGTCCATTTATGATGGCGTCTTTAATAAGGTGTGTTACTCATGGAGAGAGTTTTTGTTCCATATATACCCCCGTGATCACCATCCAAATATTTCCAAGGATTTTAATGAGCGTCATGTTACATAACAGGTTAGGCACGAGGTCATTGAGAGGTGCGCGTGAAAAGGACGGAGAGAGAGAGAGAAAAAAAGAGAGAGATCTATCTGTGTGGTCTTTCACCTCTCCACAGTCCCCAAGTCATAAGACCTCCAAAACTCTTTGTGCCAGCTCAGACACAAGAACCCAGATGGATGAATATTAAATATTACATGAACTTAATGATAACACATTATTATAAATCATAAACACAAACTTGTTCGTTTAGTATTTATATGGTGTATCATTCAAATATTTGGAAGATTTGACTTGACATTTAGAATTTTCTAATGATCTAAATAATCTTCTTATCTTAAGGTCCATGCTTCAATGTCTAAAATACCTTTGTAGACCAAAATACAATTGTGGTAACATATCAGTTTCTTTAATTGGAAAACAAATATGTCATTAAGAAAAAAATCTAAATAGATGACCAAATAATGAAGAAATCATGGAAACTTCTTTAATACTCAACCTTAACAGGATAGTTCAACCATAAATACAAATTCTGACATTATGTACTAACCCCCTAGTTGTTCCAAACCACTCTTAATTTTGTTGTTCCGCTGAACACAAAAGAGATATTTAGAAGAATGTTACAGTTCTGGGGCACTATTGATTATTATTGACAAAGAACCATTATTCACAGTTACAATTCATTACGAGGTATTACATAATCTTCCACACAAAACAATAAGATTTATCAATTCCCAGATCTAAACGTAAACACCGAGCTTTTGCAGTAGATGGCAACAACACTTTGGAATATCTTTCCGTTTGCTATCAGAACAGCGTCCTTGTTCACTGTTTTTAAAGCCATGCTTAAATCTCACCTCCTTCTGTGTGATTTTATTACTGTTTTAACAATCATAATATTGAAAGTATTTTCATTTTTTTATGTTTTGGAACTGTTGTTTTTATGCTGTGTAAAGCACTTTGGTCTGCTTTTAAGTTGTGTTAAAATGTGGTATATAAATAACTAAACTAAACTAAACTATTGTCCTCCACAAAGTTTTTTTCTGATTATATTATTATTCCAAAGGGCAGAAATTAACTAAATGAAGAATGAGTGTTTAAAGTGTTTTCAAAGTTTTGACGGGAATTGTACGAAAAAAACGTTATTTAGCATTCTTATGAAAAATAGTACAATTATAGATATTCCTATAGAAATGTATTAATATTAATGATTTTCTTTTAGCTGCCGAGTGCAAAAAGGCTCCTGGGACTGTCTTTTGGTGATCGCGTTCCGGGACTTTCACGGGAGAAATAACAGAAATACAGGAGTTTCAAGGGAGAAATAACAAAACGACAGGGTGGCGTGAGATGGGAGTGAAAAACAGAAGTGTTGACAAGCATGCAGTAAATGCCACTGATTTTGCACATCATGTGACCAATACAATTGAATAAGGTGAAGTGCAAATGAGAATTACTACAGAGAGAAAGTTTTTGTTGTTCTCATACACACACTATTATATGACTTGAGAATACTTGGAATATAGGGCACAAGTCATATTGACTAGTTTAAGATTACTTGGACCTTGCCATGCTGGGGTCACTGTAACTTTTTTCAAAACCTCCCCATGTGTTCAGTGGAGGAATTAAAGAAATTTAGCTTTGGTATTTTGGGCTTGTAGTAATGACAACAGTTTTTTTTTCTGCTACGCATTTTAAAGGTTCCATAAATTTGAGCCAACATTACAGAGCTCCCTTTAGGTTTTGATATCCCTGTGGCCCTTCGCTTGGGCCGCCGTCCACCCTTCAACAGCCCGACCAAGATCACAGCACCTCAATATTTTCCTAGCGTCCCGTCTTTGATCTCTCTGTGTTAGCTTGCGTCCCGTGGAGAGCGTCCTGGGGAACACACACAGAGAGCTGCCCTGCCACAACAGGACATTAAAACGTGAGCTCAGAATCTGGGACCTGGATGGTGACAAGATGGCAGGTGTGAAAACCAGCCTTAAGACACAGCGACTTCTGCCAAATTTAGCTACTGGAGGCCAACAGTGAGGTAGAGATGGGTCGGGGTGGCGTCTCTGTTGCAGTTAGCTGCCGTCACCTCTGCTTTGTTGCTTTTGTCTTGGTGGTCCATTTTGCAACATTTTTTGTCACATGCAAATGGTGGAGGGGTTTGAGATGCAGGGTGGCCCATATGTAGTCTTTGGTGCTGGTTGGAATGTGCGCTGTTACCAGTGGCATTTTCACACCTTCGAGTGTCTAAACTGTTTTCTATTGGAATGTGATGAATGGTGTCAAAACAGTAATTTACTTTATCTTGAGATAGATACATTTTTACCTGATTTTTTCCCTACAATTTGTTTGCCCTGTTTATACTATTTGAATAAGCAGTGTAGTCTTTAGATATGGCCATTATCTTTAGTCTTTAAAGGCTAATTCCAGCATTAACACACTGATGCTAAATGGACACCACATGCAGAAGGGATAGTGTGAAACAGAAGGCACTTCTTGCTAATGACACTAATTTACAGTCATTAGTGAGGTGGGAATATCGCTCCACTCCTCGGCTTGTTTACTGGCTGTCACTTATCGCATGGGTGGAAGAGAGCTTGATCCTGTTATCTGTACTTTGATAAAGCTGAGGTGAAGGTCTTTGATAGCATTTGCTACCTGTTGACAGCCATGTGACAGTAGTGTTATTTTCTCGGTTTTACATTATTTACGAATAAATCTTTAGAGCCTATACAGATTAACACAGCATACTTATCATGAAACACATGTAGACTCATTTATAGTACATTTATTCGTCTGTCATAAAATTGTTACAGAAAATTATATATTATAATATAAAAAAGTGCTTTTCAGGATTCTTCTGTGATTAGTTGTCTATTTCATTTTACAAGTATTTCTTATTACTGAAAATACATAAAATAACACTTTATTTTAACATGCAAAGCATGTAAGGAACTGGAAATCCTCTTCCCAGTTTCAGCAATGCTACTTTAACTCAACACAAATAATTAGTGTAGTCCCAACTCAAATCAACCAAGTCAATTGATTTAATTAAAATAGGAAAAAGTGTGTTGAATTAAAAATTAAATAAAGTAAACTGTACAAATAGTGTAAACTAAGGTCCAGAGAAATTTAGTGCAATTGCAACCTAGCAGTGATGTTGCAAATTACACTCCATCCCCTCCATTTTGAAGAACTATGGCAGCTGACACAAGGCTAAGACGTCATCATGATTTTGCTTCTTTGCAGAAGGAGATAACATATTTACAAAACAGGTTCTGTAGAGCAATTTGTCTGTTTAGGATTACTGTAGAAACAACATGGCGAATTCCATGTAAGGAGACCATTTTTGTATGTATAGAAATAGCTCATTCTAATGTAATAAAAACATACACTTCATTGTGTAAGGTCTTTATACACATAGAACACATAGATCCTCCGAAAAATTACACACAGCACCTTTAAATGAAGAATTTAAATTAGTAGAAGTTAGTCCATTTTATTTTTAGAATACCAAATTGACACTACTTACTATAGTATTTAATATGTTCATCATTCGGGTTTAGAGTCAAGGAATTTGGATATAAATTTTTTTGACGAAATATTCACCAATTAGTTTAGTATTCACTGGAGTAAATCATGTGACAACTAGTCCCGGTCTCAACGGCATATGTTCACATTTTGTGTGATTTCATTGTCTTGTGATGTATTTCGTCAAACACATAGAAATACTTTTAATTTTAAAGGCAGCACCATTCCCATTCACAATTTCATTTTCTCGTTTTATTACACATAAAATCAGTGATGCTACTCTGAAACATATTTATAGCAGCATCACACTAAAGCAAGCAGATAGCAAGACTAATTGTCTTTCCATTTGGGATCACATAAATCATATACTTTTAACATCTTATTTCCCCGAGTTCCTGCTATCGCCCTTTATGGGTCCACGTGACTCAGTTACTGCCCAAATAATTTAATGCTAATCTGAAGCGTGGCTGTGACAAAAGCGCTGGAATGTGTTCGAAGGGACAGTTAAGCATCCACCTTGGTGTTTATAGCCAGATATATATGCAGTTGCCCTCCTGACTTGAGGTGTTGGGACCCCTGTGATACGGCTAGCTTAGGTTACACAAGCATGCAGGGTGAGCCTCACAATAGCGAGTGAGGGTTTTTGGGTCTAAATACTAAAAAAATCTACAGGGGGTGTTTTTAACTATTTGGTCATTAGAAATAATCTAATCTAATTCAAAATTTACATGTGACAATATTTATTTATTGTATTATAACTCAAATGTGTTTTTTGAAATATTGATTTAAACATCATATGAAAGCTGAATAAATAAGCTTTCCATTGATGTATGGTTTGTCAGGATAGGACAATATTCAGAGTTTAAAACTCTGGACTCTGTGGGTGTAAAATAAATCACAATCGTCTATCAGAGGCGCTGTAGCAGGCTTTTGCAAAGAACTGATGCAGACCTGCCAACCTTGAAAAAAATGTTTGAGTACCATCACAGGGTGATGTGACGGGATGGGACACGGGGTTTGATGGGGTCCATATATTCTCGTTTTTTTAAACCTAGAAAATTGGTTAAAATTGGAATAAAACAATGCAGTCACATTTTTCATAATAACTCTTTCAAAGAAAAACATATTTGCATTTATGAATCATTAGTGCGCATGTGTGAATAATCTGACTTCACATTTACATTTAGTCATTTAGCAGACGCTTTTATCCAAAGCAACTTAAAAATTGGGTGAAAAATGGAAGCAACTGAGTCAACATTAGGACAACAAAAAGCCAAAGTGCAATAAAAACATGTCTCTCAAAGCCTACAACAGTGTACAGAGCTAAGTTTAGTCAATTTAGTCAAGTTTCAGAATGCATATTTAAAAAATATTTTTTATAGATATTATAGAAAAGATATAGAAATCAGAAATGATATGTCAGGTGCTGATGGTAGAGATGTGTTTTCACCCGATTCTTAAAGATGGCCACAGAATCTGCTGATCTTGTAGCAGCAGGCAGATCATTCCATAAATGTGTAATCGATCCAGAGAAGGTTTGTGAGAGCGATTTTTTACCTTTTTGGGATGGCACCATAAGACGTCGTTCATTTGCAGAGCGTAAGGATCTGGCAGGTACACAAGTCTGAATAAGTGACTAAAGATAAGGGGGTGCCAAACCAGTGGTGGTCTTGTAGGCCAGGAGGAGAGTCTTGAATTTGATGTGAGTGACTATAGGGAGCCAATGTAACTATATGAAGAGAGGAGTGACGTGTACTCTCTTCGGTTCATTGAAGACCACTCTTGCCGCTGCATTCTGGATCATCTGTAGAGGTAATGGTCTTTCATCCAGAGCAAAATGTCACTCAGGCATGCTGAAATGCGTGCAGAAACAGTCGGATTGTCAGGCTGAAATGACAGGTGGAGTTGTGTATCATCCGCATAGAAGTGATAGGAAAAGCCATGTTTCCGAATGACAGAGCCAAGGGATGTCATGTATACAGAAAAGAGCAACGGCCCAAACACTGAGCCCTGAGGCATCTGTATCAAGATGTTGGGACTCAGAGACTTCACCTCTCAAAATACATTTGTATTAATACATTTTTATTATTTATTAGTCGGAGAACACTTCAGATGATTTATGAGGCATATGATCCAAAGAAAAGTAGGTACATTTACTTAACACAGATAAAAATGATCGTTCAAGTGCAGTAATTCAGAAAACATTATTTAATGTATTCAGAATGCGTGAACACAGGCTAAAATTTATGCTCTTTTTTGTTGAAACAAGAATTCGGAATCAATTTAAACATTAACCTTAAGCTGGAATCTGTAACTCTGCTTGAAAAATGACATTTGTGATAAGCTTACATGCTTATCTTGACGAACTGTAGTGCGAAGTCAATTGACGTCAAACTGACATTTCATGTCAAGCTGACGGCTCAAACTGAAAATCATTATTATAAGCTCACCATTGTGAGGTAAGCAGACAGACACGGATCTCTATGTACTTGCTTCATAACTGATTTTTGTTTGTTTTTATTTAAAATAGTTTGTTTTTAATTTATCTAAGGTTGATAAGTCAAGTATAAAACAGTAACTTTAGTGTGTTTGGTAAGATAAAATGTCTCTTCATTCACAATGTGAGTTCCTCTCTGGAAACCTCCCGCTGGCGCCATTATTAAAAATGTTTAAAAATGCGTGTGTGTGCAGCATTATGGACCTTGTCCTATCAGCACCTGCATCGCCTGCCAAATCTTTCCTGGCCTTGGTCAAACACAGCAACAGAGGTCTGGAGACCATGTCGGACATTTAAGCAAAGTCCTGGACCCTAGAGACAACACTGAGGTTCCAAGAGGTGAAATAGGAGTGGTTTCTTTTTCAAAACAAAAATGTACAGATAGTGGAGGAAAAGTTGAAAGGAAATAACGTGATTACGTCTTGTGTTGAACATGCAAGTGTAAGAGACCCAGGGCGGGGAGAGAGGGGGAGGTTTTGGCAGAACTACCATGCTTACTGTCACAGCGCCATTCGGATTGTATCACAGTCCCGTCATTTCTCATATAACAACATATTGAGCTTCTCATCTAAAGGGGCTGCCCGACCCAATCCCTGCTTTCAAAGGCCCTCAAACTAGATTTTATTATCATTTCCGAAGCAGTTTGAAAATGTAAACGCAATGAGCCCACGGTTAGATCAGATGTCTGGGAACATTTCTAAGTTCCTGTTTTTATTGGTCACTTCATGCCCACGCCAGGTGCAGGTGTAACCCTCCAGATCTCGATCCGTTCTCCAGACCCGCATCTCGTAACAAGCTGTGCCCTCGTGCAAAAAAAGCATCCCGCATCACAGGCTTTAAAGAACTGCAAAGGGTAATCCTGACTCCTACAGGCTTGTGAAACATTAAGTGTGGCGCCATCCAGCCTGTTCTGCACTTAATGCGGGCACAGTGCCAACCTCAGGGTGGGTGGTTTGGCCGCTGGCATCAGGCTTGGAAAATGGGAGCGTGTTCTGCCTGGAGAGGGAACAATGTGAGGAGAGAGGCGATCGGGTCCTAATGATGAGAGATGTGGAGGGGCTGTGGTCATGGACCTTCACCAACCGCTGTCCCAACAGAGCCGGTCATGAACCAGAAATGAGTTCAGCCTTGGTACAGAGTGAAACAATATGGCTGTGTTCATATCTGTTAAGACACATCAAGTTATTCTATGTAAGGTAAATAATGTTAGATTATATCATCGTTGTGTGTCAAGAATGACGCTAGTGTGAGAAAATAATACTAACAATGCAGTTTTAGGTAAACTCATCTAGTACGTGCTATCTTTTTATTTGGGTCAATGGAAACATCGTTCAATTTATATTTAGTGTTTGGTTGAATTTGATTTTATAAAAAGAATGTTTATTTACAGCAGAAAGAAAAGGGCGTACGTTCTAAGATCTGAGCCCATAACTGAGTTGACCAATGTTGCGGGGTGGCATGGAAAGGCTCTGAGGTGTTGACAGTGGACATCCGGCAAGGGTCCTTGCCATGCCCAATCCCATCCTCCACGCTGCATTCATACAGCCCATTAACATGTGATCACCTCTCGTCTGTTTGTTCCCTGTGAGATCTCAAATCGAGACATGTTTGCCAACAATAAATATTATTATATTGTCATGTGTCATACATGAGTGTTTTGGAAAATGGCTGTTTTATGCCTGTGGGTAGTGGATGCACAACGTTTCTTTTCATATTTATAATGCATTGCATTTGGTAGTCATGACTTTATGTTTGAACTAAATTGAACATAAAATCTATTCAAATTTTAAAAAGTAGGCCTAAGAGAAAGTTTAAAATATATTTAAGTATGAATATGCAGTTTTCAATTACTATGATGTCATAAAACCTGCATGCTTAACAGAAATAGCAAACTGCAGGTTCAGATAGTTTAGATCAGAGCCAATAAAAAACAGAGTCGTGACAGTCGCATAGACGTCAGTTGGAAGAATGGAAGTAACTTGTCATGGAGGGCTACAAACATTGCATTGAAGCCCATTTATTTCACTCTCTTTTAAACGCATTCGCTGCTTAGTTGATAAAATACATCTCTGTAAAACTGGTGTTTTATTATGACGGTTTCATCTTAACAGCATAAACAAAGTAACTGCGCATGCACACTTTTGAGACTCCAAAATGTTATCTACCCTCTCACTATATAAATTATATGATAAAATCTAATCTAAAATCTTTACATTTTTCAGGGTTCTTGCATTTACTTTTTATCATTGATTATTTATTAATTAATCACTTTTATGTGAATGTCTTCAACATTGGTATGTACTGATGATTACAGAAGCATAAGAAACAGTTGAATGCATGCATCCCGTTAATTTATTGAACATTATGCATTCTTCCTAGTCAAATTAAACACACAAAACTTATTAATACTGTCTCTCTAACACTCATCAGACAAAATGTTATCATAAATTTATACAACATCAGTGCATATATTGTGTTGGTATTTTGTGAAATTTGTTGCAAATACAGCTGCTTCCACTGTCTCTTCCGCTTAAACACATTCAAACAGACTGACAGCTTGGAACTACTGAGAGCTCCATAAACCAAGTGACCACGAGGGCGGCGAGATCAAAGTGTGACGCAACTCTGTTTATCAGCTTTTCTGATTTAGATCCTGCTACATATGTCAAAAATCCATATAGTGTAATATTGTCTTAAGACAGTTTGAGTATTGGAGATTAGGCTTTCCTGTTTCTCACTTGTAAGTGGGAAGCTCGGTGGTTAGAGCCGGGCGCTAGCAACACCGAGGTCATGGGTTCGATCACAAGGATTGAACTTACTCATAAAAAAACACATAGTAAAATGCAAAGTAAATTGTTAAAAGGGTCTGCCAACTCTGATTGAGTGAGCCATCTCAGTCATGAGGAAAGGTAAGTACAAATATATTATGTATTTTAAAGTCATACTGTATATCCTCGAAAACACAGAGGATGCCTACCTGACCAACCCAGTAAAGCCTCAGACCTCTTTCCCTCTATACATATTCTTGACTGCTCCCGTCACACATAAAGTGTGGGAAATGTCCTTTTGGGAAATTAAACTGTGCTGAAATATTGGTATTATAACATCTAGTCCTTCTATGTGAATCTGTCTTCTTGAAAGAACATACAAACACAAAAAACTATATTTGAAATAAACATCCCATGCTCTTTATTTGCAAAATTGGCTCCTTTGTTAGCAATACTTTTATCTGTGATTTTATTGACATGGTTTGAAGGATTTCATTGTTTTATGTAATATTATTTGCATCTTTTTTAACTTGGGTTTTGGACAAGGAAAAAAATATTAGAATTTTAAACAAGAATTCATAACTGTTTCAATGTGAATTGTACAAAAACGCATGATTTTTCGGGAAAAAAAAGAATACTGATACCCCTCCTCTAAACCTTACGTCACTGGCGTGAAAACAAACTGTACTAGAACATACAAATAAGATTTGTACAAATTAATACAAATTAACCACCACGTAAAATAGTTATGAATTCCCGTTTGACTGTTGGAATTTAATATGTAATTTATACATATAACAGATGAGAAGTTGTGTATTAAAAATATAAAATTAGGATTACATCATGTAATACTATTTGTAAATCCTATTTATAAAAAATCATGATGATTATAAAGTTATTAATGCGTCTGCAATCCATCATCTTTTTAAACAATATCAGCCCCATAATTATTTAACAATTCCTATAATCGTCATCATTCCAGAAAGTTCATTAACTTGAAACATAAGCCGTGCTCTGGCTCAGGACTAAACACGCTGAACGCTGCTTTTCTCACAGTCCCTTACCGGATAACAATGAAGTGTAGTTAAACCTCAATGTGTTTTACAGCTTTGCATTGCCCTGTCTGGCAGGATAAACACAACCGGGTATCAGATTTAATATCAACCTGTATATCTGTGTGCACGGTGCTCCTAAAAAGCATTTTAAACCAATTGTGCCTCATGCACGGCGGAACGTGAGCGCGTGTGAATAATCGCACCACATCCAGGTGTATTTAGTCTGTGTGGCAGACGGTGTTGTAAACTGCTTGATCTAAACTATAGCATTTATTTATGTTGCTGTAATCAGTTTGAAAATGAGGAACTGAATGTGTGTTTGGGAAATAAAAAAATGTGTGTTTTTTTCACATTGTGTATTGTGTATATATCGCTGTTATCCTTCCGAAACCTTGAACGACCAAATTCACAATTTATTACCGTTAGTGCTGTTGCTTTCAGAAACTTCCAGTCTATGACTTTCTCATGAGCTGGTTCTGAATTCGTCCACCACATTGCGTTGCTTTCCAAACAAATCTTTGACCCTAATTAGGGCACCCTCAGAAGCTTCGACAGGTCCCGTTTTGTGGAACTAACAGCTCCAGCCCCTTCCCAATTACATCAACACTGACCTGAGAAAGAAGCGAACCTTCCTCTCTGATCTGAGATCAGTTCTGCTAAGTCTTGTATGTTTAAAAACCGGCAAGAGAAACTGATCCCGGAACAGCGCTGTCGGTCAGGGGAAGGAGCTCAGGAAGGGACATGTTCCAACATGCTGTTCCCGCCTGGGTGTTAATCACGTTGGACTGTCCCCACCCTGGCCTGCCCCTGCAGGGGGTAGAAGTGGGGGTCTTTAGAGGGAAGGGGGGATCTTTAGAAGGGTGGCATTAGATTAACTTTCCATATGAGCTATGGGGGTTTCCCCAAGCACAGTTGTTTATCTTTGAGTGTTTTTTGTCTGTTTTTCTTTCTGGACGAGTCACTGCTGTTGTAATACACATTTAAAAAACAACATTTTATGATTTAGGTATCGGTAGTTTTCTGAAATTGATTATTTGATGTTCTTGAAAAGCTAAGTTTACAGACCCCCATAAGAGCTGTGGACTACTGTGCTTTGTCGTCCACCAGAAAGCACATCGACCTCAATAGACAGGTTACTCCAAAACAGGAAAACACAACAGGTGGCTTAAAAACTGACTGTCCATCTGTAAAACACATACAAACTAGCTTAATACTCACTATGAAACACAGAAGCTTAGTATTTCGACAAAATGTGATCATTAAGGGCATTTTTTTTAAATAATGTGTTAAAATAGTACATTTTATCATGTAGTCTTACATACAAGTGAATTTTGTAATAAGACTTTGAAAGCCATTTAGGGGTAGGCTACAACCCTTTTAAAGTTGACCTACTTTTAACTTGGAAATTTAAATAATGTGATGCTACAAAAACAGAAACAGCAACGCAACAGCGTCATTGACGTCAGTGTGCATGTGAAAATAGAAATATAAAAAATAGTGCAGACAAGATAATAGGAATACTGAAGCCCCACCCCTTACCCGAATGTGACTGGCACGAGAAGATAGTAATGAAATGTGCGAATGAGATTCGAATTCATACATATAAGCTAAAATAAAAATAGTTACGCTTTGCCATGAGATTGTGTTGTCTATACATGCATAGTTATATATAATTGACTATTAACAGATACTGTATGTGTTTAAAGTAAAAAGATTTTTCATATTTCATTTCTCCCTAATTCAAAATAGAATTTATTTGAAGAAAACGGAAACGGGACAAACTGGTCAACGTTAAAAAATAAGGTGCAACAAAAAAGATGTAATAATGAATACAGTATATTGTGATTATAAATTAATATCAATGATTATAGAAATAATTCATCACAATCTCAAGGAAATTCGTAACTAGGATGCTAGTTAGTAATCAAGAATTGCTAATTCATATCAATAACTTATTCCGCTTTCAGTTAAATGCTAACTGCATTCAATATGATTTGTACTTGTAGTCTGCAGAACGACATAAAGTTAAAGTCCCCGTGAACCGGAAGTTGCGATCGTTTTTACTTCCGTATTTTGACAAATTTCCGAGGGGAAACGGAATTTAAAATGAGAAATATAGTGGGTGTGGCTTCCGTTTTTTTCAAATTGATCAGATGTATAAAAACAGCCGTTGCATTTTGAAATGAAACTGTCAGCAGACTGACAGTTGAAGGGGAGGAGTTAACGGATGCTCCACCCAAGCCGTCTAACTTATGTCATTTATGATTGATAGTCACAAGAGGGCGGAAGTGCATTTTAAGATTTTGAATGACGATTATGAGGGCACATGAACTTTAAAAAGAGAATGACCCAGACTGATAAGTTATTAACAATATACACAGGAATTGTCATTTTTAATTTCACTGGGACTTTAAATCTAATATAAAAATTCACATTGAGTAATAGTATGAACATAGAACTTTATGTCAGAGCACATTTTCTAGATAAACATCAACTAAAAAATCTCTCTGGCATTTGGAGCTTAAGCGCTCAGGGATCATCTTAAGCTTATGTGGCCCATTAAACGTTTCTTTAATAGCATACATCAGACAGGACCCGGTCTCATTAATCTCAATAGAAATGACGAGAGACATGCCAGGATAGTGAAAACGAATTGTTATTAATTATTCATTGATAGTGTTTAGTCTTTGTCTGACAAGGGTCTAGTTAACAGGTGGAGTTGGTGGAGGGGGTTGTGGGTATGAAATTGGCACAAGCTGCCTCTAAATTACACTTCGGCTTCCTGTGCCTCGACCTCCAGGTCCCCGACCTACAACTGCAGTGTATTTTGTGTGACTAACAGCTGTAATTCTCCAATTATCATGCTGTGTTGTCCAACTGTGCTGTAGTTTCAGTTACCAGGAGTCTGCAGACAGGAGCTGGGCCTCAATCGTGGCCCCTGACTTAATATGACTGGTTTAAGATGGGCTTCACCACAAAGTTTACTCTTTCATAGCTCAGTTTAAAGATTTTCCAGGTAAACTTTAATCTTTAAAAACTGATTTTATCTCAATTCAGTGGATTCGAGGTCAAATTTATTTTCCTATATTGCAGGTTGAGTCTGAAATATCCGATTGAAAAAACTCAATATACAGAACAGGGGTACATAAGACCTTGAACATCAAAGAAGTAAATTCGCCAGAGCTGAATTTAAACCATGAACAAACTGAATAGTTATATAGTTGACCTTCAAAGAACATTGCATAACAATCTGAGGACTATATTTGTCGTCAGTTTATGCAGTCTTTCCCAAAATAGATCTCTGACGCTCATAAAGTGGATTACTGTGTGCTCTTGGATTGTTTGCTTTGATTCCTGACATGATAGAAATTGTTTGAAAAATTACCACACGCAATGATTTATTATATTATTTTTCTTTTGCAGGACAATAAATGTGACACAGTTTAATGGTGCAGTGTATAATAATATAATATAATTGCCATTTAAGACGAATGAATGAAGATTTTAACTGAACAAAACGTTCAGAAAATCACTTAGGACATTAAGCTTAATATTATATCAGATGTGTTCATAGTTTATTGATTTTATATCATTTTGACACCCTTTGTTGACCTGACACTGACGTGAGGCGGCAATGTTGACCTGACACTGACGTGAGGCGGCATCACAATACAAAAGACATTAGAACCCATCTGAACCCAATTCAAATTTTGTAACACTGGATAAGGTGCGTCGCGCTGCTCATGTCTAGTGTAGACATGGTGTTAGTCTGATTTGTGTGATTTTGTTTTATTCTATCAACAAACATATTAACATAAATAGTTAAGACATTGTTTCTACAATTAAAATGAAAGTATAACAGGGTTCAAAGTGATGGGGTTTAAAATTGTGCCAACATTTAGGATGTCACGTTCTAATGGTTAGTGTGGGGCTAAATATTAGCCTTTAGTTATTGAGAAACATATTTTTCAAATTCACAAATAAGTATTACTGTACATGATATTTACCTTGAAAAATATGCATAACAGAGTTAAAGGCAGCAATGTAGAAGGCAGATAATGTAAAATGTAAAAAAATATTATTTGTACAAACAGAGAAAGTTAATAGATAAATCTTCTTGTTGAATGGTTCATAACACAATAAATGGAATACATTTTTTTGGTATGTTAAGTTTAATGACTTGGGGTGGACCAGTGCAAGAGACATAGCGCAATGTACCAACATGGTTCCAGCTGAAATATAAATGTATCATATAGAACGCGAAAAAGAAAAAACTATATTCGTTTTTTTTCAGTTTTTTACTTTAAAGCCTTCACTCAGTACATCCCCTCGGGCCCCTGTGCACCGTGACATTACGCAGCCTTCTCTCTAATTAACTAGTGACTTTCTCCAAGACATCAATCTGAGTCGATCCAGTTCAAAACAAAAAAGCTAAAGATCGTCTTAGCTATCAACAGCGAGGACCCAAGAGGTGAAGACGCAGCAAAGGTTGTTGAAAACCTGATTTAAGCGCTCCGTCTGGCTACTCCATTTAAAGCAGGACACTTTCAACACTTGGAGGGAAAGTGTGAAAAACCTTTTACCTTCTGTGGCACAAAACACATTATAAATAAGTCCCACGAGTCTGGTATTGTGTGATGAAGTCCAAACCCTTATTGCTTGTGGTTGAGATCCTGGTATGTTGATAATCGTTGGGCCAATGTGTGAACTTGGTTCACGTTTTTGCTTAGAATGACACAGAAACCCAAGCAATGAATATTTTGTCTCTGAACGGGTATGCAATTGTTTCTGAAATCAGAAATCTGTGCTGACAAACCTCAAAATATTTTTTATGTGATTTATAGGTGATTTGGGTCATTTTTATATTAAATTACAGGAAAAGATTCAATACAAGGGTTAAAGGGATAGTTCACCCAAAAACTAAAATTCGGTCATCATTGACTCACCCTCGAGTTGTTTCAAACATGTCTTTGTTCTGCTAAGAAAGATATTTGGAAGAATGTCAGTTACCAAACCAATCTTATCCCCCATTTTACCGTCATAGTAGGGAAAATAAATACTACGGCAGTCAATCGAGGATGAGATCTGTTTGGTTACTGGAATTCTTTCAAATGTATTCCTTTGTGTTTAGCAGAACAAAGACATTTATACAGGGTTTGGAAAAGTCAAGGGTGAGTAACTGATTACAGAATTTTTATTTTTGGTTGAACTATCCCTATTTATTTCTTAAGTCTTCTGTTATATTTTGCAAGCTAGTTTGGTGAAGCTGGTAGCAAAAAATGACATAAAATCCATTTAAATCCACATTAAATATCGTTATATGATGTATCTTCACGGAAGTTATAAGTGTAAATTCTATTTTGTGGGCCCAGAGAAGTACACAGCTAAAATTGAACTACATTACATGATACTCGTCCATTCCAGCTCCAAGTTTATTTCAAGACACTCTTTGGTCTAGTTGGCATGAAAAAAATAAAATATTCCTGTTCACTTAGCCTCAGGTTACCCGGGGCATCAGGGTCAAGTTGGCCTCCTCATCCAGGAGTTTGATTGATAGTGATGTGCCAAAATAAGACCACGGTGGAGGCATTCTCACATAATGCAGATATCAGCAGCTGAGAAAGCCGCTGAGAGGCGGGATCAGGGCGTCAGAGAGGGGTCACGCTCCCGGCCAGGAACCAGAGAGAGATTGAGGCCCTACAATCTTTGTAATATGCTTGTAAATACACTTGAATCATCAAGTTCAAGTTCAGAAAACTGGCGACTTCATGGAGATAAAAAGTGCATCTTGAATAAAGTTTGGGTTCAGGATAGCAAAAGGCAATTTATTGTATGCTAATCTATGTCTGGACATTCAGCATTTGATGGCTTGTTGCGACACAACAGACGCTAAAGAGAAACAGTATTAGAGATATGTACAACCGATAGAAAAGTTGGTCATCTGCACAAGTTGAAAACATATAATCACTCTCACAGTGTTTATCATTATATATGATTATATTTACATTGTGAGTGTTCATTTAACCCTTTTTAACACTGGTGATTATATTTTTAGAAAATAAATGGTGATTTTGATGACTGTGCAAAAGTAAAATTCTATGTAAAATAATGTACAAAAGGTGTAATTAATAACAAAACAAAGGCAACGGTAAACAATTATTTTACGAAGCAAATGCACAGGATTAACAAGCAGTTAGGAACCAAATTTGTTTAAACATGCAAAAGGAATGGAAGCTTCCTAAAATTTGGAAATCATGCCCGCTCCTTTCTCTTACTGTTCTGTTCACCTTTTAGTATGCTCAGTCGTCCATGATTTAAGTGTTGAAATTGATACGGCGAGACGATTCCGGACACTATTTACTCAACTGTTGTGTGCTATCCCTGATGTCTCTGGCTGATTCTTGACATGATCCGTGTTAATACTGACAAATGACCCTCTGACTAGGAAGTTAGTGGAACACTGAACAACGCTCCAACCATCCATGACACCCTAGCAACCTCAAAGCATAGCCCTGACAACTAGACTTTGAGATTTTTAGATGTTTGTCTAGAATTAAGATTTTAATTTAGAATGTCAGTGTTCGTTGGTGTTCATCGGATCAGTGTGAATTAGCATTTGATCCTGTTTTAAAGGGTTAGTTCAGCCAAAAATTTAAATTCACCGTCATTTAATCAGCATCATGTTATCCTAGACCTGTATGACTTTCTTTCTGCTGAAGAAGACAAAAGAAGATATTTTGAAGAATCTTGGTAACTGATCAACCTTGACCCCCATATGAACACAAAACCACTGAGACGTTTCCCAAAATATCTTATTTTGTGTTCCACAAAAGAAAGAGTCATACACGTTTACAGGTTTTAAACCTCATGAGAGTGAATAAATAATGACAGTATGTTTTTTACTTAGTATTTTTGGAATATTCCAATAATGTCTCTAAAAACACATACATATCTGATAATGTTTTAATACGGAATAACATATGTCCTCTTGCACCCTCTGATATTCCTTTTGATGTTCAAGAATAGCATTGTAAAGTAAGTGTATAGAATTGCAATGAAACACATTAAAAGCGCAACTTTAAAATGTTCCGGTTCAAGTTTTGTGCTTTCAGATCTTGCCATGCTAGTTAGTTATAGTGTGGGCGGTATAAAGCCAAAACAAAGGCATTTTTAGCACCTGATGCCATTACATTACCCGTTTAACCGTTACGTTTTTTGCTTTTGGAAAAAGTGGGTATGAGACAGGTTGGACTTAAAAGGCATATTTAATCTGTAAAACTGCAGAAAATTCAGATTTAGATAGTAAAAGGTCCAGTGTATGAAAGTTAGCAGCATCTAGCTGTGATGTTGTGAATTGCAATCAACGGCTCACTCCAACACCTCACCCCTCTCTCTGGAAGCACTACGGTGGCTGAAACAGGACAAAGATATCGTCAAGTTTTCACTTCTTTGTCGAAGGAGATAACGTATTTACGAAACACGCTCTGTAGAGCAGTTTGTTCATTTAGGTCTACTGTAGAAACAACATGGCGAATTCTATGTAAGGGGACCCGCGGTGTATGTAGATAGAAATAGCTCATTCTAAGTAAATACAAATATAATGCTTCATTACATAACGTCTTTATACACCTCTGAAGACATAGATTTGTATTTTATATTGCATTTTTGTCAGTAGATCCCCCAAATATGACACTTTAAACAACTGAAAGCAAATAAATTACAAAACATGTCAAAGTGGTATTACTATTGTATAGTTTTGCATGTTAACCTCCAGTCTTATATATTTTCACTTTTCCATCATCATTAGTTTCAGATTTCCCGATTTTCTCTCTTAATGGGCGAACAATAAACATGAACACTTTGCGTGATGTTGGAAGCAGACCAGATGGGGCAGTTTTGAAAGGTTCCTGTACTGCTGTGTTCTTTGAAACCTCTATCTTGGCTGTTTAATGACAGAGTTTGTCATAGGCCTGTCAACACTGACAGTGAGCCAATTGCACAAATCATCAGAAACACATGCAGCAAGTGAAACTGGGATTTGACCTGGGATTAGAAGATGAAGGCAACTGAAGCATTTTCAGGGTGTGTCGGATGCTTCGGAAGCGAGCCGAACTTCATCTGATGCAGATTGTTTTGGTTTTGCAATAGAGAAAATGCAACGTGTAGTAAATTATATAATGTTGTTGTTAGCTGATTGTTGTTAAATAAATCATTATGGCACGAGAGGCTGTGAAAATAGTAATTTCGCAGTAATAAATCCCCCCTGGGTGAGAATCAAGTTTTTAATATTGTTATACGTCTATGTGGTGTTGTTAAAGTGATAGTTCACCCAAAAATACAAATTCTGTCATCATTTACTCACCCACTTGTCATTTCAAACCTGTATGATTTTCTTTCCTCCGCAGAACATAAAAGAAGATATTTTGAAGAATGTTGATAACTCAACCCCATTGCTTTTGTGTCCATACAAAAGAAGTAAATGGTGAATTTCTTCAAAATATCTTCTTTTGTGTTCTGCGGAAGAAAGAAAGTCATACAGGTTTGCAATGACATGAGGGTGAGTTTAAGTAATGTTAAAACATTTAACAACTTAAAATAGTACATTAAAATGGTTTGTAAAGCCAATTTAATGGTCCTAAAAATAGTCATAATATTTAATAAAATAAATAACTAGGTCTGTTACATTTGTGAGACACTTTTATCCAAATTAATTACAACGTATTTAATCAATACTTTTCTTTTATCAGTATATGACCTTTGTTTTACTACCACACCAGGATCCGGATTTAAAACATCGAAAAACATGAAATGCTTTAAACTAGAAAATAAACTTGTTGAAAGTGTTATCATATTATTCTATATATAACATCATATTTTTACTCTTCTCGGACTCTTCTTCACTCGAGTTATTAGCAAATCACAACCTTAAGATCTTCACTGGCCTTCCTCCGCCCTTAAACAAAGACTGTGGACATCAAAAGCCCACCTAATCACTCACAGATCATCATTGCCTCTCCTTCTGTCAAATAATGAGTTAAAGATGACCTCCACAAAAAGGAACTTGTCCTGTGGGTGCGTAAGAGGTGGCAGGTCACTTCCTCAGAAGGTGTACAGGTGACAGATGTCATGCACTCTGTTTCCTGTCACATGGTCGGTCACTTTTCTTTCCCCTGACAACAGCAGGGTTGATCTTCTCAGTGTCGTCCATGCTCAGGTCATTAGAGAGCCCAGCCTACACCTGATTCTAACATTAGGATGTGTTCCCACGCTTGACCCCCTCCTCTTGCCTGTTTGTAAATGACCCCAATCAGGCACTTTTAGGGTCTGTGAAAGTGAGCTCTGATTTGTCACTTGTCATTTAGGGGATTTTTCACTTGTTGGCTTTGTAAGGAAAACCTAATAAACTTGAAAAACATTAATGCATGTGTCAGTGCATTTATTTACCTGCCTGCTGGTTGATCTGTTTAAGCTTTCATTTATTCTGGATTTGAATCGGATTGACAATAGAGATTTTAAATTTTCGTTTTTTATATATCTTCTATGGTATATACACCGTGTGCATGATTATTAGGCAAGTTGCATTTCTGAGGATACATTTTATTATTAAACAACTACAGTGCTCTTGGTCAATCCGAAATGTTAATACCCTTACACCTGAATATTTAAAGAAGTAGAAGTTAGGTTTTGGCTGTTTTAGTAGAATATCTATGTGTGCACAATTATTGGGCAATTCTAAGTGTGCAGAATTATGATGCAACTAAATGAAAAACAAAATTATATATTTTTATCTTTTAAAGTGAGAATAAACAACTCAATTTGCAATTAATATATCTGACATACAAAAAAATCAATGACCATTATAGCCACCCTTCTTTTAAATAATAGTCATAAGCCAAGATCTGTTGACGATCAACTTTTTCTGAAGCAGAAACCACAGCCTCCCAAACACTGTTCAGAGAGGTGTACTGTTTTCATTCGGCATAAATATCCTGTTTAAGAAAAGCCCACAAGTTCTCAATAGAGTTTAGGTTTGCGAGGAAGGGGGCCTTGTCATTATTCTTTCATCTCTAAGGCCTTTCCTGGCTAGCCACGCAGTGGAGTAGTTCGTTGCATGTGATGGAGCATTGTCCTCTTGTCTTCTGTCTTCTTGACACATACAGACTTTTTCCTGTACCACTGCTTGAAGAAATTGTCTTATTAAAACCGGCAGTAGGTTTGGGAGTTGATTTTGAGTCCATCTTCAACCCGAAAAAAGGTCCAACTAGCTCATCTTTAATAATACAAGCCCATACCAGTACCCCACCTCCACCTTGCTGGCATCTGAGTCTAAGTGGAGCTTTGTGTCCATTACTGATCCAGCCAGGCCCATGAATCTGGTCCGTCAAGAGTCATTCTTGTCTCATCAGTCCATAAAACATTTGAAAAAGATGTCTTCAGATATTTCTTGGCCCAGTCTTGATGTTTCAACTTATGTTTTTGTTCAATGTGGGTCGGGTTTCAGCACTCCTTACCTTGGCCATGTCTCTGAGTACTGTACTGAACACCTTGTACTTCTGGGAACCCCAGGTAGGTTGCAGTTATGGAATATGACAGCACTGGAGGATAATGGGTTCCTGGTAGCTTTACATTTGATTCTTCTTAAATCTTTGTTAATTGCATCTTTTCTTCTGAACACGTTTCTTGCGACCATGTTGACTATTTGCAACAAATTGTTTGATGGTTCTGTGATCCCGCCCCAATATCTAAGCAATTTCAAGAGTGCTGCATCCCTCTGAAATTCCTTTTTACAATTTTAACTCTTCAGAGTTAGTTAAATCTTTTTTTGGGCCATTTTGCCTAATAATAATGGACACCTTGATATAGGGTGTTGATCTCCTTAGCCCACAATCTCTATTTGTAAACAAATACGTATCACCTGGTATGCTTAAATCCAATAAGCATTCAAGTGTAACAGGTCAAAATACTCACTTGCTTAAAAATTCTGCACACAGTGTATATATACTGTATATATATACATATATATATATATATATATATATATAGGATTTTAATTTTAGATGTATTCTTTTTATTGTTATTATCATTCATTTGAATTAATTTCATTCATTTTCATTTATCGTGTTGAAAATGAAATAAAAACAGAAAGCAATAGTTCTTATATGATTAAAAGATATATTAACTCTTCAATTGTAAATTACAATGTAAAGGTGTAAGTTATATGTTGGGGCGGCTAGCCGTGCATTCAAATCCTTTACAATGGCCAAGTTAAAATTATTATTGATGTTAACATTGTCATTTTTGATCAGACAGGTGAAAATTATTTATGAGTAATTTTTGTCAGTTAATTTCAAACATTGATCAAACTGACTGGAACTACCTGTGCTTTAAATGGATTTTATGCAGACCATGGTATAAACATGTATAAAGGCCAGCTCGTTTCATTTCACTTAAATTAAGAATAAATGTAATTATTTAATAGCTGTCCCATAGCTGCATTTGTTCTTAACAGTCATTCTGCAGCCTTTTTTGTCCATAAAAATCAATATAACTTTTATTTTTCACTAATAACTAACCGATGATAATTATTATTTCTCATAATCAGTATGTCAGTACTGAACACATATATTATCTACTGAACGCTTCACAAAATCCCCACTACACAACTGTTGTGCTTGTCATGACACATTTCAGAGGACAATCATTACAAATATTGTTCTTTTTTCAAGAACTACAGATTGCAAAATCTACAGTGATGAGATTTATGAAGTTTCAGAGGCAGTAAGCCTCGACCAGCTGCTGTTATAGTCACGGGAATCAGAGGGAGCGCTGTACACGCCTTACCATGAAACAAAGAGTCCAGTGAGAGCCAGAGAGAGAGAGTGAGAGAGAGAGAGAAAGAGAGAGAGAGAGAGAGAGAGAGAGAGAGAGAGAGAGGTAGTAAAGACACTTGTGTTGTGTGGCATCTGTGGACTGCATCAGTAAGCTTGAAGAGTGCGGGAGAACGCTGCTGTTGTTTTTCAGGCAGGTGCAGGTTCAACTCACACTCGATCTGCTCCCTTCATTATTCCACTTGATGGAATCAACCTGTGGACTTCATATTACTAAAAGAGCTGTTGTAGGATAATTAATCGCTTATTTGACAACTTTGCAAATATTTTTGTATTTAAAGGTTGTCAACAGACAATTTGACAACTATTTGAAGGGTGTTAAACTTGACGATGGAAAAACATCAACTGACAATGTTTTTACGTTTGCAAAACTGACGACTTGACATTTTTTCAAGTTTCACACATGACAGCTGACCATAGCCGACCCAAGCCTTTACTGGGGCCTTAAGCCGAATTTTATTTTGGGGTCCCCCTGTGCCCTAAATAAAATTGTCTATTGACAATGTTTGATTATTTGCACTCACACTTTAGACCTAACACACTCAACTCTATGAGTTGTACATGTGTTTGGGATGTAGGAATGTCATAAAAACAAAAAACATAAACCTTGCATTACAAGTGTACAACATTTGATAATTTCAATACTTCCTATTTACTAACTATTAATTACCAACAAGTAAAGAGTTAATTGGGGAAAAAAGTCACTGTTAATGGTTTGTTAATAGCAAGAATTGCCCCTTATACTGAAGTGTGAACAAAAATATATATTTTTTAACCACAACCTATAAATACCCTTTTAAACCATGCAGCCCTTGAGGATGATTTAATTTTTTGTGTATTTACTTGATAACCATTACATTTATTTTCAAATGCACACAATTATTCTTAACCTTGTCGCAAATAAAACGCTGAATTGACAGATAATTAAAGATTATTACCTTATTAAAAGAGCTACTACCTGTTGCAATTGAGCCCATTTGTAACATTATTAACTCGTCAATTAATCTAGGACATGTCCCAAGACCCTGAAATAAGCTGGCTGTAATTAAGCCTCTTATCAAAAAACTAATTTAGACCCCAACGAACTTGGAAGCTATAGACCGATTTCAAATATCCCGTACTTGTCTAAAATACTAGAAAAAGTAGTGTCCACTCAGTTGTGTACATTCCTACAAAATAATGACATACACAAAAAGTTTCAGTCTGGCTTTAGACCGCATCATAGCACTGAAACTGCGCTCGTAAAAATTACAAATGACCTTCTTATTGCATCAGATAAAGGTAACATCTCACTCTTAGTCCTGCTTGACCTTAGTGCTGCTTTCGATACTGTAGACCATAAAATACTATTAGATCGTTTACACAATTATACCGGTATTCAGGGACAGGCACTACAATGGTTCAGATCTTACTTAAGAGACAGATATCAATATGTCCATTTAAATGGGAAATCGTCAAATCTCACGCAAAAAAATTATGGATTACCTCAGGGATCAGTTTTAGGACCCTTGCTTTTCTCCATATACATGCTGCCCCTTGGCCACATTATTAGAAAACATGGAATTAGCTTCTACTGTTATGCAGATGACACTCAGCTTTATATCTTATCAAGACCAGATGATTCCTTCAAACTATCCAAACTGGCAGAGTGCATCGAGGACATAAAACATTGGATGACTAGTAATTTCCTTCTTTTAAACTCTAGTAAAACGGAAATATTACTTATAGCACCAAAAACACGTAAACAGAATATCTCCGATTACAGCCTGCAAATTGAAGGCTTCACTGTTACTCCAACAAATACAGTTAAAGACCTAGGCGTTATATTAGACGGCAACCTGTCATTTAAAAATCACATCTCAAATATCACAAAAACAGACTTCTTCCACCTTAGAAATGTTGCAAAATTACGAAATATTTTATGTGTTGCTGACGCAGAAAAGTTTATTCATGCATTTGTGACCTCAAGACTTGACTATTGTAATGCTCTATTTAGTGGTTGTCCTGTATCATCAATAAACAAACTACAGTTTGTTCAGAATGCAGCTGCCAGAGTTCTTACCAGGTCAAGAAAATACGATCGCATAACCCCAGTTTTATCATCGCTTCCCGGGCTACCCATTAAGTATCGTATTGATTTTAAAATTCTTTTAATTACTTACAAAGTTTTAAATGGTTTAGCCCCTACTTACTTAGCTGAGCTTTTATCACATTACAACCCATCACGCTCCCTATGATCTCAAAACTCAGGACTTTTGATGACACCTAGGATAACTAAATCCACTAAAGGGGGTCGAGCTTTCTCATACGTAGCACCTAAACTCTGGAATAGCCTTCCTAATACTATTTGAGGGTCAGACACACTCTCCCAATTTAAATCTAGATTAAAGACACATCTTTTCAGCCAAGCTTTCACTTAATGCATAGTGAATGAACAGCAGCTACGCTAATTATTCTCCTTCTGCCTTCGCCTCAGGATGCCCATCCCGAGATATGAAGAAATTCCGCCAGGTCCAGGTGACCGACAGATGCCCATCCCCACCTTAAGATTACGCCAGCTACAGCTGCAGACTGACTGACCATCCCAGCACCATCTAAGGCAATTCCACCACCACCCAAGAGAAATACGACCATCGGACCATCCCAGAACAGACCACTACATCCCCAGCCGGGAGCAAAGACGGACTACTTGTCACATTAATGCTGAAGTTACACTTGGTATTTAATGCTAAACTTTCATCACATGTCAGCAGTTTAAAGTTATAGCTGCATTCAGTGGTCCTGATTGGAGGTTGTTGGGTGGGTGTTTGTGGGGAGTGATTGATTTTGATTAAATGTTTGCATACTTTGGGCACTATCTGAACCAACTTCATAAGGTGCAAACTGTGTGGCTTTTTCAATTAATTCAAAAAGTGCTTCAATGTTAACTAAAAAATCTCCAATTCAATTTAGAAAGCAAATTGGACAAATGTTTTGTATAAAAGTAATTCAAAGCATTTAAGCATTAAGGTTAAAGTGGATGCTGAGTCGAGTCTTTAGAAGTGTGGAATGTATGACTGTATACATGTCACATGTGTCTGTCTGGTGATAGAACTGGAAGACTTCTGGGACTATAAAACAAATATCCATTAACAACAGCTGATTCTGTGCTTGTAATTACTAAAGGAGTCATTCACCGGAAGTACGTTTTTTTCTTTGTCTTCTGTGTGTTATAAGTTGCCCATGCATGTATTAAACACTTGAAAGTGCATAAATTTAAGTGTAGGAACAAAAGATGTATTTTATCTAGAAGCGAATGCTCACACAGACCTGCCTGAAACCTCGTGTAACCACTTCCCCACAACTTGACGTCAGCTCGTTGAGTGATTTGACTAAAACCGCCCAAATCTAAACGCAAGTAATGTGGGTGGTCTTGTAAATCTCATTGTTCCAAATATTTGAAGAGGCGTTACATTTCCGTGCAGTATTCGACCAAGCAACAATTGGTGGATCAAATACCCATGTGAGGTCTCTCTTCAAGTTATTAAAGCATTTGTTTTATTTATAGTATTTGATTTTCCATAGTCAGGAAAGTGCCATTTTCAGGATTGTCACATCCGTAACGGTACATATTCCTCATAAATGGACAAATGCAAATTAAAATAAAGTAACTATTTTATGTTCTATAAAGAGACATCTCAACTCCATTCAGCGGTAATTTTTGCTTCAGGTTTGTGTATTTTTATTCACAGAAATCATACAAAGTTTGTTGTCTCTCAAAAACCTTGTCCTTTTTTTGTTTACATTCATAAAGCAATGTTTATTATAGTAGAAAATTATTTCATAAACTGACATGTTTCTCATATTTAGAAGGAATCTTAGGGCAAAAGTTTCTGTGGGGTTCTGATTTAGTAAATGCTCCTATTTAAGGGAAATGACAAATGTCCAATACAACGGAATTAATGGTAAATTGAAATGAAGGCAGCCACCTTGCAACCAACTTCAAATGTCCTGGCATCCACCCAGAACACCTTAGCATTGTGGCAAACACCACTCACATTTAAAAATGGTCAGGCTGCTTATGTGATCCTAACATGGCAGCCCCCATGAAAGGGCCACCCGTCTATACAAAAAAGTACCTTTTTATCCCACTGTTGCTCTATAACTGTCTATATTATATATTTGTAAATATATATATATTTTTTAATGGTCAAAATATTTGACAAAACAAGTCCAGCATTGTCAATGTAAAACTATGCACATGCCAAACTTAGCACGATAAGCCCTTCCATTTAAAGAAGCTGACAGGAACTTCCTGATGAGGCGAGAACAAATAAAATATAGAATGTATTTTCATGGGAGGAAGTGTCAAGATGTATATTTGTGTCCCGCAGAGTTACAGTCCTGTGTGCAGCAGGCCTTGGAATGGTGTTTACTGCCAACTGCCCCCTCTGATTCTGCACCAGTTGATCATGTTCAGACCCATAGGCTTTCTACCCACCCCACTCAGACCCACTCGGACCCGAAACCTCATTGGCCGCAAGTGTCGTCACAGAGACAACAGCTGTCTCCAGGATGAAGAAGCTACACTTGGGGTGCCAGCCAGTCTGCCTGCCTGCAATTGGAGAATCCCAAAGTCCCTCATGGCCTCCGCACCACACGCTGATTTAAATCCAGCCAACACAAATATGGAGTAGCGCCCTCTAGGGGAGTACAGTGGATGTGCGTTCTTAGAGGTCTTGAATGTACCATCATTTACAGTTGTACAAAAATAAATGTTGTAGGCAGTTAACGTTTACAAAAAAGTTTTATAAAAATAAACAGAGTTTGAAATGTTAGGTTTTGCATTATTTGTAACCACATTTGCAACCATTTGTAACCTTTTTAAACAACATATTTTCAACCTTTTTAAACAACACATTTTCTCATATTTGATTGTGTTAAATTTGGTCCAAACTTGTAAAGTCCATGTCATTCAAATAGTAATATATCCCTTTTTACCGGTACTATACGTAATGAAAATCTATTGAATTAAAAATAAATAAATAAGAACTAAGAGTAATAAATAAGCACTACAAGTTTGGTTTCACTTTTGGGAGTGTGTGTATATACAGTACAGTTTGTGTGTGTGTGTGTGTGTTTATGTCACAGTATCCAACAGTTGATCTGTGCTTCATGCTCACAGCTGCCGCCCACCCGTTCGGCTGCTCAGGAGACCCCTATAAGAGCTGAAGCCGTTTCAGAGGGGGAACTGGCTGTACGAAACCATGGGGAACCACTATTGTGACCAGGACTGGATGTGCCACGTAGATACAGTAGATGGATGATACATGGATGGATGAGTGATAACATATGGAATAGAAATGAGAGGAAATTAAAAAAAAAGGAAGCTCCTTGTAGCCCAAGGAACTACAAGGGACATCCCAACAGTGATTTGAAATGCTTATGAGATTAAATAGGGAAGTGGACACTTTTTTCATAAGCGTTATATAAGATGTTATCACTGGAATATTTATTCTTTGGCTCTTTTGATGTTTTTCAAAATAATACACATATTTTTTTTTAAATGGGAAACTATTTGTTCTGGTCTCAATTATCATGTTGTAAAGCAAAATGTAAAATAGTTTTTGTCCGTGTTTAAAATAACATTCGCAAACATTTCGCAAACAATTCCTTTTCTTTCAGCCCAAAAACAAAATCACATTGATGAAATCACAGCTTGAAACGTTTGTAAAGGTTTGAAAACAATTGTTTCTTTAATGTTACTATTCGTTATTAGTCAGTCAATTCTTTGCAATTATATTTTTTCTTTTTAGTTCTTATGAAGCTTCTGCAGGTTAGTCGGGTTAGCCACGCTTCTCTTAGATAACAAGACAAGGCCACGCTGAGCGTAAAACTAGCTTAGGGAAAGATTTTCACCCTGGCTCATCGATGACTCAGATTGCCCGTCACACTCACCAGCAGAAAGGGAAAATCCACAAAAGTTCTTTCAGTATCAGAAGTTTGCAAAACATCACATAGGCCAACGAGAGGTACAGTGCAAGTACAGTACGAGCTTCTGCGGCACTCCATATAGCCCCACACGTACGGCCGATCTTTTTCTCTCTCGTGCTGTTGATTGACAGTCAGGGCAGGTGTGGGCTGTCCTGAGTCAGTTCCAGAAGCCCCTGTAGGCCCACCTGTTCTCTGCATGCTCCCCTTGGCCCTTGACCTGATGACCAACTTTTTATCCCCCCAGTGGCAACTGTGGCCCAGGGGCCGGATGGCTTTCATAAATAATCGCTCGTCTAAACAGACAGTTCTTCGTGTGAGCCTACCACAGCAATTATCTGCTACAGTCCCTGCTCCTGACCTCTTGCCTCTGTCCTCACTCATTCGGACCATTTCTTTGTTTTTCTCACGTGCTTGAATTATGATATACAGTAATTAATAGGTAAAAACTGTGTAATAAGAGTCTAAGACCACCAGGAGCTGTTATATCTGTCACTGGTTACATTGCTCTTGATAATGTTGAGTCTCAGTACAAAGTGTGCAGAACCAATCTGTTGCTCTGTTTTAGATTCTTTAGCAGGATTTTGCAATTCTTGGGATTTTTAAATGACTGACACGATCATTTTGAATGACACATAAATAGCAGAATCTGAAACAGTAACATTTTTATATGAACACCGATATAACACGGTCTCTTCAAAAATATCAATATGCGTGTCTGCACTAAGGAAACCAAAAATATGTTTAGCTAAAAATAGTTAAAAAGTTAGTTAGTTATATGTTAAAGGTAACAGGCAAATGAATAGAGAGTAATGTTAAAGTACCGCTTTATCATTATAAAATAACAGTCTGCAAAGACTTGATATTTAAAATCACTGTGAAATTGACATTTTTATGGAATATCGTAGTGTTTTTATAAATTACTTATCTGTGCCCTTATAGTCACAATTCACATTTCGCGACTAAAATCACGTGGAAAACACGAGCAGCACTGCGTTCTCCTTTTTTGCAAAGCGCCTGGACTTTGCACTCTCTTGGTGTCTGTTGTCGCTAAGCAACCATGGGCCACAATAGCCGTTGAGACGAGGAGGTAAAAACAAAGGATAGATGGATTATATGAACTGAAAATACCTTGCAATAATTCTGCTACTAGATTTAGTTATGCTGTGATCATCTGTGTCTTCATTTTCATTGAGCTTGTCTATATTGGCTGGTTGTTTCTTGTTTCGCCTTTCTGAAAAGTAAAATGTTTTTCACAACACCCTTTTTCCGAGTGGATGGCGCACATCTACATTTGAAATAACGAATAAGCACGGAAAAGACGCAAAATGTGCATCGGGCCATATTCTTTACCCTTACGTTAACCCCCCCCCCCCCATCAAAATGACCTCTCTTCACTTCCTGTAACAAGTAATGCTGCAAGGGAGGAGTTATGAAAAAGTTCTCAAGGATAGGTAGTAAGCAATTGACAACAATCCAATCAGATATCAATGAATGAAATCAAGTCCGGCATTACTTTTATTTTTCATTTCACTCAGATATACATCACAATAGGAAAAAAACAAAGTCGCTATGACTTTAAAAATTACTATTGTTTGTTAGGGACGTTTGCATTGTTTATTATAAATGGTTTATCCATACAGGTTATTATTTATTTATTTATTTTACTTACATTTTTTATTAGTGTGCACAAACAACATCTGCATTACATACATGTACATTTTATTACATGTCTCGGTGCCAGGAAGGGACTATATTTACTGTCCAATGTCTAGGCTTCCAACTTTTAACAATCCAATCATATCTAGAATTGCAAAATCAAGCCCCTCCTCATATACTTCCAAATTCCTTCCTTCCTTAAAAGCAGTATAAAGGACGGATCGGATGAGAATTTCAACAAGTTGGTATGATTTATTAGGGTCTTCATGAAATGTCTGGAATATAATTTGCTTAAAAACAATCAATGGCTGTGTAAACCAAACCCTTTTTGCCTCGTCAGAAACAGCAATGCTCACAGCAACTGGTTTTGGTGCATGTCTCTTTAAATGACAATGAGTTACAGCGCACCCCACCCCGTCCGGCCTGTCAACACAACAGACGTGTAGTATTGCCATTACAATGGTTTAATTATGTTTTCTGAACTCCACTGCGCTTAGTTTAGTTTTAAATGTCTCAAATCATTAGTCAGAAGACTAAAAAATCTGTCACAGCAAACAGTGCATCCTAATGCGCTCACGTTGTGCATGTATGCTTGCCTAAAATCCACGGATACGCATTTGCAGATGTCAGTGGAATTGTGTGGATTTTAGTGCTTGACGTTAACAAATTATACCATTACACACACAATGTGAGAGCATAACTAGTGTGCTGTGACAGATTTTTAAGCCTAAGGACGAATTGTTTGAGAAGTTTAAAATGAAACGAACCACAATGTTCGCCCCTGTTCATTAGCAAAACAGCTTGCTGCGGCTAAACATATTAACGGACATATTGAATTAACATACATACACCTAAACTCCAAGTGCCCAATTGCCTAATAACATAAAATATAGAGTAAGGTTAACACTGTCTTTGAATGTTCTATTTAGCCCGTGACTGACTTAGCTCCCTTCACTATCATATGCTAACGTTATTCTCCTATCTATATTGTAAATGTACCTCAATTTAGACTGTTGATAAATATTACTTATATCGACAGCTTTGTCTCGTTTAGTTTGTCTTGATCCCTCTTGAGGAACAACTTTGAAGCTCATCCTGCTTGTACTGTCCCAGGTTGATAAAGCACTCCGGCTTAAATTAATTTGCGCAAACAAGCAGGTTTTTTCCTTATGGTTTCTGAGGGATTTTAACTAAAAATAAATAAATCTACTCCTGTCTCTTCCGAGATTGGGACTCTGCGCAGCGACTACATTGCATGTTGTACACGAACTTTAGCCATGGTCGTCACCAGGGCCGATTCTGGGTTTTCAATATTAGGGGGGCTCAGCGAAAAATATATCCAATGAGGATATATATATATAGAGAGAAAGCCACAGACTAATCACCACATATTGCATACGATACTAAAATAAATAATTAAGAAAGAATATGCAGAAAAGCATAAATACAAGTTATTGTTATTAAAATGAATATCACATTAATCGGTCAGTCTGAAACATTTATATTTCAAAATAAAAACAACAGCCACAGATCCATAAAATAAATGTCACAATCAACTGCTGAATCATTATTTAGTAAGAATAACTTAATATGTTTCCCTGCCATTCATTCTGATTAGCACTAGTGCTGTCACTCTCTGCATGACTGCGTGTTCATCTATTACCTCCACAATATGTTTTCAATTAATGCTAAAAATACTGAAGCGTCTGAAAAACGACATAGAGCTTCTAGGTACACTTTTATTTCCTCTGAACTCAGAACAATGAATATCACTGCCGCACCGGGCTGAACTACAGTAACTCTTATCTGCCCGCCCTCTTTCCAGAGCTGTCAAAACTACCGTCGACTCTCTATAACTATAGCACTTCATCATTAATGACACTTTCTGTGCGCTACAATATCATCTTGATCGTCGAAGTATCCCGTCATTGGTGTTAAGTGCTTTTATTTTGCTTGAGGTAACGTTAATAAAAATAGTTAACGAGGGGTGAACGCACATAAAACTTTTAAACAGTGAATGGGAAAGGGTCTTGTATCGCTTCCACATCATATTATGATGCAATTATAACAAAGAATGGCAAAAATGCAGATGTCATGTTAATGAACACACCTTGTAAAGTTACTCTGCTAATGACGAACTCCAACGTGCTGCTGTGTGAACTGAAGAATGCGCTAAATAACGCAGCCTAACGCCGTTTTCATAATAAGAGTTTTAAAGGGGGCTATAAAGCGATCTCGAATTCTTGTACAAATTACATTACACACAATATTTTAGGGGGGCTGAGCTAGAACTTTAGGGGGGCTTTAGCTCCCCTAAAAAGGGCCTAGCAACGCCACTGGTCCTGCTGTCGCTTGTGAAAACAAGAATGGCAGCAGCGCCGTGGGTGGAATTGTGTAGTTTAAGGGCGGTAAAATTATAATAAGATCATGCTTTTACGTCACAAAAGGAGTGAAATCTGAACGGCTCGATTTCTCACATGCTTGCAGCGAAAGGCTCATCAAAACAACGTTACTGGGATCTTTTTTTCAAGTTTTCTGGTTTGCTAGATGCATACTTAAACACAGAAAAATTTGGATTTTCATCCGATGACTCCTTTAATGCCAAGGACATACTAGACTTTGAACATGCAAAATTCATTCGAACGGTGCTGCAAAAATGTCTCTATCTTTTACATTTCTGTACTGAGAGGTCACGTTGTGACATTTATATCTTCCATTGGTCTCAGGCATTCACGTGACGCAAATCAGAGGTCACCAAACTTCGAAATGAAAAATATCTTCGGACGGACTTGCGTTTACGGTCTGATACATTCGCATGTGGATGAATGGAAGTCAATGGGACGAAAAGCCAAATGTGATCACGGCTTGAATCCACAACTTCCATTTCATGCCGACTTTAAACTAAAATGCGTCATTCTACATTCTAAAAAAATATATAGCACTTAAAGTAGTTATTGGCTTGTAATCATAGGGGAACCACTTTTAGTGCTATATAGAACCATATTTTGGTGCTTCAGTGAACCACTGAAGAACCATACACAGAATTAACAGGTTCTTTTTATGGAAACGGTGCACCTCAGACACCCCAAAGAACCTCTGAAGAACCACTGAAGCACCAAGATCTGGGTCTATGTACTAAAAGAGGCTCCCCGATGGTAAAGAACCACTTTTAGTGCTATATAGTAAAACATTTTTAGAGTGAAGGTGGGTTTCAGGGCATTACTGTGCGGTTGCTAGGGTGTTGTGGTAGATTCTGAATGGTTGCTAAGTGGCTGCTTAGTCAGTCTAATAAAATCATCCCTTAAGATTCTACAGTATAAGGTTTAGATCTATACATCAAGGTTATTTTATTTAACTAAAATTAAAACTTTGAAAATATCAAAAGTTCATGCTCATTAAAATAAAATAAAATAAAATAAAATATTGACCTAAAAATTATTGGAAAAGGTAAATCAAGAAAATTTTGAAATGTTGCCTCAAAAATAAACTGCAGTAAGTTTAAAGAAGTTAAATTATAATAATAAATAAAAACTAAAATAAAAATGTATTAATATAATATAGGAACATTAACAATGACAAAAGTATATACCAAAATTGCTAAAACTTTTATAAAAATTATACAAAAAAATTAAAATAAAAGCTAATTTAAAATATTAATAAACTAAATAAGACTAAAATAAAAACTTTAATAACTCTGCTATACATGTGGCTTGGGTTATATCTAGATTTTTACACATTTTTTCTACACATTTTTACATTTACACATCTGTAGTAGAGTAGGCGGGGCGAGACCGTGGTTCGAGTCCAGTGAGTAATTGTGGATTAGCGCCAGCTGTGCGCACACCGGGCTCGAATCTCGTAGGAGATGGGGAGCATAAAAGGAACGAGCGACCGGACCGTCGAAGAGAGAGGACCGGGCCCGAACTTGTGTTTGTATTTATGTTTATGTTATTTCGCCGGCGGTCGTCCGTGAGGGGCCGCCGGCTGTTATTATTTCTGTTATTGAATGTTTAAATGTTTGCCGGTTCCCGCCTCCTTCCTTCCCTTTTATTGAGCTTTGTTACAACATCATTCTACATTTAGATTGTCTTGTCATCACAGAAACATAGAGTATATCCACACTATTGCTTTAATGGTGGGCACAGCTTTAAATGTTCCATCTGATGGTGGGCCCGAAATCTTGTGAGGACTAAACAGGCAAAAATGTCTCTGTGGAACAAGCGGCCTCCCGCACCATGCAAAATGGAGTGAGGTAATCCACACTTTCATTAGATATGACTCTATCCCTGAAGTATGAGGATAGCCGTGACTAGTAGATGAGAGGGAAACAGGATTTTGTGGCTTACCAAAAGCAACCATTACCAAACTCATGTACAGGACTTTATTGTATGTTTCATTCGTACTAAAACCAGAAGAACAGCCAAAATATTTGAATATGGAACAAAAGAGACTTAATGGAAATAATGTGAACTAATCTTTGAAGAGAGAGTGGTTGTCGTCATGATGCTGGTAATTCTGTGTTTGGCCTCTGAGTCAGCCATACTAACATTCTGTCCCGCCAGTGACAAACGCTTGAGGATTAACTATCCTGTCACAAAAAGGTGTGTGAAGTCGCAGTGGACATGAAAATAACCCGCCTAAGTGTGTGCGTGTTCCCAATATAGACACTCTAGCTTGTAAGCTGATCCTCTGTCATGTAAGAGTGTGTAGCTCAGTGTCGTAGTTGTGTATTACTGCCAGAGATTCTGTGAAGTTTACTTGTAAATAGTCATTAATAATAGAGACATGATGTCTAACAGTAAGTTTCAGTGAATAATAAAATAGATATTGACTTATTCAAATGTTGTAAATTCATCACTGATACCTGAAGTAGACATGGATTCATAGCCCTGCTATGTCTCAAATGCTATAAAAGCACATTAAAAGTTTTAATTAATTAAATTAAAGTGTTTGTCAAAAGTATTGTTATTGACGTTGACGAAACAGTATTTAATAATTTAAAAAGTACAGTGTTTTAACCTTCCGTTCTCTCGTGAAACCAACACGGAAGTGACTTTAATTGAAATTCACTGACTGACCGCTAAAGACTGGCTCCAAAACAAAGCCGCAACTCAACCTCCCCTATTAATAAAATGGGCAACTTTATAGCAGAAAAATGCACGTATACAGCCTGGTACAAAATATGATCTTGGTCTATTTAGCTAATTTTGACATTTACATTTAGGCATTTGGCAGACGCTTTTATCCAAAGCGACTTACATTGCTTTTATCCAATACATTTGACAGGTATTTGCAATCCCCTGGGATCAAACCCACAACCTTGCGTTGTTAACGCAATGCTCTTACCACTGAGCTACAGGAAAGCTTCATGATAAATGACCTTCATGATAACTGTGAAGAGGGTGAGTTCTTTAGAACTCATCAGTTTAACTTATATTAAGCCATAAAATGTCCATGTTTTATACAGTGTATGTCCATCCATCCATCTTCTTCCGCTTATCCGGGGCCGGGTTGCGGGGGCAGCAGTCTAAGCAGGGATGCCCAGACTTCCCTCTCCCTAGACACTTCCTCCAGCTCTTCCGGGGGGACACCGAGGCGTTCCCAGGCCAGCCGGGAGACATAGTCCCTCCAGCGTGTCCTAGGTCTTCCCCGGGGTCTCCTCCCGGTGGGACATGCCCGGAATACTTCGCGGGAAGGCGTCCAGGGGGCATCCGGAAAAGATGCCCGAGCCACCTCAGCTGGCCCCTCTCGATGTGGAGGAGCAGCGGATCTACTCTGAGCTCCTCCCGAGTGACCGAGCTTCTCACCCTATCTCTAAGGGATCGCCCAGCCACCCTGCGGAGAAAGCTCATTTCGGCCGCCTGTATCCGGGATCTTGTCCTTTCGGTCATGACCCACAGCTCATGACCATAGGTGAGAGTAGGAACGTAGATTGACCGGTAAATCGAGAGCTTCGCCTTGCGGCTCAGCTCCTTCTTTACCACGACAGACCGGTACAGCGACTGCATTACTGCAGAAGCTGCACCGATCCGTCTGTCAATCTCCCGTTCCATCCTTCCCTCACTCGTGAACAAGACCCCCAGATATTTGAACTCCTCCACTTGAGGCAGGAACTCTCCACCTACCTGAAGTGTGCATGCCACCCTTTTCCGACTTAGGACCATGGCCTCAGATTTGGAGGTGCTGATTCTCATCCCAGCCGCATCACACTCGGCTGCAAACCGTCCCAATGCATGCTGGAGGTCCTGGTCTGATGGGGCCAGCATGACGACATCATCCGCAAAGAGCAGAGATGAAATCATGTGGTCCCCAAACCCGACACCCTCCGGCCTCTGGCTGCACCTAGAAATTCTGTCCATAAAGATTATGAACAGAACCGGTGACAAAGGGCAGCCCTGCCGGAGTCCAACATGCACCGGAAACAAGTCTGACTTACTGCCGGCAATGCGAACCAAACTCCTGCTCCGGTCGTACAGGGACCGGATAGCCCTTACCAAAGGGTCCCGAATCCCATACTCCCGGAGCACCCTCCACAAGATGCCTCGAGGGACACAGTCAAAAGCCTTCTCCAAATCCACAAAACACATGTGGATTGGTTGGGCAAACTCCCATGAACCCTCAAGCACCCTGGAAAGGGTATAGAGCTGGTCCAGTGTTCCACGACCGGGACGAAAACCACACTGTTCCTCCTGAATCCGAGGTTCTACCATCGGCCGGATTCTCCTCTCCAGTACCCTGGCATAGACTTTCCCGGGGAGGCTGAGAAGTGTGATCCCGATAGTTGGAGCACACCCTCCGGTCCACCTTCTTAAAAAGAGGGACCACCACCCCGGTCTGCCAGTCCAGGGGCACTGTCCCCGACCGCCACGCGATGCTGCAGAGGCGTGTCAGCCAAGACAGCCCAACAACATCCAGAGACTTGAGGTACTCAGGGCGGATCTCGTCCACCCCCGGTGCCCTGCCACCGAGGAGTTTCTTGACTACCTCGGTGACTTCAGCCCGGGTGATGGGCGAGTCTGCCTCCGAGCCCTCAGCCTCTGCTTCCTCAATGGAAGACGTGACGGCGGGATTGAGGAGATCCTCGAAGTATTCCTTCCACCGCCCGACGATATCCCCGGTCGAGGTCAACAGCTGCCCCCCTCCACTGTAAACAGCATTGGTAGGGCACTGCTTACCCCTCCTAAGGCGCCGGACGGTTTGCCAGAATCTCTTCGAGGCCGACCGATAGTCCTTCTCCATGGCCTCACCGAACTCCTCCCAGGCCCGAGTTTTTGCCTCCCCAACCACCCGGGCTGCAGTCCGCTTGGCCTGTCGGTACCTTTCAGCTGTCTCGGGAGCCCCACAAGCCAGCCAGGCCCGATAGGACTCCTTCTTCAGCTTGACGGCATCCCTTACTTCCGGTGTCCACCACCGGGTTCGGGGATTGCCACCTCGACAGGCACCGGAGACCTTACGGCCACAGCTCCGAGTGGCCGCGTTGACAATGGAGGTGGAGAACATGGTCCACTCGGACTCAATGTCTCCAGACTCCCTCGGGATCTGGTCGAGGTGGGAGTTGAAGATCTCTCTGACAGGCGATTCGGCCAAACGTACCTCACAGTACGTTTGGGTCTGCCGAGTCTATCCAGCTTCCTCCCCCGCCATCGGATCCGAGTGGTGAAGAGTCCATCCTCCCTCGAGGAGAGTGGTTCCAGAGCCCAAGCCGTGCGTAGAGGTGATCCCAACTATTTCTAGTCGGAATCTCTGAACCTCACGCACAATCTCAGGCTCCTTCCCCGTCAGAGAGGTGACGTTCCATGTCCCTAAGGCTAGATTCCGCGTCCAGGGATCAGGTTGTCGAGGCCCCCGCCTTCGACTGCCGCCCGATCCACTTTGCACCGGCCCCTTACGGTCCCTCCTGTAGGTGGTGGGTCCACGGGAGGGTGGCCCCACGTCGCTCCTTCGGGCTGAGCCCGGCCGGACCCCATGGGGGGAGGCCCGACCACCAGGCGCTCGCATACGAGCCCCAACCCCGGGCCTGGCTCCAGGGTTGGGCCCCGGCTGCGCCATGCCGGGCGACGTCACGGTCCTCCAATTTCTTGTCATCATAAGGTTTTTTTTAACCGCTCTTAGTCTGACCAGTCGCCTAGGACCTGTTTGCCTAGGGAGACCCTACCAGGGGCATATAGCCCCAGAAAATATAGCTCCTAGGGTCTTTCGGGTACTCAAACCCCTCCATCACGGTAAGGTGGCAGTTCAAGGAGGGGTACAGTGTATGTATATAACACAATAATACAAACATTAAATGCATATAATTAGAAATAACGAATTTAAGTAATATTGATAAATATGTAAGTGTGGGAGTTATGTACAGATGTGCATAAATTCTGTATATAGATATGTAAAATATCAATATGTATTCATATAATTATGCATAAACACTAGTGTAAGATATTGCACTACATTACAATTTAAAACAGCTAAATGTAGATACTTTGCCAAAAAGGGGTACATACATAGTTGTGTGAACAGCAATGAAGTCAGTACTGGAAAATACAACAGTCAGTACATGCCAGTACTGGAAAATACAACAAGGAATATTACAAAGATGGTTTTGAGAAATGTCTCTGTGGTCTTTTTGTTTTTACAATGAGTCAATGTGGACTGGTTATTAACATTCTTCAAAATATCTCCTGTAGTACATTTTGTGTGTGAATGTTCATTTTTGGGTGAACTATCCATTAAACTGAGTCAACACACTTTTTGCATACTGTTTATGTTCATGTGGAGTTTATCTAACTTAGTAACCTAAAAATTTAGTTTTACTAAAATTAAAATGTGTATTTTTGAATGTAGTTTTACATACAGTCCTATTTTTTAATAAACTTTAGTATTCCATTCTTAACATGACAAGTGTGGTTGAGCAGCAATGTCTTGCTGTCTAGAATTAGATTCAGGGAAAATAACTAAAAATAATTTTAGCCACCACACCAATAGTAGACAATAACTTTGTTTATTTTAAGATTGTGTGCTGTAATTAAAAAAAAAGATTGAAAGAGATCTCAATTATTTTGTTTCTCTGCATCATTATAGCTTTGGTGTGGATGCTATTCTGTTTAAACGTTATGTTTGTTATAGTCACTGTTCTTGATGTGAACAGGCCTTAAAGGGACAGTTCAACCAAACATAAAAATTCTGTCATCATTTACTGACTCTCGAGCTGTTCCATAGCTGTATACATTTCTTTGTTCTGTTGAACACAGAGAAAGATATGTGGAAGAATGCTTGTAAACAAACAGTTCTTGGACCCGGTTGACTACAACAGTAGGAAAAATTACAATGGTAGTTAATGGTGCTTCAAAACTGTTTCCAACATTCTTCCAAATATCTTCTTGTGTGTTCAACAGAACGAAAGAATGTAGATGGTTTGGAACAACTTGAGGGTGGGTAAATGAAGATTTTTGGGTGAACTCTCCCTTGAATTAGAGTCATGCTAAAACAAACTTCTATGTCCTCTTTAAATTACCATTGGACTTGTTTTCTAAATTTCTGAAATTGTCACCTCTCCGTTACCATAGTGTAAAGCCAGGGGTAATTGCAGATGTATTTGGTCTTAGTGAAACTATCAACAGTGCTGTTTTGATCAGGAAATGGGATTAAAGGATTGGAAAGGAATGTTACCTCTGATTGGCTCAAAAGGTGACAAGAAAATGAAGAAAATTTTTGATTTATAAGAGAACACATCGCATCAAGATCCTAAAATATAAGTTAACACCACAGCCGAGCTGCAAAGCAATCGTGTGTACACAAATACATGCGTGCGTGCAACCGCACATACCTTACTCACTGCACAGTAAAGCATCTCAAGCTGTCTTTCCTCAGAAACCTGTCAACAACCACTAGCGGATTCTACTCAACATCTGCAATGTCTCAGACCTCGCTGTTGTTTTTTTTCTTCTCTTGCTTGGCCTCTCTGTCTCTCTTACCCGGTGCTGCTCAAACAGGCCTGGCCAGCTTTCGTTTCAAAAAGCTGATGAAATTGTCCCATGGTCTACAGCTGGTCCTCTGGACTTGACTTTGAAATCAGAGCCGGCCGCGGAGATGTTTGCATACCGCTTGTAAGCAGTGAGTGGGTTCAAGAGACCACGTTAATTAACAGACAGGATTGTACTGGTTCATCAACAGACCCCCCTTTCAGTCTATCTCACAGTTTACCAACTCAAATAGATCTTGAGGGGCCAGGGGGCATTGAACTCACTGTACAAGCTGTGGTTTTGGAGTTGGCCTTATACATTCCACAATTCAGTATATGCCAGTTCATGAAAGATTAGTTTTGAGGGGTTCTGGGTTGTTGCTAACATGGTGCTAAAATGTTAGATCAGATCCTTAGAAGCTTAGATCCAATTCACTAATTCTTGTTGTAGATCTCGTGAGATCCCTCTTTAGGTTACAACGTCAAAGTTAAATGGGTATAGTTCACCCAAAAATAATTCTGCCATCATTTATTTAAAATCCTGTAATTCAAACTCTTGCTTCTGCGGAAGACAAAGAAGATATTTTGAGAAATGTCTTCTTTGTTTTGAGCCCATACAATTCAAGTCAATGAGGTCAATGTTGTTTGGTTACCAAAATTCTTTAAAATATCTTCTGGAGATTAATATCATCCTTACAATCACACATATAATTTAAACACACACGCAGGTTGCTCTTAAGAAACGCTTAAGAAAGATTGCTTAGTTTACATAAAGCAGCTGTACACAACATAAGATTTCTGTTGTTTTTGCCTTGACAAGTGTTATCGATGACCTGTGGATCATCTACCGTCACTCTAACTCATCATCATCAACACTGTTTCACTTTAAGTCATTACCATGTGTGTCTATGGGTGTTTAGGTTTGAAGATAATTAAAACAGTTAACCTTTTTTAAGTATGCTTCTTATGAGGTGCTAAATTCATTTTTGCATCTATTTTCAGACATATTTTAATTATTAAAAATGCATATTCTGTCATTTTCTATCTTTTTTTACTTGAATTTAATGAATGTTCATGTTGCTTTTACGTTTTTTTTTTGTTTTTTTTGTAATCATTAACAGTATATGGTGACTTTGACTATTTTATGTTTCAGATACTTTTCGCACTTACTTTAACATTTAAAGAAAAGTCCAAATCCCAAATTCTGTAATTTCTTTTCTTTGTGGAATATTTTTTTTTAAGAATTTGACGTTGATTTTACTGTTCTTTTTATTCAATGAAAGTGAATGGTGACTGAGATTGTTAGTCACTAAAATTTTGCATAGCACCCTCTCCCGTGAACTACAAAAGAAAGTCACACTGGCATTGAGTATATAATGGCAGTTCATTCTTCAAATTATGATTTTTTTATTTTGGGAGGCCTGTCCCTTTAAAGTGATGGTTCACTCAAAAATGAACATTCTGCAATTAATTATTCATCCTCAAATTGTTTAAAATCTGTATACCTTTTCCTTGTTTGGTTGAACGCAAAAAGATATATATTTGGAAGGATGTTAGCAACTGAGATTTCTGGGACATCATACTACCATAGTCAAAAGTCATCAAAGGTGCCCCAGAACTTTTTGCTTTCCTAAATTCCTGAAAATATCTTCTTTTTTTTAAACAAAACAAAAAATATATACAATCATTTTTCTTACTATGTTAGTCAATAATACCATGGAAATGTTAGTTGCTAACTTTATTCCAAACGTCTTTCTTTGTGTTCAGCAGAACAAAGAAATGTATACAGGTTTGGAGCAATTTGAGGGGGAGTAAATCATGACAGAACTTAAATTTTTGAGTGAACTGTCCCTTTAAGAACTTTTAAAGTATAGCATCTCTGCTCAGATTGGAGATTTCTTTCATGCACTCTTTCACATCACTTGACATGACACCATTGTTCCTTACAGATGTTCTTCCACTAGAATTACCAGTATTAGGTGGATGCAAATCTAATCAATATCAAACCTCTATTAAAAACACCCTAAGACCCTAAGCCCACCACCAACTCTCAAGTTTCATACGTCCCGAAGAGGGATTTTCTGCTCCATCAAACAGTTGGAGTTTTGATCACACAATGTTTGGACATCAAAGTCCGACACCTCCTCCAAAGATCTCCGTTCCACCTATTCTCTCTATGAGCGTCTCTCGATATGAGACTCGTTTTTATGTCTGGAGCATTTAATCAAATGAATCACGCTTTGCTTTTTATCTCATGCTGGGGCCCTTTGTTTTGGGCCCCCGAAACAAAAGCATTAATAAATCCTGTTGGCAAACAGGCTGTCTAATGGAAAAGTGATCCAGGACTGGAATTACAAAGGCACAGAGAAGGGAATTGAGAGATTAGGCGAAGGATGTGAATCTAATGACTTTAAAGTGGATAATCCCATACATCTGGAGCCAGCAATTGTTTGATATTTATAGTTGATCATCAATCTTAATTGGTTTGTTATTCTTTATGAATAGAATATGAATGAGAGCGCGGGTTTGTTTTGGTTTCATTCATGTGTGGTAGGGCTGGGAGGAAATGTAGATGTGTCTTTAAGAGACACTCAAACCAAGCTCTTTAAGCTGAAAGAAAAGCAGCAGCCATGAACTTTCTGTCTCTGTCTTAGAGAAGATTAGAGAGGTTAAATTTGAGCAGGTTTTCTCACAAATCTCAGAATATAATGCTTTATTGCTTTTATTAATTCATCAAATCGACATTAAATCATGCTAAATACTTAAAAAGACTGCATAGATAATATGATCTCTCATATAAAGCTGCAGAAAAAATCAAGAGACCATTCCAAATGTTAATTAAATCAGCATTTTTAGATGTATTGTTGCTATTTTCGTTCAGTGTCTGTTGAATTTCGACAAAATCAAAACTCAGGAGAGACATGGAGTCAAAATTTTGAAATATGTCAGTGCCATTGTTTTGTCTTAAGATACACACCAGTAAGGTTTTTACATATGCATTTTTATAAAAGCAACTTCAATATCCTAATTTAACTTAATGTTAGTCCTGCCCCGAGCTCATCTTTTCTCTGGAACTGGATATTTTGATCTATAAAGCAATATGCTTAAATTTGTGGAAGTTTGGCATTTTATGACGTGATGATTTGGAAAGAAAGGTAGATAACGAACTATCCAGCATTTATGCAAAATTCTTTCGATAGGCCTACTGTTTCTAAATGCATCTAAATTGTGCATATGTTTCCAAAAAAGTAAAAATATGACTGTTTTGTTAATCATTAAAGCCTTTTTTATAGTCGTACGTGAGACCGCGTAGTTTACGCAGAGCCGAGTACCCTACACCGTAACCTGACGCGCACCTCTCCAAAAATGCGTCATCCCAACGCGGACTGCTAGCGCTGTGATTGGTCTGTTTAAACCCCTCCCTCAGGTAAAAAAAACTCCGCAATAGAGTCATGTTTACTCAAACGCATTTCCGAATTAATCATCAATGTAAAATATTTGTGCTTCTGTATTAAACATCTCAAATCTGCAACAAAAGTGTCTGCTTCCTTGCCGCTATTAATGCTAATGCTTCTCAAACGAGCTTCTTCTTCTTCGGCTCTTGTCTTGGTTTCACAAGGATCACGCGCGTGGACACTGACGCCTAGTGGTCATTGCCTTTCGACGCGGACAACCTTGTAGATGCATAAATGAAAACCGACACGTAGGCTACGGCGTAGGTCACGCAGAATTAAAATCGGGTATAGGGTTCACATCACTGAACTGAATCCATTCATCTGTTTGTATTATTTCATTATTTTGATACAATTTGTTTTTGAATATAGACATTTATGAATACATAATATTATATGTTGTAATGTATCAAATTAAAATTAATGATTGCCAGTAAACAACGACTTGTTTTAGCTCTTAAACTCTTTTAATGTGTGTGTGTGAACAGTATTACATTGTGTGTAGACTAACTGTGCAAGAGATTTACCCTTTGCCTATTTTCATTATGACGGCTTCATGTCTCTATTCTTATCCTCAGCGTCAATGGGACACTAGCCAATCGCATCAAATCACTTGGCTACAGAAGCAATGCAGAAAATAATGGCAAAATAAGAGCTTCCCATGTTTGAAATTATTATCTTTTTACAGATATTTATACAGATGAAAGTTTATAGCTTTTACAATATAATATCCTGTTTATGCCAACATTACATTTATATGATTAATTAAATGATAAATAAAAGATCCCTAATAAATTAAATAATGGTATTAAACATAAATATAATTTTGGGGACAGATATTTGCTTTCTGACAATGGCTGGGTGAGCTGCAGAGAAGTTGATCAGAAACTGGCCACAAGGAGGCAAAATACTCCCCACGGAGGGTCCCAAACGGTCTTTAAAATGGTTTCATCAGTTTAGAAACAGGAAAAGTTATAATCTATTGTGAAGTCTAAAGTAATGCAAGTATTAAAGTTGCTAGGCCTACCAACCCTAGTCTTAAGATATATTATAATATAGCACTCGATATGTGCTCTAAAATGAATAGGTAATTATATGATTTATATATGAAAGTGCTTAATTGTTTATTGTGCAGATATAATAGTTAATACTAAGAGTTAGGGATTTGACTCATGGTTACCGTGTTAAACTCTGGCAAGTCACATAAATTATAGAACAAATCACATAGCTCATTCAGGAGAGATGTATACTTGTATAAGGTAAACACATTTTTGCTTCCTGGATGATAAAACAGACATACAATTGCAAGGTCCAGAAATAAGATTCAGTACAATATCCCTCAACGGTATATCAACCCCCTGTCAACCACCTACAATACACTAGCATGATGAAGGCGAGTTTTACATGATGGACAATTTTTATGTAATCCTGATCTGAAATGCAAATATACAAGAAATTCAAACATTAACAACTTTATTTCAAACATGTGAGAGAATAATAGGTCAAAAGTCCTCTTCTCATCAGGCACGGGATTGTGAATGACATGATGTGTCCTGCTGTGGGATGGCATGCTTGTCACACATCCTGAGACCAAAGCCATTCCTGGCATTCGTGGGCACATACCATAGGCATGCAATGTAATCTTCTGTCTGATGTGTGTCTGTTAGTTGTTATTTAGGCTACACTATAGTATCAAATATTAAACAGTATATCTAAATAAAAAAAAATTGATTCCTCAAAAATTGATTAGTATGCTTCATTTTGCTTGATCTATGCACAGATTCACCCTGACCCTGACAAGGCCAGCAGTAAAGTAACTGTTTGCCTGTCAGCACGCTAGGATTTGGCTCAATTCCTAGTATCATACCTTAGCCTCTGTGCTTTTTGTCTGTCATACAATTTCACAGAGTATAGATCTTCCGGTAGATCTGGGCGATGACCAGCCGAATGCTGCAATTGCCTGGTGGGTTTGAAAAAAAGTAAAAGGGATATTTCACCCAAAAATGAAAATTCTTCCATCATTTACTTATCCTCATGTCATTCCAAAACTGTATGACTTTCTTTCTTCTGCAGAACACAAAAGAGAATATTTTATGTTGTTAACCACACAACACTTAACATCATTACTTCCATTGTATGGACACAAAACTACTCAGACATTTCTTAAAATATCTTCCTTTGTGTTCCACAGAAAATAGAGACACATATTTAGACATTGTTTTGAATAACATAAATGATGATGCAATTTTTTATAATACAACAAATGACATGTACATGTATACTGTATACATGTGCATTCCCCAGACAATCAAACTCATTATTTTTCAAGTCACAAAAAAAATGAAAATGTATTTAACAAAGTCTGAGAGAAAAAGTTAAATTAAACACACTGTAATAACATAATGTAGTTAAAATGAACTAACAAACGAATGTAAGTGTCAAATTTTTAATGTTGCTTCACAAGGGGTGTAACGATAAGTTCAACTAAACATTCAATACGATACACGATACTGGGTTTACGACTGCAATTGTATCACAATATTTGAAGAAAAAAAATAAGAAACTTACACTCAAATGACAGATTTAACAATATTTAGTAACATTTGTTATTTTGTTAAAGAATTGACCACATTCAAGGTTTAATACAACCATATTTATGTAAACTAATAAAACTGAATCTTAAAATAAAAATATTAAAAATGACATTTAAAACATGCATAAAAACATATTGACACCGCTTTACGACTCATATCTTGCTGTTTTTTGTATTGCGGTATGCATTACTTCAATATATTGTTATACCCCTAAACTTCACAAATATTGTCATTTTGTGCTTCAAATAGTATTGCATAGTCCTATTGAAACAGTATTATCATACAAATATTAATACATGCATTGAATCTATTTAAGGTCTTTCCAATATCAGATTTCTCATGATGCAGCATGACTAGGCCACATGTGTGCCAGCAGCATGCATTAGATATTTGGCACCTAAAGAAATGAGCAGTGTTTAACTAAGGGCACAATTATGAATGCTGTTTAATCATAAATCTCACGGGAGACCAACAAAGCGCCTGTGCATGAAACCACGAAGCCACTCTGCGGACGAAGTAACCCTTTGACCTTTTGCGTTCCACAATAATCCTTCACAGTTAATGCATCGACTCGGACGATGCACGCGAAGCCCCAAAAGCACGCCTGCATCCGCCAGCAACACCCCCCAAACTTAAAACCATGACACCCACTTACACATGTTGCTCACCCTGGGGCCACAGCCCACGGCACGTACGCATGGTACCCTTCTGCAGGGGATTTTCTGATTTGGGCTTTTTATGTGGGGCCATCTTGTTTTTTCATTTGGTCCGTGACATTTGTTCTTGCAGCTGAACATGTGCATTACAATTTCTTGATTCTTGTAGGGACGGACAGCTGTGGTGCAAATTATACTTAATCCGTTTGCTTTGGGAGGATTAAGCGGGTACAGTGGGTGTGGAGTGGAACCAGGGGGTTCAAGCTCCCCCATGGGTCATATTAACCCTACACAACCAAAAGTCCACACGCACGATACCTTAACTTATAAACTGACCATGAGTCATGGACTGACCATTAAGGAAATACATAGAGTTTTGCGACAGGCTAATTGGTCTGCTGTTTAAAGGAAGGCTCATAATTCCAATGGATGCAGCTTGTGTCCCACATGAGCAAATACTGTATTGTTATGAGGAAATGAAATCATAGTGTCCTTCAGTCTGAAAAAAGGTATTTATTGAAAGTCATTTGTAGACTTTTACATTCTTTGCCATTGCGCCCACGCGGAGGTGGTGTTTTTGTCAATAAAAAGAAGAAAGTGCTCTCCAAACTGGATAAATCTGAAAATTCAATATTTGTCTTGTAGTGAGGACTGTGAAAACGGAGGCTTTTAAAAACACTGACACATGTGGTCCAGTCAAAACCGTTCATCATGATTTTTTTTATATAGAGATTACTTTATTATTATTGTTATATATTTTTTAAATATTTATTCAATTAAATTAAATTGTATTTCTCTAATGCTTTTCAAAATATTGCAGTGTATCAAAGCAGTTTCACAGTAAATACATGAAAGCAAAGTACAGGAAATTAAAGTCCCATGAATATATATGGTATTTATGGTATTATCACAAAATGTATTAAAATATCAAAAAATATAAAATGTCAAATATATATTAGTAATGCCCACTGCAAAAATGATAAAGAGTTAGAAAATAAATATAATGAAATGTAAGTTTAATAAATTAAATGTTAAAAAAACAATAAAAGGTATGTTTTGGAATATTGTTTTAACATTGCCATGAAGAAAAAACGGATTTCAGAAAAATGGCTTTGACTTTTAAGAATTCCAATATATTGTCAAATTTGTTTGTGGAATTTTAAGTCTACATTTTCACTTGCTTTTTAACTTTAGTCTTGTGTTACCCGCTGCAACAACTTTCCCTTTATTGTTCATCTATTAAAAACATTGTTTCAACTCAAAAACAATCAAAGCAGAATAAATGCTTGACAGAAATGATGAACAGAACACAAACGTTTTGTGGATGAAGAGCATTTTTAAACTCAAATGCATTCTGATTAGTGTAGATCTAGCATTGCGAATGTGGTAGACCAGCAAGCTAGATTTGTCAAGATACTGGAATTTTAAGCTTCGATGCGATACCTTGAAAGTGACGATATTCTATACCATTTTCGATAACACGGGAAAATATTGCAATAATGTTAGGGCTCACATTTGTTTATTTTTATAAAAGGTGTAATGAACTGGCCTTGTTTATTCGTTTATACTGTTGTATGAGGTCTTGTTAAATATGTTCGCTTGATTTTTACGTTCAAAAACATCACAATCAGAAAGTAATAGGCTATTTTCCACATAGGTTTTGAGGCCAGCTCTTCAAACGCTCAGTTTTAATGGGCGTGCCGCATTGAAGACTTTTTAAGTAAACGCCCACTGCTTTGATTGGATAGCAGTTTGCGTAGTTAGAGCCTTCTGTGAATTTGGTTCGAGACATTACGTTACGTTACACATTAGCACCATTCACAGTTTTCGCGCGGCATTAGTATTAACTGGAGACCTCCTGTGATTTTTTAAATGACCTCCACACATCAGTATTTCATGTGACGCAATCGCACGGGATGATTTTACTTAAATTTACTGATTTATTTCCCGAATGTGATGGCAAAGCTTAGCGTATAGTTTGTATAGCCTATACTTGTATTGCGTTTAATGACATATGATCGTACCTGTCAGCATTTCATACCTGTGATCGCGAACCGTACAAAAGATCGCAGCGATCGCTTGTTTCAAATGCTATGGAGTTTCCTATGATACATAAACAAACACGAGTAAAAGCACCCGAAATAATACCAGAAAACTTCAAAGCAGCCACCATTATTCGCAAATGGCGGACAAAACCTTGAAAAAATTATATATGAGCCGACCAAATCACAGAAATGGCGATTCGTACAGGCTTAAGATCACAGACAACCTCTTCGATTAATACAAATGACTAGAGGTCCCTTGGTAATACTAATCTCATGTGAATATTGCTCAGGGCACATCAAGCGATCTTTAACAAAGCAATAGTGACGCATAGTACAACATGTTTTACTCACATAAGATTGCTGCACAATTCCTATCTAATCCAATATTCACAACACAGCACTTTAAAATTTTAGTCATTCCACAAATCCAGCGTCGATCTCTGCCTTGTACACGAAGGAATCCTCGGAGAAAGGAAACGAACAAATGCTCCATGTTTTTCCCACATGAGCTGGAATGACTTTAAAAATAAACTTTGACCACATTACTAATATCGGAATCTAAAGGAAGGTTATGCACCAACTATATTCTTCCACAACCAGGGATGGCACAATATTTAGCTATCTTTAACTGCATGTTTGTTTATTGCTTGCTCGCTCTATCTGGTTCCGTTCTGGTGGGGCTAGAGAAGTAGTCGTTGATATTTTCTATGGAGGCGGTCTTCAACCTATCAATGTCGTCATAGATAGGTAAATTCAACAACCTGGCGTTCGCTGGGCCTGGTGTCAATAACAGATGTATTCTCAGTAACAAGGGCGTTTTCAGTTCTAACACTTACATGATGTTTGTGAATACGATTCCCTCTTATATAACAAAAGCTCGGGCTAAAATTGTGATTTTAATTCGTGCCACCTTTAAAAGTTAAATGGAACAAGACTAGACGATTAATATTTTTAAATAATTTATTAATTGATAATCTAACACTTTGTCTACACGGGACCCGCGACGTGACAATATAATGCATTAGAACCCATTATAATTTTTATTTTGTACACACTGTGTAGACACGGTGTAATGTTAATTTTACAAATACATTTACCAATACATTTAATATTTAAAACAAAAGTTGTATTTGTTAATTAAATAGTTGTATTTGTAAAATAAAACAATTATAAATGGATTACTCATAAGTGCATGTTAGTTCACATTTATATGATAAACAGATTTTAATTAGGCATTTATTCAAATATAATCATTGATCCGCATAAACAGACGTGCCTCGCGGAAAGTCCGCACTGGCCATCTTTGCAACATTAACAACATTTAATCGGAGTGAATGAAACAAGTGCATGAAATCATGGATCAGTGCACATACATTGAGCATTATGGTAAACACGGAAGTGAAACGTGCATCCATCACCCCCAACTGCAGTGTGTATCAACTAGCTATCGGAAAAAAGAGAGAGAGAGCGAAAAAGCCTAACTGGTGTCGATACTATGGATCATTAGTATTGAAAACGTTTCTGATTTTTTCAGTCTCGAAACATATCAAAATATCAACATTTTTGACAACACTAATGCAAACTCCTGCAAAATAAACATTGCGTTTTCTGCGTTTGTAGGCCAAATTGGGTGAACTCTGAACTGCAAATTGTATCACGTGATGACGTTCGATATGCCACAGCGTGACATAGGAGGAAATTAGATTAGATTAGATTAGATTCAACTTTATTGTCATTACACATATACAAGTACAGTGTAACGAAATGTAGTTTAGGTCTAACCAGAAGTGCAATTAGCAAGTGCAGATATACAGTGTGAATAAATACAGATACAATATTAGGAAATTACTATACAATGTACTATGAAAATACTTTACAGAAGGAATGTACTATGACAATATATACAGAAGGCTATATACTGTGAACATTAATGTACAGGAGGTTATAAACAGATAACAATATAGACTATACAATAGTGCAAGTGACCTGAGTGTGCATTAGTTACAGACATTAGCTATTAAAGTTACAGTGCAGTAGATGAGTTAATGTGGTTATTAAAGGTACGGTGCAATACATGAGTAGATGCAGATATACAGTTACAGTGCAGTAGATGAGTTAGTGCAGTTATTGAAGCTATAGTGCAATAAATGAGAAGATGCAGTTAGTTATGCGATAGATGAGATATTTTTTTCAGCCAAGATTTCACTTAATGCACAGTTAAAGAACAGCAGCTACGCTAATTATTCTCTTTCTGCCCTCGCCTCGAGATTCCCATCTCAACGTCATGTGCTCATCCCCAACTAGATATTACAGCTGTTACATCTGAAAATCCTGTGCCATCCTCCTGCGAGGTGGCTTTTGTTCGGAGACACTGAGTGAAGCTAAGATACGTCAGAGGAGATCTGTCCCTCCCGGCTGAGCCTGGTTTCTCCCGAGGTATTCATTATTAGAGTTTGGGTTCCTGGCCACAGTAGGTAAGTGTTGGCATGTTCACTGGGAGACTGCATTAGTACATTTATTTATTTATTAGATATGTATTATAATAATCTTGCTTGGTCTATAAACACCATGCTGCTGTGTTTTACCTTTCTGTTTTTTTCGTTTTTTCTTATTTTCTCCTGCAAATCTGCTTTGAAATGCACATTGTGAAAAGGGCTATATAAATAAATTGAATTGAAATTAATGATAATGCACAATCCAATGTTGTACAATACAGAGGTGTAAACAAAAAACCCACCTGTTTTTCTTGTAGCTACCCATATACTCGGGGCTCTGCACAGAAATATTTTACATTCTGCAAGTCTAGTGTGAGCTCAACATTATACTGACACCTAATGGTATGGATGTAGCATCAGGCAAAGCAAAATATTTATTTTGTCTTTCTAAAAGTGAACTATTCACAGTCAGCCATGATTAACCTATTTCTTCAGCAACAGCTATCTAATTTTATGTGAGTGTAGACATGATTTTAAGCATTTTTTTTGGATCTTCTGGAAAATCTGGCCCACGTTGGCAAAGTTGTCATCATGGATGAGATCTTTGAAGTACTGCCTTTCAATAGCGGTATCAAGCATGGCATCATTTTAGCACCGATAATATATTGATTACCACAGGAAGACGTTAAACCCCCTTGAAAATTGTCAAGGTAACCCTACACCTCGCACCAGAGAGGAGGGATTTCTCCTGCTCTTAAGGACTTTTGTGCGCATATGTTGCCCCATTTGCTCTTGAAATCTGTAAACCATGGCAATCGTGTGGGTCCTTTCTTCAAAATTGTCCCTCCACTGATGTGGAGCCATGAGTTAACATGATGAATGCTCTACGGGTCTTAGCTAACAGCTGCAGCAGGTGAATGCCAAAGTTTCGCTGTGATTTCACCTTGCGCTCGATTTCAACATTTAGTAAATCTACGGGACACAAGTACTGCCCTGGAACATGCTTCAAAGCATACAGTGACCATGATCTGTTCAACTCCAAAAATCACCATAAAAGTAGTCACCAGCCAGTACCTATAACTCATTCAACAAGAATCCAATGAAAGCATGACATTGCTTCTGGATGGTCATTTGGATTATATTCCTGCATCTTGGTAAGACTGCAGGAATTTGGTTCCTACCTATTGTAAAAATGCAAAGGTCAAGTTTGTCAGAAAGAAGAAGCAACAGATCCATTCCATGAGTTTGATCATGAATTCCCATGTGGCCTGATGAGTAAGACGTACTTTTGGTTTGAGTTTTATATTCAGGGCCACCAGTGGTTTGTATATTATGCAATTAGGAAATTGTTTTGAACCCCTAAATGCAATGTTTTGTCCTGTTACAATTCGACTAGTCTAGTTCTAGAGAACAACCGTTGTAGTATCGCTGAGTAGATTTCACCTCAGCTCACATGAGCTGAAACCTTATACCAATGCCTTCATATTCTGAAGAAAATAAAACTGGTGTATACCATCACACCAGGGTGGAACAAGGTTAGTACAGCCTATACATGTTTATGTGTGTGTTAAACCAGTATCACTCACACAGTAAGTAGAAAACCATCTGGATGAATGTAAGCCTTTGGTTGTTAGGCCGGGTTGAGGTTAATAGTCGATTTTACTGGATGTTTTATTTTGATGGCAAGTGGCAGTGCATTGGTTGACACGTGGGAAACTTTATTAGTGCCCACACATACAGCCTGCTGAGTAATGTTTGTCTGAAATCCACAACTGTAGTAGAGCACAACTCTCCATCACATCTCTGTTTTTCTTCCGTCACAGACTGTCATCCGGTATGTTTTAGCAAACAGTGGTAAAGTGCAACGCAGTTTCCATGTACACTAATGTAGGCTACACCTGTGGCCCGGGCCACTGCAATGTCATGAACCACTTTACCATACTGTAATAAGATTGAAAGTAGGGAAAGAAGGAGACGGGAATCGGCAGACATTTAAACATTTAATTACATAAAATCAAAGGTAAAAAGACAGCCGGCATTCCCTCACGGTCGACGGCCGGCGAATAAAACATAAATACAAACATAAACATGCTGGGCCCGGTACTCTCTCGTCGACAGTCCGGTCGCTCGTTCTCTTATGCTCCCGATCTCCTTCGTGACACGAGACCGGTGCCCGCACAGCTGGCGCTCATTAACAATCACTCACTGACCTCGAACCACGGTCTCGCCCCACCTACTCCACTGCACATACTATGCAAGAATATGCTATGCTATGATACACTCTACTATTGTGTACTATGGTATATAGTAACATGCTAAAGTGCTCAAAGCTATACTGAACCATACTATGCTGTGGTATGTTGTACCGTCCCCTTATCTTATGCTATACTCTGTTTTACTGTCCTGTACTATGTTATACCATGCTGTGCTGAGCCCCACTGAATCGTACAATACTATACTGGACTATACAGTAGTATGTAATACTATGCTATACCTTACTATAGTGTACAGTACCATAATAAATCTCATAAATATACATTTCAATAAATTGTAAATAATGTAGCTTAATAAACTATGATACTATAGTATAGTACTATACCATACTATAGTATGTCGTAGTTTACCGTATTGAACTATACTATGCTATGTTGTTCAAGGCTATACTGAACTATACTATGCTGTTGTATACTGCACTGTTCTTTTATCGTATGCTTAGTTTTGATGTCCTGTACTAACAACACTATACTGTACTATTCTACAGTATGTGATACTATGCTTTACTTACTATAGTGTACAGCACTATGGTAAATTATATAATAAACAGATGAATATAAATTACAACAGATAACAAATTCTTTAATATAAACAAATTGTGATACTATAGTATACTGTACAGGACCATAGGTCACTTTGGATGACGTAACCAACTCTGGTTTAAGGGTGACCCAGGAGAGCTTCCTGTTTTACTACACATACGTTTGAACAACATACAACCTACAGAATGTTTATAACTATTTTCTCTCTTTAATTATACATGTAATATTTAAAATAATCCAAATAATAAATGAATAAAATCGGAAGTGCTTCTGGACCAGTGGTTACAGGTGAAGCAGTCTTTACTATACCATCCTATAGTGTAGAGTGCTTTACTATACTATGATATATTGTACTGCATTGTACTGTTCTCTTATCTTATACTATACTGTGCTATGATATGCTATGCTGTCCTTTTCTATGCTATGCCATACTGCACTAGACTAGGCCATAAAATACTATACTACACAGCACTATACACCACCATACTATACTGCACCAAACTATACTAAAATGAATCCACACAACACCAAATCATAATATACTATACTTTCCTATGCTATACTGTACTATAAGCCACCACCTGACATAACATCTTTACAAAAGCAGGGCATTGTTGTTTTATTTAACTCCTCCTGCCTCTGGTCTCTTCTTGTCAAAGTCATTGTCTTCAGTCTGCACAGTGATCACACTGAGGCACTGAAGCACAGGAAAACCAAACATTTCCAAGCAAAGGATTTCCAACAGGGAATTCAGTCAGGCAGCAGCTGCAGAAACTAGAGCTTCATACCTGCAGATGTACTAGACTCCAGTCCAAAGCAGATTTAGCCTTTAATCCTCAAATGTTCTTCGGAAAGGGGTGCTGCGGTTCTTTGTGACCATTTCATCTGGAAGCCAAAGGTTGTTTTGAAAGACTGTGTAATGAATGAACGGGCAGCTGTATGTCATGCAATGGAATTCTGGGCAATATTTTATGGGTGATGTTTAAATTAGACACATTACATGTATATATAATTCATAACAACATTCATAACATCTTCTCACGCCAATGGCTGAGCCAATGTTGCTATGGTATGTTGGGCTTTATCAAAATAAGTAAATAATTCTAATGTATCAATTTTCAGGGAATTGAACAATTGCTTGAAATTGGAATAGGAGAAAGATTTAAATTCTTGGCATAATTTCTGTTCCTCTGTAAATAAGAATTATGTTGAATGTAATAAAAATATTATGATATATTTCATATTACAAAATAAACCTGATAAATATAAAGTAATATAATTGTTTTGATAGATAATAAATCATTTAATATAAATAAGTTGTATGGAACTTATTTATATTAAAATGCAGGCTTTGGGGTAAGTTGATTTTATTTCGGCATGTAGCCATGAATGTCTGACCTGTTGTAACAGCAGGCTCGGGCTCTTCAGACATAGACCCTACAAAGAGGCCCATTGGTGAAGGAGGTGCGTGCGGTGGGGGGTGGAGCGTGCCAGCGAGAGGGCCGCGGTAGCCGTGGGGACTGCAAAAATGACAGCTGCAGGTGTCGACACAGGCCCAGGGGGAGCAGAAGGTCCAGCAGCAACTGTTAGCCCTAATGCCAGAAGAATAAATAATAAAACAACTGTTAGATAAGAACTCCCATTCAAGAAAAAAAAGACAGAAAGAAGTCCACTGTAAATGCATAACTTGTGGCAGAGCTCTAAATCTCCAGACTTTGGCACAAGATGTCCAAGGCTTTAATTAAACAGATGTTGCAACTTCGGAGAAACCGGATCATGGCGTGTGCTGATGTAATGCGTGAAGAGATCAGTAAATAGGTGACAGAGGAAATGTGTTTAGTGTAATGGAGCTGTACTGGCGTGTGTGTGTATGTGTATAGTCCATTCAAAGCCAAAGGTGTTGACACTCTCCATCTGTTAACACCTAACAAAATCCTAGTTTTACTGTGTATGCCACAACATAAACAATGATTTTATTAAATTACATTTATGTAGTAAAGGCAGTGTGTGATTTATCAAACTCTTTTATTCATGTAAAATACAAGAGATGAAAAAAAGTTTTTAAACCAAAGTTTATCCAGACACCAGATATAATCTTTTATATTTTTTAACTAGTGGGTGCAGGGCACTGTTGTTCATTTATGTAAGCAAGGATAGCAAAATAAAGTAAACTGTAAACAAATATTCTTCATACAGTCGTCAACCAGTAAAATGGATCAAGATTTGGGACCAAAAATTAATCGGACATTGTGACCTGACCATGTTTTGCTTAAGTGTATTTTCTTTAGTTGCTAATGAATTTAATCGATACCGATTCTGCTTATCGATTACGGAACTTAGCGATTCCCAGTTTCGGTTTCACAGTTGAAGTAAAACATTTAGATATTAACCTGTATGGTCATTTAACCTCGGTGACTTCAGCCCGGGTGATGGGCGAGTCCGCCTCCGAGCCCTCTGCCTCTGCTTCCACTGTGGCAAGGCACCGGGGGTGGATGAGATCCGCCCTGAGTACCTCAAGTCTCTGGATGTTGTGGGGCTGTCTTGGATGACACGCCTCTGCAGCATCGCGTGGCGGTCGGGGACAGTGCCCTTGGACTGGCAGACCGGGGTGGTGGTCCCTCTTTTTAAGAAGGGGGACCGGAGGGTGTGCTCCAACTATCGGGGGATCACACTTCTCAGCCTCCCCGGGAAAGTCTATGCCAGGGTACTGGAGAGGAGAATCCGGCCGATAGTAGAACCTCGGATTCAGGAGGAACAGTGTGGTTTCCGTCCCGGTCGTGGAACACTGGACCAGCTCTATACCCTCTCCAGGGTGCTGGAGGGTTCATGGGAGTTTGCCCAACCAATCCACATGTGTTTTGTGGATTTGGAGAAGGCATTCGACTGTGTCCCTCGCGGCATCTTGTGGAGGGTGCTCCGGGAGTATGGGATTCGGGACCCTTTGCTAAGGGCCATCCGGTCCCTGTACGACCGGAGTAGGAGCTTGGTTCGCATTGCCGGCAGTAAGTCAGACTTGTTCCCGGTGCATGTTGGACTCCGGCAGGGCTGCCCTTTGTCGCCGGTTCTGTTCATAATTTTTATGGACAGAATTTCTAGGCGCAGCCAGGGGCCGGAGGGCGTCGGGTTTGGGGACCACACGATTTCATCTCTGCTCTTTGCAGATGATGTCATCGTGCTGGCCCCATCAGACCAGGACCTCCAGCATGCACTGGGACGGTTTGCAGCCGAGTGTGAAGCGGCTGGGATGAGAATCAGCACCTCCAAATCTGAGGCCATGGTTCTCAGTCGGAAAAGGGTGGCTTGCTCACTTCAGGTAGGTGGAGAGTTCCTGCCCCAAGTGGAGGAGTTCAAGTATCTGGGGGTCTTGTTCACGAGTGAGGGAAGGATGGAACGGGAGATTGACAGACGGATCAGGGCAGCTTCTGTAGTAATGCAGTCGCTGTACCGGTCTGTCGTGGTGAAGAAGGAGCTGAGCCGCAAGGCGAAGCTCTCGATTTACCGGTCAATCTACGTTCCTACTCTCACCTATGGTCATGAGCTGTGGGTCATGACCGAAAGGACAAGATCGCGGATACAGGCGGCCGAAATGAGCTTTCTCCGCAGGGTGGCCGGGCGATCCCTTAGAGATAGGGTGAGAAGCTCGGTCACTCGGGAGGAGCTCAGAGTAGATCCGCTGCTCCTCCACATCGAGAGGGGCCAGCTGAGGTGGCTCGGGCATCTTTTCCGGATGCCCCCTGGACGCCTTCCCGGGAAGGTGTTCCGGGCATGTCCCACCGGGAGAAGACCCCGGGGAAGACCTAGGACACGCTGGAGGGACTATGTCTCCCGGCTGGCCTGGGAACGCCTCGGTGTCCCCCCGGAAGAGCTGGAGGAAGTGTCTAGGGAGAGGGAAGTCTGGGCAGCCCTGCTTAGACTGCTGCCCCCGCGACCCGGCCCCGGATAAGCGGAAGAAGAAGATGGATGGTCATTTAACCTGTTTATTGACATGTTTTGTGTATATATACGGTTTTCGATACCCCACCGTACCACAGAGTCAACAAAGTTAAGCATTGCTTGGTAACTGTTTAAGTTAAATTGATATTATCTCTACAGCTGAAACTGTTTCAACCATTATTAATTTGTGAGACAGTCCAACAGAAGGATGGCCAAAACCAATGAAATATCATCTCATTTGAGAGGAAATGTAGTCAAATTCAGAATATTATTTTAGGTTCTTTTCATTCAAAACTTTTACGATACACAGTTACTGATCAAACAAACATTTAAAATAGCAACATTTTCCTCAATAAAAAAATAAAACAACTAAGAAAGTGTTAAGCATTGCAATAACAAATGGAGTGTTAGTAGTTTGACTAATAAAAATAAACTAAATTAACAAAAGTTTGTAGTTCTCATTATTCTAAAAAATATATATCATCCTGCCTATACACATTTAAAAAATAAAAAATTATCATCATGCCTAAATTAAGTTTTAATAGCTAATAATTGACCAATAGATGAATACATTACAATTTTAATATAATATAATGATATGATATGATGGAGTGGTGCAGAAAGTATTTTTATAGGCCAAAACGAAAGTTAGAGCCCCACTAGTTCCCTCGTTTCGCTATTAAGATAATTTTTACGAATTAACACAAAATTTGTTACTTTTTAAGCCTAATTAATAATATAATTCATTTCAAACTCAAGACTCTGGTCCAGGCCTACAAGACCACCACTGATTTAGCACCCCCTTATCTTCATTCACTTATGCAGACTTATATACCAGGCAGATTCCTAAGCTCTGCAAACAAACAACGTGTTATGGTGCCATCCCAAAAAGGTAAAAAAATGGAATGATCTTAGATATTTAGATTTCTACTTCAATGAAAATCGATACGGCGTGACTTTTGTTTAGATGAGGTGCTTTGGTTTTGAATTTGACACGTTTACCTCATTTCACAGGTAACTCAAGCCCACACTTTTGACTTCAGTAGATCGCCACCTCCCCCAGATCGCTATCCCATCTCCCTCGAGCAATATATGCAAGGCATCCAGCGTGGTCAGCAGGGAAACCCTATCTCCTTTTCACCATAGGAGTTTGGCCTTGGGTGCAACTTTGCCATTAACTAAAACAAATGCTGCCATATTTTTAGCTGCAGTAATTGCCTCCCGTTCAGCATCCAGGCTCTTGGAAGAAGCACAGATACACCCCAAACCCCCACTGCCACGACCCCTTCTCTGAAACATGAACTCAGGATAAGACTATTAACACGACGCAGAGAGACGCTTGCGGCTCTGTGATGTGGCCTGTTACTTGCAGGTGTGACTTCTCCATTTAGACCAATTGTGCAGAGTCTCGATTTGATGACAGACAAAGAAGCTAAAAGATGGATCTCCTGTGAATTTATGGTTATTTTCGATCTCAAACATAAATCAACAGGGATTATAGAGACATTTTTCAAACTGCTTTTTGAAACCTGACTCTTTGAAAATCCAGATTTGCATACTATAGGTCTTATATAGTTTGCTACTGCATATTAGGATTAGTACAACCAAAAGAATCATATTGAAAATAAGATGTCTGGCGCCTGTTTGGCATAGTATGCATGCGTGGATGCTTTTTGGCTAATATTACCCACAACTCCTTGCACAAGGGCAACATGATTGGTCTGCAACAGTTCTGTATCCCAGTATATGCCACATTTATCTATTTACTCTCATAATACATGTTCCTGGTCTTATATTGTCAATATTCAAAGCAAAAGATTGTCTCAGAAATCTCTGATCAAAAGTTAATATGCTGCGTGGCTTCTGAAATGACTTTCATTTGATGTCACCAAACGCCCTTGCTGGTGACAGCCATACGTTGTGTTGACTTGTGATCATCAGTTAATGTGACATCATCATGAGTTAGAAAATTGATACCAGAAGCCATCTTATAAGTTTCTGGATCTTATATCTTGCTTTGGATAAAAGCGTCTGCCAAATCCATAAACATAATATAAAAAAATAGCTCCACAGCACCCACACCCAACAAAGGGCTTGCAAAACATGTTGGTGCACACAGGAGTGGGTAATATTCCAGCGTTATATCGATATCTGCTCTATATCAGTGATTAATGGGACTCTCAACCCCCAGCAGGCATTTCACATTGACAAAAGCTGTCATTTCTCAGTGAGGTTGGAGTGTGCCAGTTGACAGCTGCAGGGCTCAAGCATAACAGCAGCCCGGCCGCCGGCCCATTAGTGCAACCCCAGCGGGTGCTGGATGGGCCACTGGGAAGCCAGTGAAGGGGCGGCATGCGGCTGCGTGCGGGAGACTGTCTCCTCATCAACATGGCTATTGTTCTCTCAAACTGCACCAAACGTTGGACGAGGATTAGGAAGATCAACTGAAAAGTGCGAAAGGTGTAATCTAATATTTAGACCGGGTTTGGAGTTATTTGTGTTTTTTTGTTTTGATTATTTACGGCATTATACAATTATGCAGTATTCAAGAGAAAGCTGCAAATGCCCAAATCCAAGCGGCATAAACTATAGACCAGAATTAAGCATAGGTCTAAATACTGTATAAGCAAATTTTAGGCAGAGAAACAAAGAAAATATTCCAAATGTAAAAAAAATAATTCTAGGAACTACATCACGTTAGGTCCCATATACTGCACTGCTATGATAGATAAGCATACTAGACACAATGTGAAGTATTCATATTTTGTCGAAGCCAGTAAAATAAAATTATTTATATGTTTAATAGGGAATGTTCGGCAACCGAAAATATTCAATCGAAAATAGCAAAAAAGCATGTTCGGAATAAGTGAGATATGGCCGAATACATTTTACAGAATATCTGATGCAATCAAGCAGCAACCAGTGAAGAGAGAGACAAGCATGCTATATTAATGCAGGAAACATGTCGGCAGTGTGTGAAAGCATTTTAAAGTTTTAAACACACGAAATGGGACTTATGGCACTGGAATATATTTCCAAATGAGAGCGTCTTTACGGGTCGGTAAAACTTTGGTGTACTTCAGACAGGAGCAGGCAGACTGAAGCCCCGCCACTCCCAAATTATAACCTTTTACATTGCACAGTGGTTTTAACACTTCACACAGATGCTTTTAAGGAACAATTCTGTTGTAGGCATGCAGAGTACATTTCATTATTTCGCAGTCATTGGCCTAATATAATGTTAAGCCATTGAATAAGGGAGTGGGCTCAATTTTTTATTTTAATTTACTTGTTTTGCTCCATTTTATTTTATGAAATATGCTTGTTTAGACAAGCCGGGCCGAGTAACAAAACCACCTTGTAACCAATCAGCAGTAAGGTGCACAGTGCACAGGATGGACATTAGTCGAGTCGAGCGCTGACGAAAGCGAAAGAAAGGGGGACATCATAGATACCGGACACCCCGCCTTTAAGTTACATTGTTGATTATATTGAAAAGCAAGACTATTGCTGAATATTGACTATTCAGTTTATGCAACAGTGACTAAATTGTTTAAATAAATTGAAGAAATGCAAAATCATATTCGGTATTCGATATTTGGCCTTCAGCCAAACTTTAATTTTTATTTGTCTTCGGCCAAGAATTAATTTTTTCGGTGCATCCCTATAACTATCCAGACTTTTTTCTGACACAAACAAAAGTTTGATTGTAATAGAGTACCACAGAAATTACGCATTTTTGTTTGTAAAACCTGGAAGTGAGTTACGTTTAGCACTTCCGTTTCCATCGCCGAAAGACAATGGGTGTTTTGAAATAAGATCTGTGGTTAACAAAACCTCTAAATATTTTCACGTTTTTATCTTCGGACACACCAGATTTAATGCTTTTTTGGGTCTTAATAACGGTGGTTGCTAAAAAGTTGCTACATTCTTTGGCAGGAACATTACACGGCATTGCTTATATAAATTCTAAATATAAATTGCTTTAAATAACAAATGTTGTGTTCAAAACATGTTAACATCATAAAGTCTTTGGGAAAAATCCATAGGCTTTCGGTCGAGGGAACCAGTGTGGTGCTAACTTCCGGGTTGGCCTACAAAAATACGTAATCTCTGAGGTACTTCATAGAATTTATATTTTGTGTCATTTGATTACATTAGAAACGTTTCATACTCTAATAATTTTTATACCTTAAAACTTGACTATCATTGACTATCATCATTTGTCGGATTCTGTACCTGTAGCTAATATTTCATAATTCATATAATTCATAATAATTCATTTCATAAACTGAGATACTTGGTGTTTGCTGTTGAGTAACACTGTTACATAAAGTGCTATCAATGCAAATGTCAAATGACCAGAGATGTGCATGTGTAAATTGTCAGGGCTCACTTTGCATTGTCAGTGCAATGTTCTCCCCTAATTCAGTAATTCACTAATTCAGAAAAGCAACCGTTTGGAGTCACATGTGCTAATCATCAACACAACATGCTTATCATAAAATGTGTACCCATTTCTGTTTTTGCAGTAGTATTTTTTTGCTGTTCGGCAACAGAGCTCGTAATTTGTCACGCAGCAAGACGGATGGATGAACTGGTTTTGAATTGCCTTGTAGAGGAACTTGACACCCAGGCCACCATGAGTTACTGTGGGTGTGTCACAGAGTACTGTACCTCACGTCTCTTCAGGACACCCGTTTCCTAACAACCAGCAGACTTCCAGCAACTCATGGTATGAGCGAATAATAAATCGCTCTGCTGAACGTCACTAGCCATATTGCAAAATACATACCGTAAGAGCTATATTTAATTACTTATATCTAGGGTGACAACGACATAGGGAGACATATTAGTTAGTGGTGCTTGCTAAGGAATGTGTGTGACTTATTATTTTTCTAAGTGATTTCTAAGTGTGCTTGTGGTTTTCACCTGGCAGGTGATAAAAAGGTTACTTGCAGTTTACAAACCGAAACAAAAACTAAAATAACTAGTTTTGGCAAAAAAGAATAAAAACTCATAAGTAGGCCTATAGAGAATGTGAAGCTGACAACATGCCCTGTGTTGCATGTTGCAGTGGCACCGCCATCTTGGGAGGATCATACTCTGCTTATATCAATTTTTTTGATACGTTACTTGTTTTGTATGATATATGGAGAAATCGAAAGAACCAGAGGCTTTTCTTGAACGACTCTGTGTAATGCAGTGTTTAACACAGCAAGACCGACCTGACATATTTGTATTTCCTATTCAAACAAGAAAAACAAAACAATGCATTGAACAATCTAGCAGCTACCCTTCCAATATGGCGCAACATTCAACGCGGCGTGACGTCGATTAACAAGCTCTATAGCTACTGCAAATAATGTTAGCCTAACATATTTGCCTTTTCGCTTAAAACAGCTACACGATTTGAATTTCCTGTGAGGCTGGAATGATCAGCACTCTGGAAGTGTTTAGCTTGGTTAACCTGAACTGAAGTGTGTGAAAGTAAAAAGATTGAGAATAAGGCTGAGGAGGACTTGGCCGTTTTATTGCGAAACGTGTGAAGTAAGTTTACACCAAGATAAAAACGTCCTTATTTAGCCAACTCACCAAAATGTCTTCTGTTGAGTTTAACTGAAAACAAAACAGCATACAGGAATGAGTAACATATGAGGGAACTTTCTTTTTTGAGTGAACTATTCATAATCGATTAGCAACGGAAATCTTTCTAGTCCTTGCTAACTCCAGTGGGGCAGTACAGCCTGTCGACAGTATAAACTACCTGCTTTGCCATACTGCCACCTAGAGGTTAATGATCGCGCTTGCAACATTGTTGGATCTTGAATGTTACAGTTTGATCTGCTAGTCTAGCAAAAGTTATTAGCAGAGAATATTTTTTTATAGAAATTTACGATGTTTACGATGGAATTAACGATTACATTAGGCACGTTTATGCACTTTTTATCATGCACAGGCTGCTGCAAGTTTTTTTTTTCAATGTATATTAGAATATTGATGTAGGTAAAAATTGATTGCCATGTCTTTGTAAATCTCGTTTTTACAGGAATAGAAAGTAAAGTAAAAATAGAAAAAACAAAAGTTTGTGTAAACCACATGATCCACATTATCCCAGCATTTAAAGCAAGTTTCAAAGAACATCTTGCTATCCAATATCCATCATTTTAACAAAAGCAAGACTTTTTTCTTTGATTCCTGATGAAGCGGAATCTAATGTTTATGATGAAAGTCACATACACTTGCATTTGTTCATTCAGCAGACACTTTTATCCAAAGCGACTTACAATTAAGAATTACAACAAGTGATTCAATCTTAAGAAGGCAATAATCACGTGCCAGTAGTACAAAGTCTCAGTCAAAACGTTAGGTATAAGCCATTACACAAAGATTTGAAGAAAAGTGAGATATGTGCAAGTTTTTTTTTTATTTGTAAGATGTAGTTTGTCTGGAAAGAGGAGTTTTTAGTATATATATATTTAATAGTGTGATGATGTTTTATCTTCTTTTAAACCCCAAGGATTCTTTTTTAAATAAAAGTCATACTTAAAATCCAGATTTTGATTCGATCTGTGCAAGATTTGTGTGAGATTCCATCTCAGAATATTCTGTCCTGGCCCTCTAAAATTGTGTGCGTCTGTGTGTTTTGATGGTGAGTAGATGAGATAGTATTTCAGGCTGTAATCTCTCCCCATAAGCCTTTGGGTCAGAGACGGGCCTCGAACCCCCCAAGAGCATCACACTGCCAACAGCTGAACCAGCAGGGGCCAACCTGGCTGCTTCCCCTGAAAATGAGCACTACACACACACACGTAGAATATGCCCGAACCAACCATAAGGACACTTACAAGCATACACATTATCCTGTGTGTGTGTGGTCTTGGGCCTAATGTTTTGTCATGGTGATAAATAATGATAATTGCTAAGCCTCCCTGTACAACAGGGATTTAGAACACACACAGAATCTGGATAAAATACTGTGAATTACAATTTGTACAAAACAAAGAAAGAAATGTTAATATCACTAACGTAGGTGCTGATAGAAACTGTACGCAGTGAGGTCCTGTTTTGTCTACAGCAAAACTGTTTATGCACATTTTAAATGGTAGATTACCAAACAAATGCAAAAGGGGGCATACTTTTACCCGAAAGGCACAATAGCACAACACACTGAAAAAGATCATAAATGAGGAATAATGTTATAGATCATTTAATAATATGTTAGTATTGATCTTTAACACGTTCTCAAAAAAAGGGAAATATTTAATGTAAATAATTGTAAATGTCATTTTATTAAATGTCACATTGAATATGGACACATTTCATATATATTTCAACTTTGAACACCGTAAAGTGATAAAGTACTGTTTTGTTGTTTAAATATTTTTCTTGAAATCAATATCTTATTTCTTCCAATATTGCGCTTTTAATAAAATGGCATTTATCATTAAGTTCATCTTGTGTTTACTGTTTGGGGCCACTGTACATGACAATATGCTTTAAAGGATTTATTTTGCTCTGAGTTGGCATTGCTACCATAAATTCATGTGTAATAAATCTAACAGCATGATAACAGCAGTAGCAGCAGGCATGCAGTTATCGACCTCTGACCGAAGCTCATACACCAACGAGAGCGCACGAAAGTGACGCGCGTCCCCGCCACTACCGCACGAGCATAACAACCGGCCGGGACCGTTGACAAACACTGCTGTTCACCATGGAGCGAAAAGTGGCGAGGGAATTTCGACATAAGGTAAGGTTTTAAAGTGTTCTTTTATTTCTATCATCCCGCCTTCTTACTTTATTATCGCCTCTCAAGAATGAGAAGGATGGCGGAAGAGTAGCCTACTCGTCCACTTTTATGTTTTTCAAACGTTTTAAAGTGTTGTAAAGTTAAACAGGTTTTCGACAATGGCAGTTTTAGTTTCCATAGAGACGGTTGTTGTTGTTTTTGGACAGAAAGGCGATAAACCTAGCATCATGATAGATATATTCGACTTTCTAATGTTCAAGGTGTTTTTTTCAAGATATAAAAATACACCTTACATGTAAACATGTAACTAATATATTAGTTTAGATCAAATGAGGAATTATGCGAATTTTACAGCGTCAGATAAGGGAAAGGTTCCTGCAAGCGCATAAATTCAGGTCGAAAGGTAAGATAGAGAATGACGTCATCCGGTGTACGCATTTCTGATTGGTTGAACAGGTGTACTGGGCTGAACACTTTAGCATGCTTTAAAACAGGTAACCTATTAAAGGTTCTTTAAACTCTTAAAGAACACTGAGTTATTGTTTAATGTAAGTTCTGTTTTGTATAATAATACCGAATTCGCTTAAATATTGTACATATGAATGTGTTGTTAAACAAAATACAACCTTCCCAAATGTGTGTAATATTAGAAGTTGTACCATCTGTTCAGACTAATAGGGACACACAATGAACAGTTTATCATACAGCGTTCCATGTAGTTACAGAGATGTGTGGTCAGGCGAAAAGGATTGCTGCTTTTATTGTTGGGCTTGTAATTGCCTGTAGATGGGGGAAGGTAAACTAAGCAACACTTAAAAAGGCCAAATTAAAACATTTGCATTTTTGTATCCTCGTCTGATATTAATATGTTCATGTTATATTTCTGGACCATCGTTCATTACATTTGAATTTATCATTGCTAGAGATGATGTGCTGATTTTCATGGATGTTGTCCAAAGGTGGAGTGACATTTGGCCTTGTCAAAAATGTTTATGACACCATAAATAGCTTTATACTCGCAGGCTTTTTTTTTGATTACATGTAGATTTTATTTTGTAGTTGACATTTAACAGACGGTGTTGACTAAAGCGTCTGCCAAATGAATAAATGTAAACGTGACTAAATAATCACATGCCAAACACATTTAATTTGGATAACTTAATACATACATATCATTTAAATATTGTATTTTAAGAACGTAAATATTTATACTAAAAAGGAGTATAAGAATGTCATAGAACTTTTTAAATTCTAACGGTATCATGATACACTTATGTAAGGTGACACTGTTAACAAAAGACAGGTCCAGTGGAGCAGAACTCTACAAATGCTGCTCACAATGCTGGAAAAGAGCCACCTGACATATATAACCAAACAGGACAACCCAAAAGTCAACCAATCGATGCTCCACCCCTACATCTCTCTGTGACATTCTCATACCTGTTTCAGTCTCTCACTCACTCAGTGAGAGAGAGAGATGTGTTACATCATTGATTGGCCAAAACGCTTCCTCAAAACATTTCTGCAGCAGATAAGCCGTCACCAGGTAAAGATGTGATTGAGAGTGACTTTGTGATTATTAATAATGATCTGAGTGAAGTTTGTGTATTGGCGCAGGTGGAGTTATTGGTTGATAATGAAGCAGAGAAGGACTATCTCTATGATGTTCTCCGCATGTACCACCAGTAAGTTCACTTTATATTACTTTAATTTGTCGTTAAAGGAAAGTCAATGCTGTGCTTCTCCCTTTATCATTACTTTGTTTATTCCTTAAGCAGAGCATTCCTTTAAGCCAACAATAAGGGGAATACTAGGGAACAAGTGAAACATTTAAAACAGGATGTTTTACAGTATAAAAGTTTTTTTATTTTTGAAAATCCAAATATATGGGAAAGGTGTGTCTTTGGTTTTGACAAAGGTTTCTAGAATTTTTTTGGGCTGAAGTTAATATCCAATAGTATTTTTGCCAGAGACTTCCAGAAGGTTGTGTTGCATTTTCAGGTTTTATTGGTCACATACACAACCATATATGCTGGACCACAAAACCGGACATAAGTAGCACAGGATTTTTGGTGGGCAATAGCCAAGAAATATTTTATCAATATTATACATTTTTCTTTTATGCCCAAAACCATTAGGACATTAAGTAAAGATCATGTTCCATGAAGATATTTTGTAAATTCCTACTGTAAATATATAAAAACTTTCTTTTTTTGAGCAATATGCTATCCTAAGGACTTAATTTGGACAACTTTAAAGGCGATTTTCTCAATATTATTATTTTTTGCACCCTCGGATCCCAGAATGTTAAATAGGCTGCTTTAGAATAAGAATTTTAAAGTTTTTACATAATTAATATTGCATACGGGAATTTGTCGTCTGTTTAATATTTGACCTGTGTTTCTCTCTCCTTTATCTTTAATGTGCGCTTTCACTATGCGTACATGCATGTCTGTGTGTGTGCGCACATGCTTGTCTGTGTGTCCGTCCGTGTGTGTGTGTCTATGTTTGTTTGTATGTCGGCATATGTGTGTGTGGAGCGTTTGAATGTGGGTATGTCTGTCTTATTGATTTGCTTATATTCAATATGTCTCATGTTAGCAACTGACATTTCTGGGAAATCATTGACCAGGAAAAAATAAAATGGTAGAACCCTAGAACCGTTTGCTTTCCTAAATTCTTCAAAATCTAATTTATATTTTTTATATCTAATTTTGTATTCAATAGAACAAAAAACTTATACAATAATTTTTCCTGCTATGGTAGTCAATGAAATTAGTTTTTTTAAATGTATTTCTTTATGTTCATCGGAACAAATACATTCATACAGGTTTGGAACAACTTGAGGGTGCGTAAATGATGACATACAGTAATTTAAATTTTTGGGTGAACTATCCCTTTAAATATATCAGCAGTAGTGTGTACTGAAGTTTAACATTTTGATAAATTATGTAACGAGTAATTTTCCAACAGGTAGTTGTTGTAATCTGTTTATCGAAGGAAAGCCGCATGGTTCATTCAACAGGACATAAGTATTCCATGTCTCCTTATCTGTATGCAGTTATAAGAACTGATCAATACAAAGAAAACAATCCTTTAGGTCCTGTTTTGTAATCTCAGGTGTAAGTCAAGACGTCATTGCTCCGCTGGACAGGTCGGTCACTGCTCCATTGAACAGAAATAAGAGGCCTGATCCAATGGAAAGTAACATTGACTTGGATAATATAATTTCCACTGTCCTCCTGCATTCAAGGGCAGCTATTCTCTCACATCCCATTGTCTCTGATATCTGAGTCAGGAGTGAAATATCAATGATTCATAGAGCAGCTGCCTCTAGATTCATAAGCAATGACTTTATATGGGCAACCAATAGAAGACAGACATCTGGGGTTTTTTTTGTGCATTTTTTTATTAGATTGATAATGGCTCACCTCCGGTGTATTGTGACTATTTATTTTTTTATTTGGTTCGCTTGCTTTAGAAAATCTTTAAAAGTAAAAGAGACTGAAAAATAAAGCACACACTGTTTGTGCTATTGATTTCATCCGGCTCTAATGCAGCGCAAAGTGATTCTGACCGCCTGTTTGCCTGCTCTTAATCAGGTCCTGATTTAATTGCTCTGCTCTACCCTTTAGATCGATGGAACTGCCTGTCCTGGTCGGGGACCTGAAGCTGGTGATTAATGAGCCCAAACGCCTTCCACTCTTTGATGCCATCAGACCCTTGATTCCTCTAAAACACCAAGTGCAGTATGACCAGCTCACGCCCAAGAGATCCAGGTGAGAATTAAAGTATAATTATTTTTTGCTTGCTTAAATCATGAGCGTGAACAACAGATGAGGGAATAAAAGATGGAGCGATAAAAGACATTGAAAAGAGAAAGAGAGAAACGAAGGTAGAGTGACAGCCACCGCTCTCTCAACTCCAATGAGAGTAATTGGTGTCTCTCATGCTCAGTGAGTCGTGATAATAGAACGCTGTTATGAGAGAGGAGGTTTATTCAACAGAGTCTGATATGCTGCATGGGGCCGTGAAAAACTGGATTCCGTTCCACTTGTCGTCCTCTTGTCATCCCTCATCTCAAAGGACCGATTGTTGATGGTCACGCAAAGCCACAACGTTTGCAAATACAGCATACAATTATAAACGGCACACCTTTGCAATAATCATGCTGTCTAATCAGCATCTTGATATGCCAAACCTGTGAGGTGAATGGATTATCTCGGCATAGGAAAAGTGGCAAAGTGCTCACTAACACAGATTAAGACAGATTTTTGAACAATATTTGAGAGAAATAGGCCTTTTGTGCACATAGAAAAGTTCTTAGATCTTTGAGTTCGGCTCATGAAAAATGGGGGCAAAAACAAAAGTGTTGCGTTTATAATTTTGGTAAGTGTATAACCATCAGATTAATGGCTTTTACACCTCTATAAAACCTTTAAGATATTTTCAAGACTTTTAATTTAAAAAAGTCCTCATATTTGTTCAGTGTAATTTAATGTTTTATTTTCTGTTATGAGCAGAAAGTTGAAGGAAGTGCGTCTGGACCGCACACACCCTGAGGGTCTGGGTTTGAGCGTTCGAGGTGGGCTGGAGTTCGGCTGTGGTCTCTTTATCTCACAGACAGTCAAAGATGGACAGGCAGGAAATGTTGGGCTGCAGGTAGGACAATAAACTCATAGAAGCCTTGTTTTAATTGTTTTCAATTGCATTGTAGTTCAGTTGCAACCTCACAGTCTCTATGCGATGGTCGTACCATATTGCTTTCCTGCTAATTGAATATTATATCTTACAATCTTACAAATCTGACTGTTTGTCAGGGACCTGGGGGGGGGGCATTTCTCAAACCAGATTTTTTGCCCCTAGAAAATATCCAGGGGGCAATTAAATAATTACAAATGTAATACTTCCTGTTTGTATTATCTATTAATTAGCAATTTAAGTGACAATTTAATCACAGAATTTTTTTAGAAGATATGCATTAAACTGATTACATATTTGCCCACAACCATAATTATGTACCATTTGGCAGTAGTACAACGCTGCTGTTAAAAACCAAGGAGAAGATTAAGGGCCTGCTGTTTGCTGTGTTTAAATGTCAAATTGTCATTTTGTCAATAAATCTTCTCACCACTAGGAGGGGTACTAGACCTATTCTTCGCTTCTTGGTTATGTTTTCACCTGCTGTCCTTCTGAAGCCTTGTACTGTATCTTCATATTTCGTCATTTTTATTTTTTGCCATTAAATCATTATTATCAGTCCCCCTTTATGTTTGTCACTGGGTTATGCAAATAAAAATACAATTAAAATTAGTGCTTGGCAACTCTGACAACAGTTTTTTATTGTTTTTTTCCATTTCTGTAAAAAGCAAATCTGAGATTTCGAACTGCAATGCTATTTTATCATTCGTCTAAATAAATATAACAATTATTTTAAGCACTATTAAATTACACAAGTCACTTTAGAACATAAGATATTATAATACATGTGTTGAAGCATGTGCACTAGATTTACATGTATTCATTTAAGCAGATGCTTTTATCCAAAGTGACTTACAAAGGAGAAAACATTTCGACATCGAGCTAACAATAAGTGCAGTCTACACCACCAAATAAATTAATTTGTTTGTTTATGTGACAATAATCCATGTATTATTAAAGCCCCACAGTGCTATTAATATTAAATTAAACTTGTTAAAGTCATAGTTATGTCATGCGCTTGCTTAACATATGTCCTCTTCAGGTTGGCGATGAGATCGTGCGCATTAACGGCTACTCCATCTCCTCTTGCATTCACGAGGAGGTCATCAACCTCATCAAAACCAAGAAGACCGTCTCTCTGAAAGTCCGCCGTAAGACCCAGTCACACACCGCAATTTTAACTCATTGTCTGTAAAGCTGTCATTATTACACAGACCTAAAGCTAATAAGCCTTAATTATCCTGGGGGATTTAATCACAGTTGGCCTGTGATTGATTTAACAGTTCAGTCATTTGTAGGAATATCTTCCATGGGATTTGTCACACCTAATTGTGTTGTTTATTCGTGTATTATTGATCGAGAGGGTTTTTTGATTATTGTGACTGTTTCTTCACAGATGTGGGAATGATTCCTGTCAAAAGGTAATTAGATTTTTATTAAAGGGGTAGTTTTGTCCAAAGCGACTTACAAATGTCATCGTTTACTCCCCCTTTCGTCATTTAAAACCTGTATGTCTTTCTTTCTTTCTTTAGCAGAACACAAAATAAGTTATTTGGAAAAAAAATGTTAACTGGACCTCATCCACTTGCGTTGGTTTTGTGTCCATGCAATACAACTGGGGTCCTGGGTTACCAACTTTCTTCAAAATATCTTCTTTTGTGTTCTGCAGAAGAAAGTAAGTCATTACGGTTTAAAATGACAAGAGGGTGAGTAAATAATGACAGAATTTTCCTTTTTGAGTGAACGATCACTTTAATGTCACAATGCCACACGCAACATTCTCAGACATATGGAAAAGCATATGTCGATTGTCCTAGTGATATTGTTACTATCCATTTGAAAATCAGCTCCTCCGAAGACCCTCTGAAGTGGCAGTTTGTGGATCAGTTTGTGTCGGAGTCAGGGGTAAGATGAAGTTATTTTTACGTGTGCCATTTTATTTTACACTTACATTAAAACTTGACCTCTGTGTTTTGTTCTCTTAGGAGAAGAAGACCAGCGTGGCTGGTTTGACTTCAATTGGAGGAAAAGAGATCAAGGAAAAGAAAGTGTTCCTTAGTTTAGTGGGCACTAAAGGCATGGGAATCAGGTGAGGGACAAATTTATATTTTGTTGATGCTGCTGTTACAGTAATATAGACGTTTCAGCGGAAGCAACATAAACAAATGTTTTGTTGCCCAAACTTAATTTCTGGTAGACCTCCACAATGAATCAATAACTGTTTTAAGTAATGTAATTTAAACAATTAATATACAATAAAATATAAGTTAAGATTAATATAATTGAATATATATTATATTTTTATATATTATAACCAAGCAGATTTTATGTGTAGTATTTTACATAACTTTTATTTCTAAACATTTCTTTGCAACTTTTTTCAAAGTAATTGAAACTTTACATGAGTGTACCTCATGAACCCCCTGCAATTCCCTCGTGATCCACCAGGGGGTTGTGAACCCCAGTTAGGGAAACTCTGGTTTACAATTTACCTCAATTGCATTGGCTCATTTCTCGAATGAGACTTAACAATCTCTTAACTGTAAGTTCAATCGTCACAATTGTTTGCTTAAACATCAAAACTCTATTGCAAGTGATTCAAAAAACATTTTGTTTTTGCTTCAAAAGCTAGCTATTTTGTCAGACAATCGACCAGTGCCACCAAAATAGAAAGTCTATTTATTATCGTGTGAACCATAATCAAAATGTTTAGATTCTTTTTCACAATGGCAACATGGGAAAATTGTGGTTATATACAAATTTCATTTATGCTCCACTTTATGACACTGATTTTTTACTGTAATCCAAGAAATGTTATAAAGTTTACGGTAGGTAAAGGTTAACCAGGAATAATCAATACTTAAGTACCCAGAAAAAAGATTTATAACATAGAGTTATTTGTGTGTGTAAATGTGTTATGTAAACAGTGTAAACATGTTTTACAGTAAATGTTTTATACACGTTACAATAAACAACATGTTTCACAAAATGATATCCATGAAAATCTCCTTGAGTGGCGTAAGCATCCTCTACAGTGATCACTGTACCTGTAATGTCTTCACAAGCAGCATTCATGGCATCCAACACAGACATCAGATTTTGTGGCCGATGGTTGTACAAATCCTTTCAGTAATAAACTCTAGTGATTGTGCTGTGGGCAAACTCCATATGCAGTATATGCTTACAAATCTGCTTGATTGGTTGGTTGATGGTATTTAGTGTTTTACAGCAATTAGCAGACAATTTGACAATTCAGCGGACATTACAAATTTCCCAAGTCATAGATATTCACTAAAGATACATGCATGCCTTATAGATTTTGATGACTGAATGAATCATTTTGCACGTGATGGTTCACACGATGAAAGAATGTTTTGAAAAAGTTTTGATGGGATTGAAAGTTTCACTGAGAACCAGCTAATCCGTTTTGATCAACAAGGTACATGTTTTTAGTTATTGTGCATGTTGTTAAGAATTGTACATTACCTCTTGCACAGATGTGCCAAAACACATGCAATTTGCATAAATCGATGAGAAACGAGACAAAGTGATTGAGGAAAAACTGTTATCTAATTCCAAAGACGGATTAAAATGGCCCCATTACTTTTGGCCATTACTCCATAGAGCATCTCATATATCTGTACCATAAAATCTTAGTCCGTCCATTGATTTTACTCTGTATTGTAGCATATCAAGTGGACCAACACAGAAACCAGGGATCTATGTGAGCAATGTGAAGGCAGGGTCACTCTCTGCAGAAGTGGGTTTACAGGTAACCAAACCCTCAATCAAATTCGACCTGACCTACCTCTGAAGCATAGTATTATACCATGACTGTTTGACTGTTTTTAATGTGTGACTTATAGGTCGGCGACCAGATTGTTGAAGTCAATGGGGTGGATTTTGCAAACCTGAGTCACCAAGAAGTGAATACCGAAAATAAAATACAAAATGTTTTTAAAAAAATCATCTTCCCAAGTTTTTATTGCTAAACACGTGTGTTTCCAGGCAGTGCAAGTGTTAAAGAGCAGCCGCAGTCTGACCATCACTGTTCTCACTGGAGCTGTAAGTACATTAAGAGCATCAGAAAATCTCAAAGGTCCACGGCAAAGCTTTAATCTCACTCTGGGGACACGTGTATAAGTAAGAGCCCATTGAGAACTGGAACTACATGTGATTACATGTGTGTGGTTGTGTGCATGTTTGTGTTTCAGGGAAGCGAGCTGTTTATGACAGATGAGGAGCGCTTGGCGGCTGAAGCTCGACATCAGCTTCAGAGACAGGAGCTAATGCATCAGAAGAAAGTGGCATTAGAGACCAACAAGATCATCAAAGAACAACAGGAGAACGAACGAATGTTAGTCAAAAGACACCTTAACACTTCCCAAACTAGACATTACAATGCTTAAATATATAAGAGATGTACCAAAGCAATACAAAAAATCAGACAAACCAAGCAGCAATTCTAAACTGTAAAACAAAAGCTTAACAGGTGAAAAACAATATAAGGAAACACTGTGTCTTAAACCCCTTTCAACAAATGAATATATATACAATTATTTTAGTCTTCCATATTTGAAATATTTTGCAGGAGGAAGATGGAGATAACACAGAAGACTGCAGAGGAAGAGGAACGCTATCAGAAAGACATGGAGAGGTACACTCACCTAACTCAACTATTACTGTTACAATAAAATCATTTAGCAGGCTTGTCCGGATCAATTACTGTCCATTTTTTAAACGGTATGTATCGCATGTTTATGTGCGTTCGTGCAGAATTCAAGCAGCAGAGAGGAAACACCATAAAGAATGGGAAGAAGACTGGGGCTCCAAGGAAAAATCCAAAAGTCCCTCACGGTCCCCATCCCGCTCTCCCTCCCCCCAACCGCCGGCACACCGCTCACCTTCACCAAAACCTAAAACCTCAAGTAAGTTCTCAACATACCCATTACACCTCTCAAGTGCATGTAGTTTGAAGGACGTCGACAGATCTACACTGATCTTTAAACACTATTAAAGGGCATTCCTAATGCATTACTTCTTTCCTTGCATGGACCGATGAGCATTTATTTTGGGAATGCATCATCTCTCTTTGTGTGCTCTTTGTATTTCTGGTGTGCATTGTCTGTCCCTTCCTGGCTCCATCAACCTCTGTAGGCGCCGAGAACTCAGATGAAGAGGAGGAAGCAGAAGTGAGTGATAGCTTCATATGCCAACCTAGATACTGGCATTACAGGCATGCACTTCTTTTAACAAACCTGGCCTTTTTTAAGACACACTCACTACATACAGAAATGTGTGTAGACTATCGTCTTTCATTTTGTTTGGTTGGATCTTATCTTGGTAGCTTTGAAAGGTTTGATGATTTGGAGTGTTTGCGTGAGACTCAAAGCGTTGCTCTTGCTCTTTTAGCATTCGGTTGGTTCTACCGTTATGAAGGGAAGTTGCCTACACTCAAGAAGGTACATTGTGTGGTGCAAGCATGTTGTGTTGTGTTGGTTTGATCTAGCTGTGAGATATGTTATTCGTCATAAAGACTTTGAATGGACGTCTGAAGTTGGTCCGCATGGTTTAAGCAGTCCCAACAGGCCACTATCCTGCAGAGTTAAACTCCAACCCTTAACAACTCCTAAACAAGCTCCATTAAAAGTCTTACCTGTAATGGATTTATGGTCCCTAAAAGTACCTGAAAATGACTGGTAGGGTTGGAACTAACCCTGCAGTACAGTGAACGTCCAGGACCTGCATTGAATAGTCCTGGGTTTAAAGTCCACCAGGTCTTCTCAAACCATCACTTTGGGTATTTAGAAAGGAAAAGAGACAAAGAAGAAAAAGAAGACGTCCAAGACGGACACTCTTCCAGCAGAGAAAAAGAACAAAAAAGAGATGGAGTTTGAGCTGAAGCTTGCAAAGGAAAAGGAAGATATTCTCGAAAGGGAGAAGCAGATGAAAATCAGCAGACTTCTGCAAGAGGTACTGTTGGGTTCTTGACTTTTTCACTTTACCTTTTGTCTGGTTGGCACTATTGCTTTTATTACCATGGATTGTTCTAATATACCCATGTGTATGAAGTATGAATGAAAATTAGGCCATAATTGTGTTAACGTGCCCTGTCCAATTGTTCTTGGACTGCAAGAGTGCATAAACGGGTTGCCATGTAAAAGATATACAATAGCTTCCATTTCTGAGTGTGGCTTTACTAACTCAACTAGGTATCAGAGACTGAGAGGGAAGATCTAGAAGAGTCAGAGAAGGTGCAACATTGGGTGGAGAGGCTCTGTCAAACCAGACTAGAGCAAATCTCCTCTGTGGAAAATGAATCTCCGGAGGTAAACATCATCATGTTCCAATGAAGGAATCCTGCAGTGTGTTTAAGTTATCAGAGTGTTGTTCTTTGCATCTAGTCCAGTTCGACTAAGTTTGTTGGTTAAGGATTCTATGCAATTAAAATGTATCTCCAGATGTCTCCAACACGTTCCCCTGCGTCAACCGGCCCCACCAGGCGGAGATTCCCTGGAGGGCTGAAGCTGGCCACCACCGACATGGATGACTTCAATTTAGATGAGGTGGACCAGAGTCTGAGACAGCCTCTGAAAAGACTAGCCCCAACTCAACCCACATCCAACCAGGCTCCACCCCCATTACCACTCCCTCCACCCTCACCCCGACTTTATCACACATCCAACCACCGTCCTCCATCTCCCAGAACATATCAACCAGTGCAACTCAGCAGACCAGCTCCACAGCGTCCACCCTCCCCATCGGCTTCTAGGGTACCCCCTTCCTCAATAGGTCGTTCACGGCGACCCCCCTCTGCCCCGCTGTTTTCCTCTAGGGCTCAGTTTTCATCTCAGCCACCTCCCCCTCCCCCTTCACCACCTCCTCCGCCACCACCACCTCCTCCACCCCCCCCTCCACCCCCTATGCACATGGAGGACATGTACCATACAAGGTCGTCCAACTATCCCCGTTCCCCAAGTCTATCCGAACAAGGCAGCAGGTTTAGTGAAAGTGGTTACCGGCCGCGAGGTGGCTTCGAGTACACAAACCACAACAATGTCTCACACCCGCCCAGCCCGAAGGTTAGCATAGTTAATGTTTATTAGCATGTGGGGATGATGATTATGCATTTGTATGTTAGTGTTGGGGAGGTAAGTTTGAAATGATAGCAAGTCATCAATTTAATAAATTCCCAACAATGCTGTATGTTTTAAGTATGCCTTGAATGGCTGTGTTGAGTTGGTAAATATTAACTTCAGAATACATCAGCTGATAAGATTAAGCCTCTTGTTTCTTGAGGAACTTCACTGATTGTCTGGTGTTGTTAGATAATTGAACATTTTATCTTGTGGCCCAGGTGATGAGAAACACATCTCATGCCAGCAGAATATCAACCTCTAATAATCAACTGGTGAGTTTAGCTCATTTTAAAAATGAGCTATTGGATTTGCCCCCTCTTTACGCTTAGAATGCATTTGGTACTTATAGCTGTAGCAGGAGACCTTCAAACATATTAGCTAAAAATGAAGGCTACAATTCAATATATTCATTATATGCTGGGTTATTTTAAACCCATGGTTGGGTAAAACTAAAGCCGTTGAGAGAAAGAGAGTCGCGACAAGGAAGTTCAATAAATGTTTTGTCACGTGATTCATGGAGCCTTCAGATAGTTCCAGGAAAATATGTTTTCTCTTTAAGGAGTCCGAGAACTGGAACTTGCGATCGTTTTTTACTTCCGTATTCTGAGACATTTACGAGTGAAAAGGAGTTTCAATAGAGAAAAGTTGTGGGCATGGCTTGAATTTTTCACTGCGAATTGATTGGGTGTTTAAACACAGCTTTTACATTGATTTTGAAATGAAACTGGCAGCGGAGTAACAGTTGAAGGGGAGTCTCTGGTCAAGCTGTCTAATTTACGGCATTTGAGATAGATAGTCACTTCAGGACGTAAGTGCATTTTCAGACTTAACCTAAAGATTATGAGGGTATAAGATTTAAAAAAGAAAATGACCCACATTGATAAACTATTTACCACCACTGTGCAGCATCCACTTGGAGGCCGTTCCATCCACAGAACCTTGGCGCCAGTGCGCTCACCAAACACCAGCTATAAACGCTGCAATCTTTTTTAAAATTATCACTTAAATTTTACTGGGACTTTAAATGCTTTATTTCTTTAAAAAAAATTATTCAGTAAACAACCTAGGTCTTTAAATGGGTTAAAAAATTCATAATCTGTCTATTTAGCTCCTGTGAAAAACTGTTCCTTTTGTTTCAACGGAGTTGACGCAAATTTCTCTCTCTCAATGGCTCTGGGTGAAATATGGACAAACCAACTATTGGGTTTAAATTAACCTACATGTATGCTGGGTTATTCCAACCAATGGTTGATTTAAATATGGACATTTTCCAAGTCAACTAAAAGCATCGGATGGGTTTGTCTGTATATTACCCAACCATGGGTTGAAGCAACCCAGCCTTTTTAGAGTGTAGCATATATCGTGTTGCATGGTTTGAATACCTAAAACAAACAAAGCTATTGCCCATTCTGATGTCAAGTGTATGCCCCTTTTTATTAACCTCTGCACAGCAAATAGCCCCTAGCCCTCCGAACCAACGGAGACAGGTCAACCATGTCATGTCCAAACCCGTCATGCTTCCAACTCAGACCTCACACAGACCCACACTCCGCTCAGAGACCATGGTAAGACAAGACGTGCACTTGTGCGTGTTTGTGGGATGAAAATGCATTCATAAGGTCTACACAGCTCTGACTGATTTGATGTTTGATTGTTGCTTGTTTGACTCCCTGATTATAATGAGTATTTGAGACTCAAGAGGAACCACAAAGTTGCGGCTTTATACTCTCTGATTGCACCAATGAAGTAAAGAGAAAGACAGAGGAAGAGGAAGGACAGAGAGGAAAACAAAAATCTTTACCCTTTGCGCACAAAAAGAGACTCAAAATGCCTTAGATTGATCAACCTGAGAAATTTAGATCCGCCGGTCGCTCCCTTTGTAATACAACCAGACCTGCTCCATCAGATCACAAGGAAAGCCAATCGCTTTGACTGTCCTTGTGCCTCCTTAATTTAATGAATGGCCGTTCGCCAATTTCTGGTTATTTTAAGAGGGTAACAAGGGCAAGAAAAGATACGATCCTTACTGAGATGAATTGTCTCCTCAGACTTTATTTATTAGGGTTAATGATGCTTGCTGATCCAAGCATGCTTACTCATTGGGTTTTAAACTAACCAATTAAAGGGACAGTTTAACAAAAAACTAAAATACATTTATTCACCCTCAAAACCTACATGTGACTCTTCTGTGGAACATAAAAGATGATATTTTGAGAGATGTATCAGTGGTCTTGTGTCCATGTAATGGAAGTCAATTGGGTCAATGTTGTTTGGTTGACAACATTCTTCAATAGATCTTCTTTTGTGTTGTGTAGGAGAAGAAATTGGCCAGATGGCTTTTCTTTGAAATTATCCATTAAGGTATAACCGCACTATCAATACCGAGCCACACGTAATTGAACATATTTCAGTGTTACTTAGTGAGTTCAGGCAGTCAGTCTATTTATGAAGCTCACAAGAGACTGAATTCAAAGACGGTTAATATACCTTTTTAACATGTTGACACAAACCTTGGCTTATAATGAGATGGTATATACTGTAAGCTCTTAGTGTTTGGGTGTGTGTGCTTGTTGTGTTATTAAGAGTCACTTATTATTATGTGTGTTTCAGCCCCAAGAGATGCTTAAACGGATGGTCACGTACAACATGTCATTTAAATCCACCAAGAAACAAGTAACTCATCTTTGCAGTGTGTGACTCCATCCCTCTTAAACCCTTGAGTGACTTCTAAGTCTGTGTGCTGCATGTGACGTGTTTATTAATCCTTTAGCAATATTTCAGTGAAAGATACTGGTTAAATGCATCCCTATGATTGCTTCCAATAGGACAACAATTTAAAATGAGATACTTTCCCATTTTTCAGAGCTTAACACTTCCTTCCCATTAAAAAAATACAGAAAGAGACAAGAACGTGTGTAGCTTTTTCTTATTTTCTGTACCTAGAAGGCCTCAAATGATGTAATGATAATATTTTTCATTATAATATGATGTAATCTTTAGATGAACATCTTGCTTTTGCCTGTATGATTAGGATATTCAACTTTTTTCAGGTGAAACTGATTATGTTTACATTTAGAGCCTTCCTGACATGCTTTATGGATTAAGTCTTATCCTACTACGCGTGCTCAGTCACTCCTTGTCGTTCCCGTGCAATCATGCCTTCCTCTTCTTTGGTTTGAAAGCAGCTGTTGAGTGGATCTTATATACTACACAAATAGTAGAATCAAACCGAAGACTGTTTATTAATATTATTATATATATCGCATAACTTTGAGGTAGTATTTGTTCGTTTTTATGAGGATTTCCTCTATGACTTGTTGCTTCATTGGGAGTTCAAGCTTGATGTATTCCACATGTTTGAGTCATTCCAATTGTAAAATTGTAAAATGGCTTTAATTTAATAATCATATCAAAACATCATCATGGATTGAAAGGTCCAACTAGCTACCAATGATCCAACCAAACAAATGCATCCTTTCCTCACCATTTGTATTTGTACTATACTTAGTATATACTATACTATGTAGATTATATAATATTTTGACAATCTTGACAAACATTGTTTTCTTTTTCAACCCATTTTTGTTTTGCAGGGATTCCAGAAATATGTGGATGATTTTGATCCATATTCAATGGTAAAAGTAACATTAACTGTTATCTATACTGTAACCTATCTGTATTTTGCCATTGTTAATTTTGTAATTTTGTCCTGAAAACATCCCCGCAACGTGTCTCTGTGGAATATTCTTTATACCAGATTTGCCGTGTGTTTGTGTGTTCACAGTTCACGGCTGAGCAGATAGCTGGAAAAGATGTGCGACTACTGAGAATCAAGAAGGTAAAGTAGGAAACAAGAGAATTTGATTAAACATCTGTAAAAACAAACAACAACCGGGCCAAAGCGCAATTTGATTTCTTTATTCTATCATCTGTATTCCTCAGGACGGAAAGCTCGATCTGGCTATAGAGGGAGGCATTGACTCCCCACTGGGAAAGATCGTGGTGTCGTCCATCTATGAAGGAGGTGCAGCAGATAAACACGGTAAGTTACACAAAAACAATTTATATATAATAATCGACATCACTTTCACTTCTAGCCATCCCATGCAGTGGCTAAACGGGTTTCAGTGTTATGGCTAATCTTGTGTGGGGTTTTTCTGTGTGCATTTTCTCAGGTGGTGTTGTGGCCGGTGATGAGATCATGGCTGTGAATGGAAAGATCCTGACAGATGGGACTTTGGGTGAAGGACAGACCTCAATGGCTCAAGCCTGGAACAGTGGAGGGGTAACTCATTAAAACAACAACAACCCAAGAATTTAAATCAGTTGATCTGGTCTGAACAAACAGCTGAAAACAACTCTGCTCATTAGAAATACATTGCATGTGCACATTCATACTAAGCAGGAAACTACCTTGAAGCCCTAGCAACTAGATAGCAATCCTAAAAACAATTACTGTTAGTGCACTTTAGTAACCCCATAGCAATGCTATAGCAACCACCCTAGGAAGTGAGTCCTGCATGGGTTAGTAATACATAATAATAATAATAATTTATCATTATTTAAACTTCCATCATTCATGAAAATACCATATATTTGTGTGCGTTTCACATGTCCTTCGATTTATTTATTTTATTTCATAATGCATACATCTATAAATGTGCAGACGCCTAAGCTCATATCTTATTACATTTCATTCCATTTGACAAAATGATGCATCTTTTCCTCAATAATGAACCCATTATGCAGTGTAATAGTCTAGTCCTACAGATTTAATGTTTTATGTCTCCCCCCAAAAAAGGATGAGTACCAATAATTGCTTCATTAGGCAGCATAAAATATAGATGAAGCGTTAAAGCAGAAAATTGTGTTGCAACATATTATGCCGCGGTGTGTTAAATTTATCAAGCCAGGCTGATGTCGATGCAGTCTTCTAAAATCATATAAGTGTGGTTTTGAGTAAAAGAATACTTTTGAGATTACATTTGAAAGGGGAATTACATTTGACTTTATCAGACTCTTGATGTGTTTGTTTCTTTATGTGCGTGATCAGGACTGGATAGACTTGGTGATCGCAGTGTCCCCACCCAAGGAATATGAAGATGAAGTGTATGTATATTTATTCTTCCGCATAATACAGTTTATGATCCCAGTATAAAATCATACAGTTTTACCACAAAAAATTTTAGATTTTTTTTTATTTTTTTAAGGGCAGTTATTGCTTAATCTCTTTAGTTGGCAAAACTATAGGCTAAATTATTTTTTAGCGATTATTATTGTCACAAGAAACAAACGTGATCTCACGGGAGTCGTAACTATTATACAAGGGGGGTTATTTGAAAGAAATCGTACGTTGTCAATCATACAAAAACATAGGATTACTAGAAAAAAGCAATACTGAAGCCACGCCCCTAATCCTGACTTCACTGGCATGAAAGCAAATTGTGCTAAAATGTATAAATGAGATCGTATGAATTTATAAGAATTAGCTCAAATCAGCCTCATCATAAAATAATTATGTTTTTGCTGTGAGATTTTGTTGACCTGTGTCTCATTTGAGTGGGTTGAGCTGTCAGTCTAAGTAGGTCAATCCCACCCTGGCCCTTATGTAGCCTCGCCACTGATGTGCTCCATTCTCAGTTTCGCCAAATAATAAAACATAAATTGTGTAAATTAATAGTGAACCCATCATCTCCTGTATGTCTTTAGCCCTAAAGCAGCATCAGTCAGACCCACTGCAAAGAATAAGGTTTTCCAAGGCAGTGCCCCTGTGTACAGGCAGGGCTATGTGCTTCAGATGCGACCCCCCAATCCCACACCCTGATCGCCCACTAACTCGGTGGTAAAGCCCCAAAATCCTCCCGCACCCCTCTGGGGTGAGCTTTTGTCTCATGTACATGTGACAATCTCTTTGTCAATGCCGAATCCAAGATTTTCTGGTGTGATATTGATATGTTCATATTTATACATATTTAAACAAAATTAGTAAACATCAAATAGTTTTACATGTTGAGTCTATAAAGCTGCAGTAGTTCTGATTGATGTTGTTCAAAGGAATTGTTACATGTCATGACACATGCATTGATTTGTGTTTCTTTGATCTGGTCTGTTATAGTAGCGTGCTACAGTTTGAGCTCTGTTGCATGTTTTTCACACTACTGTCTGAATGCATAAAAAAAGACTTGTTTGAAAGGGTGCATACCCAGGACGGATTATGGGCCAATAGGGCCAGGGCGCTTATTGGTACAGCATTGCATAAGCTGGTCTTTTCAGCATGGGTCTTTCTGAATTTTTATTTATTGTATTTGCTCTATAATTTATCACTATTCAGACATCTCACAGTTTCTACAAACTGGGCCCTTCAAAGAGGCTGGTATGGTCTCACTGGACTATAATCCATCCTGGTTGCCTACAGATGAAAAGTGACAACATTGCTTGAAGGCACAATGTTCTTTACTTTAAGTAATGGTCAGTTGCATCAATTGCTGTGTTGTGCCTTTAAGCAATTTTGCCATTACTTTTTTTGTTCATTTACATTTTGTGAACCATTGCAGTGCCATAGTGCTTTAATAAAAATCTGATTTTTTTCTTCACAGAACATTCTTTTGAGGACCTGTCCATGGACCCACAGTGAAAAGAAAATCCCATGACGAATCAGAAGATAGTTTTTATATTTTGCACATCCTTCACTTATTGTGCATTTACTGTGCAGATACGAATTGAAAGTGTTGCTTTATAAATTAAATAAAATAGCTCACATCTTGGTGAAAAATCAACATATTGCAATACAATAAACAAGCATTAACAAAAATGTGTTAATGTACTTTTATTGGTCTGCCATGGTATATTACCTAAGCCATGTATATTTTCATGCATTATTTATTTAGTGTTCTGCCTTTTATAAACATCAAGATCGTTTTACAGAGCCAGAAATAAACCCAAACGCAAAAAAGAAGAGTCAAAAACAATTCGAATCATCAAAAGGAGTGAAACACTAAACAATAATCATCATCATTTGACTTCATTGTAAGATAAAGCATCTGTATGTTTTATCTACGTATGTGGAGGCAACAAATGTTGTCAACGCAATGACTACAGAGTTTTGAACGATTGAACTACAGTATATACGAATGAGCAATAACACAATATGGCAGCTACCACAATTAAGAGGGAGGACAATGGAGCTCACGTGAGATTCTGCAGTCATTCATGAATTTTTAGAAAGCATGTTTAACATTGTTTTAAACTCTAAAATATGTAGTGGAGTACAACTTGAATAGTGGCATGATCTTAAGATTGAAAATGTGCACTGGCATGTACAGTGCTGTACTTTTATTTTACATTTTCTGTATGTACAGTAAACACAATAGACGTGATTTAGTAATAAGATCCAGTTACCTTTATTTTTATACAGTGCATTATGGAATACTGCAGAAATAAACAAGCAAAAATATTAAAGAAAAATTATGTAAACATTATAAAGCAGAGTATTAGGCTACATATGACACAGTTTTGTTATAAGTTTGGTGACCACGAAACCATGACATACTTTCAGAATAGTGGTGGTCTTCTTTATCATTTTAATATTTTGAACATGAAAACACAAATCAAATAAAAGAAATGTTATTCAGCACAGTTGTTATCAGTATTTCATAAGTATTATGGAGTTATGGTTAAAGATGCAGACATTAGTATATTGTATTGTATGTTAATCAGCTATGGCAGCTTTGTTTGCCTCACATAAGGGATCAGGACTTATGTTCTTCAGCTTCTCCATGACAGAGTCATACTCTTGTTTCCATCTGACTTGGTCTACAGGAGGACTGGACTCGAGGAACTTGTAAGCATCCTTACTCTGCAAGCAAAAGATCTCCTTTGCTTTCAGACAGCTTTGGCCAAAGGTTTTCCAATACTGCAAATATGAGGTTAAAAAATAATTACAACACTATTTACATGTTGCTACGCAATCAAAGGGACATTATAAATCATTTATACCGAATGATAGTTACTATTCTTGTAAGTTACTTTACCTCTTCTGCTATCTCAATAGACTTCATAAAGAAGCTTTTAGTATTTTCATTCATTTCAATAACAAGGGTGTCCTCTCCAACAAAGGTTTTCTTTTTCAGAGAATCCAGAAGTTCCCCCTCTGACATCCAAAACTTCTGAAGCTGAATCAATATTTTTTGGATTTGAGAAAGGCACATTTGGACCTCCCCCAGATGGACAGGGTCGGGTATTTTACCTAGTGCATAAAATTGGAGGCAAACCCAAAATATCACTGATCGCTCTATTTTAATCTATTCATTTGAACAAACTTTAAGTCTGAGGTGTTAATCTTTAAGTATTTGAAAGCATCTCACCCTCTTGCAATTTCAAAGTTGCTAACTTTAGCTGCAGATCAGTCACAATTCATTTGTGAGAGCTGTGGTTTTAGCGGTCGCACCAGGGGCGGTTGAAGTATCATAAATGGATTTAATAATCGGCCCAATGAATGGCACAATTGCAGCCAGGATACCCAAACCATGACTTTTACGACAAATATCGCTGACGTGATTCTGTAGCTCTGCATTTTTTTCTTGAATCTTTGTCTCAGTTTCTCCTATTTCCTCAAAGATCTTCTTCAGGTCATCTTGGAACTTGTCCACAATCTTCCCTAAACTCTCGATCTCACTGGATGTTTCCACCTTTTCCTTTTCCGTCTCTGCCTTTTCAGTAATGAGATCACTGGTGCTTGAAGCCACATTATAGTTGTGTTTTTCATATCTGATCATATGACATTTTAGATAAATCATTTGCTCATCACTGTATCATTTGGATTAATCAATTTAATGTGTTTTGACATTATTGACACAGTGTCATTTGTAGTATACATTCATGTGAAACAACATACATTTTATATAGTTCATATATTCAATTTTGTTGATGTTGTACCTGTCTATGATGGCGTTCACTCTGTCAACAATTTCAGTGATCCATGCTTTTGCTTTCTCCAGAGACTTCACAGCCAAAATGGTTTGATTATTTTCAACACTAAGCCTCAGCATTGGCAACAGCGAGGAAACTAAATTCTCACTTGTGGTCACACACTAAAAGACAACAGAAATGTTTCCTGATTTATTCACAATGATTGTACTCATATAAGCTGTAATATCAAAGTCTGTGAAATGCATTGCTATACGTTCTACATTGAACCATTTAGCAGGAATCCAGGCACTTTTATCAATCGATCAGAAAACAGAAACTACAACTGTAGACCGGAGAATTAGCTTGGCTCCCAGAGTCACAATTCAGTTTTTATCTTATGATCATTTCTGCATGTATGCCTATTTTCTCCACAGAGAAAAGTACCTCTAAACACATTAAATAATCACTACAATTTTTACATTATAAAGTAAAACATATATTCCAATAAATATTTAATAATTCAGTTATCAGGTAATCCTTTCATGCATGAATTAGCAATGATATTTTTATATCTTTTTATTGCTCTTAAGGTCGGATGGCATGGAAAAATATATAAAAGTAATTAATATTTACACACATTACGGCCCCTTGTCACAGTGTGAATGATTCACAGTTGTCCCTGACAACATATTTAAATCTGTTTTGATAACAGAGCTACCATAAGATCTTCAGACATACCTTTAGAAGAAGAGCTTCAGAGGAGACAAAGAGAAGCTGATTTTCAACAGCACGCTGTCTGAGAATCCTCTCCAGCTTGGGGAAACTCAACAAAAACAGAGGTAAGAGAGATGATAGAGCAAAGCTGTACGCTCAGCAGCCAGAAGAAGCTCCTTAACAAACTCTGGGCTGTTTGTGAGATCTCTGAGCATCATGTCTGTAGTGATCAACATATGTTAAATGATGATTCGACATTGATATGTGATGAAATTGATGAAAGTTTAACCCACCTGTGTTTTTTGCCATTGTATCCTTGTTAAAGACCTGTAAATGCAAGATGCCTGAAAACACTAAAGAAAGAATTGTGTGAGATCATAAAGAAAAAAGTCCTGCAAACACTGATGTATTGAGGATATCAACAAACCTGTACGATGAATAAACCTCAACTGAAGGCACAGTAACAGTCTCAGCTGTATTTATACAGATCAATATGGACAAGAGTCAAAAAGAGTGATTCACATAAATTCCCAGTATGAGGTAATTTCCTCACTTTATGTTTTACTTTCTCATCCCAGAAGATTTTTAATGTCTTTATCTATTCATCTTATTATGTAAAAATGTTTTTTTACTGCAAAAACAATGGAAATGCTGCATTGCAAAGGAAATAATGCGTTCTCTGTGGGTTGCCTTTTACAGTCTGTCTCTATTATTCACATGCACATACTGCCTCATTCTTTCTCAGTTATAACTTCACTAAGTCAGCACAGCACAGATTTAAAAGACGTGACGGTTTGGAATTAGTGACGGAGGTTCGTTTTAGATTATTCTGGGCTGGAATTCGTAATACTATTTCCCCAGTTCTTTTCAAATCCGGAGGGTTTTAAAAAAACACTGCGATTTTGTTTCTGTAGTCGTCTGATATGAGTCCATATCATCATGGCTGTGATTTTCTCCTGTCCTCGGCCTACAACCTCGTGCTTTTGGTCTAATCACAGTCATGCTGATAAAGACTAGAGATATATCACAGTCCTGATCGAGCGATATTGCAATAATATTGTAGGGGGTCAGCGCTGTACTCACAGGGCAGTATAGTCACCTTCAGCACCACGGAGAGCACCATCAGAGGAGGCGACAAGATATGCTGTTCAGGACCAGGGACAGCTCCTCAAAAAACAGCGCAGTAGTGCTTTTGGACTTTGCTTAGGGTGCGATTACATTTTTTAACTTTAATTCCTGCTAAGCTCCGTTTGCTTAATATCTCCTTGAAAAATAATACTTAACAAACGTATTTGAATTGGGAACTATTAATCAAAATATGAAACTAACATGTAGACTACTATGGAATAATTTCTAGTATGTGCATGTTTGTGTGATGTGCTTTTCACAACATCACAGTGGCCTACATGTAAACATGATGGCTTTGAATAACTAGGGGACTGGGGTCATAGAGGAAACGCAAAATACCCTTCTTTCGCTTTCTCTGCGTGTAAATCCCCTGCCATAGCAGAAGGTTAGCTAGTTCCGAGAAACGCTGTTAATATTTGAAATCTACACCCACGGCCGCATTAACAATAGGGCTAGGCGGGGCTAAAGCCCCGGGGCCCGAGCAAGGAGGGGGCCCGTGATTGGCTGTGTAGCAGATTCATTACTACTAGCCATCTGATTGCCAAAGCCTTACCACGCCCCCCACAAATTAGCCCTGTTATTTAGTAGCGCTTTGCCGTATATTCCATGCATTATCATGGAATCATTCTCATTAATATTATCAACAAAATTGCGCATTCGCGTTATGATTGGTCAGGTCGCATGTCAATCAAACCCCCTTGGGCAGCAGGGCACGGTGAATTGAAACGTCACGTTTGAATTTGATATACCAAATCAAATGCATTTATTTTATATACAACAATTCAGCTTAGGCCTATCAGGCGATGGCCTACGCATCAACCAATCAATCGCCTCCACTCTTCACTTCATTCTAGACTATTCTTAAAATTTCCACGCAAAAAACAGTCTTCGTCTTCGACTGCTAAAAATGTCATCTTTAAAAAAAAAATCTGCGAGTGGGGCTCAAAAAATGATTTTTTAAAAAGCTAAACAGCAGAGGAAACATGAGCTGATCAGTAAAATCCCAAAACTATCGGGTTATTTTACTAAAGCTGATGATCACGGAGTGGTGGATGTTGGAGCTGATGATAAAGACACAGCGTCATCATCGACTCCACCAATTAACTGTTAAGTTTGATTATTAACTTGATTGATGTATGATATTGATTTTTGTGTTTGATCAAACTATTCGCCTAAAGGGCTGGCAGTGGCGATAGTGCTAATGTGTCCGGTAGAAATATGTCAATTGTGTTGCGCCATCATCATGATGTAAGTTTATAATTTAAACACGTATTTAAGCATTGTGGTATAGATACAAATTATTTTAAACTGCTCAGACACAATAAGCAGCAGGAGAGGATTCATTTTGTAAATGCTCGTTTTGATACTATAGTGAACATGAGACGGTTCTGCACAGCGCACTTGGTCTTAAAGTGACAGAAGCTGCTGATAAAGCTGCTGTCGCCATTGTGTCAATAATGTTAATCAAACATCAGAAAGAAAGTAATTTACTGTCCTTGACTGAATCACTTTAGTAAAATAAATAAGAATGGATGTTGAATTTATATTGAAAGCTATGTATTGAATATTTGATTACTTTATACAATATTATTCAGTGCTTAAGGTTTTTCAAGTAGGTCGATTTCTTATGTGCCTTTGTTCTATTATTATTTGTGATTCTTGTCATCAGTAAGCTTGATATCCATTTCTTAAGCTACTATTATTTTTTGTGATATTGAAAATTATCACAATAATTATGAAATTTAGTGCCATTTAAAATTAAGTATTAAAATTAATATAACTTGACTGTGAAGTATATTGTTCGATAAAATGACTCCGTATGATGATATAGGCTAACATTTAGCTCATCGCCCACCCCTATACATTCGCTATTAGCAAGAAGACATGTTGACAGGTTAGTGTTAATCTAACAGCATGTGTAAAAATGTGTTTCATGCTTATCCTAACCAGATCACCAGAAACATGAAACATCAACATTTTTTAGAAAAAAGCAGTTTTTTTTCTCTTTCTATGTAGTTGGTGACCTAAAGTGGTGGGGGGGCCCTGCAGTAACTCATAGCCCCGGGGCCCAGTGAGCTCTTAATGCGGCCCTGTCTACACCCCTTTACAGCCCCGCCCTCAAAGTAGCGAACACGCAATGCGACACAACACAACACAGTCTTATAGGCAACGACTGACGATTAAGACAGTGCGTTCAAGGACGAATGAACTGGTAGCTTTGTCTGCTGCCCAAAGCTACGCTTGCATCAATAAGCGGAAGCAGTTTGCTGATTCACTGTGATAATTCAATAGGCATTTGTGTTTGTGCTGTACAAAGTGTGTAACTGCTACTGACTTGGCGAGCACAGTCATTTCTATGCGGCTATTTGTTTTACTGCTGGAATGGTTTAGCTCAACTCCACGCGGACGACGAGCAGCCGGCACAAGAGAGACAGATGTCGGAATGTATGGATGTATGGAAAGCCAGAAGACGCGTTGTAGAATACGTCGTGGTTCATTAACTAGACTTGCACGAGATCAGGCTAAACCAACATAAAATGACTTACTGGTGCTGATCTTATAAGAACGAATCTTGCAATGCATTGTAAAAAGCACTTTTTTCTGAATGTAAACATTTCTGTAACTCTTTTTACAGAACATTCTTTTGAAGACCTGCCTTTATCAGTCCAAGGAACCACAGTAAACAGAAAAACCCATGACGAATCAAGAGACACTTATTGTGCATTCATTTACTGTGCAAATGTAAAGTTTTTAAATAATTAATAGCTCACATTTAGGTAATACATCAACCTATTGAATATTTGTTGTTATTTGCAATAGGCTACAATAAAAAAATGTGATTATGTACTTTTAAGGGTCTGCTATGGCATATTAACTTGAATGCATGTATTTAGTCATGAGGATTCTGTAATTTTTCTGTCCTGATAATAAGACAAAGAAAATTCTACAACATTCACAAACACTTATAAGAAGAGTCAACGTGAAACAATTACTAACTTAGAAAATTACAATACTCAAAAGTAGTTTCTAAAGCTTTTGTAGAAATAGAAGTGTTCCTTGAGGCTGTGTTTGAAATGTATTTTAATCTTCTAAAACATCTTAGAATTAAATTATCTTGTTTTGTTGAAAGTGTAAAACCAACCTTAAAATATTGAAATTGCATCAGTCGTCTATTCGATATTCGCTTTGTGTGTGTGTGTGTTTTTTTTTTAGATAAAAATTAGGAAAATAGTATGAGTGTGATAATGAAGTTCTGTAGACGTACTGAAATTGGGGTCATGGGTTTTTACACTTGTAATGTAAGTGGCAGCAAACATGTTCGTGGTCAAGTTATTTGGCATCTAATACTATATCTACCATTTATACAAATATGGAATGGTGAATATCTGTGTTATGTGGCTCTGTATTGTATAAAATCAATTGTATGATGTTACTCTTTATCTGTCTATTGTATGAGTATTCTGTCAGGTGGGGTCTAGCCATGATGAGATCTGTGAATGGCTATGAATTGAAAGTTACTTTTTCATCCATTTACATCAATTGATAAAACAAATTTTCTTAACCTGAAGTTAATGCACTTTTGTTGTTGGGTTTTCTTATAGCCAACAAACATTTGCTGTTATGATGACTTTAGCAAGCACCTTAATATATATAACATATCTATAATATGCATGTATATACACTAACTGTTGTGTCTTCTTTCAAACTTTAATTTTTTTTTAAGTTCCTAATTATCATAATGTGTTAAATCTTCTGCTATATTTAGTCAAGACATGATGGTTTTGGCAGGCAGTACCTAGGCTATGTGTCTTTCAGATGAACACAGGCTGTCAAGATGATTGACATTTGATGAAGCCTGCACTGTCATTCCATCTCATGTCTCTAGTATCAATTTTTGCTTCTTTGATCTTTCTCTTTGCTACAGCATGCTGCTATTATGCTATTTATGCTCTCTAAAGCACATTTTGATAGCTACTGTTCCTTAATTCAAGATAAGACATTACTAATTATTCCCAAGGATCAAACTTATTAAATAAACCACAGCTCGACATTTGCGGATGTACGACACTTGCGAGTAGTCGGTTAAGATGTTTTCCTTTAGAGCATTTTGCTGCACTTCCAGGACTGTCCTGCTGGTCGCAGCAGATAGTAATTCTTGTTTAGGTTTTTTCACATTCTGAGAGCCAGTGCCAGTGCAGTAATGTGTTCTTTCATGTTTGTAAATACGTTTCAAATATAGCAACCAGCATATTAAAGTGTTGCTTTAGTCTACATGTGCCTTCCATTTCTTATCCGCAGAAAGCCTTTTATTCTTTAGCCTACCTCTCATATGTGGACATAAAATGTAAATAATCAGATTTTATATTTATCTTATAACACAGCATTCGTTTAAGACCCACCCTTGCATCAGTATGAACCACAGTGGCAATGCAACTCCATTCTTTAGCAGGCATTATACTTTTGTACAAAATAATGTAGTAGTCTATGTGTAAATTACTTTCAATGCATTCAGGTGTTTTTAACAAGCTTCTGCAATATCAAATGTTTTATTAGTAAATTGAATACATTTTTATTTCTTAATATATTTTCATCCTTTCATCTGCTTCCTAAAATTAATCTACTGCGTAACACCTCAAAACAGGACATGATAACTTAATCTTATTCATCCTAAATTCTTAATGTGTATTGTTTATATGTTTGTTGTTGTTTTGCCTTGTTTGTTTTTTATATCTCCTATATTTTTTCTCGGTATGGGCTTGTGTTACAACATGTTATGGTGCATTTAATATTCTGAAGCCATAAGCTATTGCACCACAAAATATGTTTCTCCTTTAGGTCCATATGATGTGTGCGGTCTGTTGTGTATGAATTTGAGCTCTTTGTTTTGAGCCTGTTGTTCTGATGTGATGACGACATCCTCAACCGCCGTCCTGATTGGCCAATTTTCACAATTCACAATTCCACACCTGTCGAATTTGGGTCATATAGCGAATGAATAGCGGGTTACTGTCATATAGGATTTCTGTCACCTTATACTGTCTATAATTTCAGCCTATACGGCGTTTCTCGTGTCGTATAAATTGATTAATATAGGAATTATATATTTGATGTCATTTAATCGAGTTTGCAGAATCAATGGCGTGTCGGTTCTTCTGTTGTGTGTGTGACTGACAAGTAGTTTCATTGCTCTGTTTGATATGTGATCGACCTCGTGTTGCGCGTGCCGTGTAGTGTCTACGTGACGACTGGATGAACTGGATCTCACTCGCAACTTTAAGATCGATGTTGGGGAATTTCACACGGACGGATCTCTTAGCGGATTTTTTTCAGCACCTCGGTTAGTTCGACTCCGACCATATGGCACGAGCGCGGATAAATATGAGTTGTTTGCCATTGTTTATCTATTCCCTTGTGAGTTCTCATTTTTGAGAAGGAGATCCCTAGACTGAATTCAACATCATTACATGAGATTTTGTGAAGAACTGGAATTTCAACATGATGATCACACGATACAGACCGGTATGCCATTTCCCTTACAGACAGTATTGTCTCCGTTACCGATGTAGATGAAAGTCCGTTCACAAACACATTGGAAACAAAGCAGTACACATTTAGTTCGGAGTGTGTTTAATTATGCATACCTAACGTTTAGGGTTTATTATTCATTTCTATTGTCATGAAGTTGTTAGGAAATCTCACATACACGTCTAAAGAAAGATATTGCAACATTTCAAAATGGTTTACAGATACTAGTAACAATCGATATCGCTTTTTGCCAAATGAATATACAGTTTAATATACAGTATTTTAAAGCGTTTGTTGGTCGTGACGAACAGACTTCTAGAACTGAGAGAATTCACAAATCAGCGGCTGTCTAGCTGGATGTTCTGCGCATGCGCAGTTCTTTCAATGGAATGCCTCATCTGTTTCAACATAGGATGAAACCAAAAGATCATGAAATCAATATACTATTACCAGCTCACCACAGAAATCATTCCTCATTTGTTGTGCAGGCATAATGAACGCGTTTTGTTTGTGCATAGGGTTTTAAACATTGTGGGGATTGGATGGAGTGCCCCTGATGAAAATTGATTGAACATAAATTACGCTTTAACCCTTAAGCTATTGGTTCTATGGTAGAGTCTTTTTTGACCAACTTAAATCCACCTTAAAAAGTTATTTACAAATAATGTAATCGTTTTATAATGATATAAAAATGATAAAAAAATACTGTAAAACAATGACAAGGTGATAATTTTTCTAATTATTTTCTTTTTGCAAAATAGTGTATATTAGTGTATTTTCTCTTAATTTTAGGAGATAAACTATATCACATTATGTATCATATATCACAATAATCAAGGCCAATTTTGGATTTCACCTGCTTTGTAGTGTAGATCATAGAGTCATGCTGTGCAGGAAATCATTCTTAGAGAAATTACATTTTCTACAGATTGATTGGATTTTAAATGTTTTCGCCACACAGACTTGCCTTCCGTGTGGATGCAAATACTTACTGGTTTCTTTAATGCACTATAAAAAAAATTGCGTCCTCTGGATAGAAGAAGAGTATTTGCATTTATGTAATAACAACTATTTCTTATACTGTGTGTACAGTATCAGAAACTCTTTCTAAAATCATTTTTTCCTGCTGGTTCAAAGTATCTACACATCCTGATAGCAACCACCAAGTAGAGTGGTCTGAATATTTCTTGTGGAAGGCCAAGCATCCAATCATTGCATTCAGTCCATATCCAATTACGTGATGTTTCTTGGCTGTCAAACAAAGTATTTGCATATACATGCACGCACCCTGCTCGTGCAGAAGATCTTTTGTCATTAGCGTGTTATTTTGAAGGACGTGTGGTTTTGGAGATCCCTTTGAAGAGAGTAGGGAAAGCTTGCCATAGCCTGTCTAAAATTGCCAATAACTTAAATAGTCAGTAAACACATATTCAACACATATAAGCTATTCCTTTCTAATATGATGTGAGATGAGTTTTGTTGTACTGTATGAGGAGTAATATTTGACGTTTTCATATATTTGATTTTCTTAGTAATCTACCCTGAAACTCATAACTCAATAAAGGCTTTGGCTGGTTGCCAGGGTGTTGCTATGCATTTCTTAAAGGGATACTCAACCCAATAATAAAACTTCTGTCATCTTTTCATGTTGTTCCAAACCTGAAATTTATACAGGTTTGGAACAACTTAAAAGGATCAATTGTCTCATTTGTTCTATAGAACACCAAGAAAGATATTTGAAAAAATGTTAGCAACTGACATTTCTGGGACACTGATTTCCTGTGTTGGAAAAATCGTTTTTGTTGTTCTGTTGAACACAAAATGAGACATTAAGGAAAGCAAAGAGTTCTAGGGCCCATTTGACTACAATTTCAATTTTTCATACTATGGTAATGAATGATGTCCCAGAAATGTCAGTTGCTAACATTTTTTTAAAATATCTTTCTTATAATTTTATACAGGTGTGGAACAACATGGGGAGAGTAATTCATGACAGAATATATATTTTGGGCGAAGTTCTAATGGACTTGGTGTTGTAAGTGGTTGCAATAAGGTTGCTTACCAATCCAAGTCAAAGTGCCCACCCTAGTTTACATCCTGTATTAGGGGGAAATCTGTACGTGACCTGTTTTATTACCCAAAAAAACAAAATCCTTATCCTGGTTATTACACGGCTACTTGAAATGTTGATTATTATAAATGTATTATTATTAGCTCACTTTTACCGAATGCAGACCTTCCGCAAGGAAAAGCAGTTTACTTTCTAAATGACGTTCACATGTTACGAACAGGCAATTTGGTTTAATCATTTGTAAATTTTAAAAGACATATTTATTTTAATTTGTCATAATTATTTGCTGCATCCGGGTTGCCGTGTGTTATTAGTTTTGAACGGTAAAAACAAACCTGCAAATGTCACGACTATCCAATCAGAATAATGCATACCAACGAGCTGTGTAATAATAAACAATACTGCGCATACTGTATATATTTATTATTTTGCATATTAACTAGTATTTAGAGATTGATATCTGCATTGTCCATTGACAAACGGTCCCATTTCTGCATGTGCCGGTAACATACTTTACCATTTTTCCTTCCACCTCCTCATAGTGTCCCATCAGCTCCAGAACTAGAACAGCCTCTGATTCCCATGTGTCAGTTCATCGCTCCCCAACATATTTCATGCCAGTCATGTATCTCTCTGTGACGTGCGTGTCGGCTTCAGATGCTCTCCACTCATGCTCGCTCCCCCCACCCTACCCCCCCATCTTCCATCATGCTGTCTTTCTCACCTCCTCTCTCTCTCTTTCTCTCTCCACATCACACTCTCTGCCTCGCACACACACACTCCGCCATACAGCCAACCTCATACAAGGTCAACTCTGAGCAGAAATCACAGCCGAAGCAGAACCTGTCCGGAGCGTGTGCACGTTTGCGCACGGATGGAGGTGCTTTTTGTTTTTTGTGTGGCATTAAGCTGCAGTGGTTATTAAAAGCATGCCTGTGAGCCGTGGAATCAGATGCAGGCGTCCCCTTGTCGGCGAGCAGCTTTTCGGATGTCCTGATCCAGTGCAGAACTGGACTTGTTATCGTGCCCTACCTGTGCTGTGACTCACTTGTGCTCACATCTTCCACCTTCAGCAAGGATGTAACGATTTATCTGCCGCTTTCCGTCTTTTTGTCCTCTGGGGAAAGATTATGCTCTGAGAGTGTCACTTTCTGCTTTTCTTCTGTCTTGGTCTTTTCTTCTGTCGGATCCCCTCAGAGACCAGACACCAGCATGTCCTTGGCATTCTGCGGCAACGAAAACAACACGGCCGCGTACAACGTAGATGCCGGCGTCCTCAACAACGGCTGCTTCCTAGATGCCCTAACGTTGGTGCCGCACGTCTTCCTGCTCTTCATCACCTTTCCCATACTCTTCATCGGTGAGTGTCAAAGACAGGTGAGCGCTTCAATATGTGTCTAATGAAATAACAAAACACCCAACTAGACTTTTCTAGTTAGTTCTAGTAAGTATGATCAGAAGCCAACCCATTTAGATTAGTTTACATATTCCACCTTTTGCAACCATGTAGCACCATTCCGTGTGGTTCTATAGTTGAAAGATTATTGCTGTCTTTAAAAATTCCAATGTGAACGTTGGACTCATTGATTACAAGGAGAAACGATGCATAATTGAAATAGCCTTGACCAGTGATTTGTCAGAAATGTGGTTTGGCAAAGTACATACATGTAGAGGGCTGAAGATATGGCTCAACAACCCGCTGTGAGGAATCTTTTAATGTTCCACAAACAAACGTGACCTTAGTTTTGGAACGTACTGAGTGCAATCCGAAGCTGTCGTCCTGTCAGAGAATCACGTTTCTGAAACCTCATTTTGAAACACCAGAAGAGTCAAACCAAAACGAAACTCTACTGGGCAATTGTAGTGTTATGGGTGTGACATTTCGCGTTACGGATGTGACATACTGCATAAACTCCCAGAGAATGTATTTGTTACCGATACTTCAAACCATCTGTTAATAATTTACCAAAGCCTTGTTGAAGGAGTCTAAACATCAGAAAACATCAATCTATACACTAGTTTTCTATTTTGAAAAAAAGGACATAAATATGACCAAAAATTACAGTCTTTGAGAGACAACAAACCTTGAAGGATTTCTGTGAATTCAAATGCACACACCAGAAGCATTAATACCGAACGAACAAATGGAAAAGTAATGGCCCTTCATAGAACATGAAATAGTAAAAAAGTGATGTACCCATCTTTTATAAATATTGGCAGATATGGATGTGACAATTCTGAAACAGCACTTTCCAATTTCCATCATTTTCTTAAAATGCTTTAAGAACTTTAAGAGAGACCTCACATATTTAAACCACCAAACATTGATATCTGTGCTATCTATGTTGAAAACCTTTGTGAAAAAAAATCATGGTAAGGTTGAGATTGCCCTACTGACACCCAGAATAATCTAACATGACATAACAAGTAATCCACACTTTTTACACTTCGTATAGCAATTACATTTTGATTATTCTAGTCTATATATATTGATATTAGCTTAATGTTAGCTTTACCAACGTTTGTTTTCATGCCACATCAAAGTTTCTGATCAATTTATGACAAAAACGATATAAAAGGATGACGCTCAAAAAGTAAACAAATGTAAACTAAAGAAATCGGTGCAAATAATCAGTCCCACCCAAAAAGTCAGGCCAATTACAGAGAGCTGTCTCCAAGTGTTGTTATCTGCTTTTTTCTGTTCACACTCACAGTGTGATTCATCAGCAAATAGAGAAATTTAATTTGTGTTATTCCAAAGAAAAAACAAAATCAATGACAGTATCTTTAATATGCAGTATGTGTTGTTGGTGGTCTAGAATCCAATTCCCTGCATTCCTAATATCCTGTCCTTGACATCGAGAAATAAGAGTGCACATTTTTTTTCTTCACATACGTTAGCTTGTATGCATACGCCGCAAATTTGTTGTAAAAGCCAGATGAATAAGCAACAAATCTTTGCTCGCGGCTTCTCTGCTAGGATGATGATGATGTGTGGAAAACAATTTATTTTCTCAGGGATTCCTGTATATCTATTTCTGACAGAGAGAAATGTGTGCGTTTCCAGCAAGCTATGTACAGATTTTTAATCATTGTACTGTAGGATGGGGAAGTCAGAGCTCCAAGGTGCACATCCATCACAGCACATGGCTGCACTTCCCCGGACACAATCTCCGCTGGATCCTCACCTTCATCCTTCTCTTCGTCATCGTCTGTGAGATAGCTGAAGGCATCGTGTCTGATGGGTAAGATCTGTCAGTTACATAAAAGCAGCCAATGAGAGTCGAGCTTGTAATTTTGGCAAGTCCTTTTGTAAGTGGCTATCCACTTATCTCAAAATGTTTATCTGTAACTTTAACAACAGACGTTTTAGTTTGAAATGAAGATGTTTTTCTAAATATAATGCATTCTTTTGTTCTTTTTCTCAGGTTTAACCAGTCAGTTCACCTGCACCTCTATATGCCTTCTTGTTTGGCCTTCATGGCTGCCATCACATCAATAGTCTACTATCACAACATAGAGACCTCCAACTTCCCCAAACTACTGATGAGTATGTGTCATTTTAAGTTTTGCTGTCTGCTTGTTAAAATATAGGGATTAATGTGTTATGTGGATGTAACTTAATTTCTATAACAATGTGCATTTGCTACAATAGGGTTGAAACAGCATGTTTCTTTAGCAGACAAGAACTGCTTACATGGGACTGCATTGCACTGCACATTATTGTTTTCTACTTGATGGTTTCCAGCACTGTTTTCATTTCGAGAATCAAGCTGGATTGACATTTTCTATTTAATAACTTCTGAATGCTGTCAAGACATTAATGTAGTAGCATCAGCAGTATTAAGCCTTGCAGTCATATTGTATTGTGTTTGAGGGCAGCTGGTCCCGTACAAGAGCTGCTAACTGCATTTATCATCTCCTCTCGTAACATCTGGTGTGATGAGGTGAGAAGCCATTTTAAATCTGAGCGTGCTGAGAAAAACAGCAGAAACAGACGCCTTCAGTATTAGTGTGTGTGAAGAATGGAATGTTTTTATTCCCTGCCATAACCTGTTCAGATGCCTAGGAAATTAGATTTCTAGAAAAAAGGTGAAAAAAAAACTATGTTTGAGATTTATTTTTAGAGGAGTTTAAATGTGAATTATATTCAAACAGGTTTTCCTGTCAGTCAGCGGACATGCTGCACCTCTCAGTAATGTTTTGAAAGCACAACAGAATGATCATATTTACCCAGTGCTTAATTTGTCAATTCCGAGTGCCGGCGGGGGGGGCAGATCCAGCAAGTTAGTGGGGTGTGGAGAAGTAAGGGAATGTTCAATCTCTGGGGAGTTTTCTATCTAACTATTGATTGTTAGATGTCTGCAGAAAGCTAGCCTCAAACACAATCTTCACATTTCGTGTCTAAAAACAGTGCAGAAAATCTGAGACGCGCCACTTTTTTGTACGGCCCTGCTCGTCCTGAATCACCCTCTGTGTTGTGTGTTTGTGAATAAAAGGAGGAGCCGGAGACGTTGTGCTGGTTCAGAAGTCTTTATCTAAATTAATGCAAACATGTAGTTAGCAGCTGTTACGTCAATACTCTGCCTGCTCCTACTTTCATCCCAGACCTCATGCGGACTGAGGGGAGGCATAATAAACAATTAAAAAATTATTAACCAAAATCAATATCACATGTACATAACGAAATAATTCCATCACTTTTTGATAATAATTAATTGCATTTTTTATATTTTATAAAACAAGTCACAAAAATGAGAATCCACCTAATACTAGAACATACAATATCCTAAATGCACCTTAATTAATGGAAACATGCAGTTAGTAGCTGTAACGTCAATACTCTGCCTGCTCCTAATTGTAATCCAAACATTACAATTAACAGTTGCTTTACAGGCAAAGCCTCCAACCAATACAACAAAGCACTCTTAGAAAATTTACAAAAACAAAAATAAACATTCTTAAAATACATCAATAGGCCCGATTCACATTTCGCATCTTTTCCGCAACCGGATGTCCGGTCCGGGTGTTTTGTCACAGATATTGTAAATCTGTCCGCTACAGCAAAATCCAGCCAAAAATCACAACATGTGAGCTTGCCATTATGCATATCGAGTACTATTCATCCATTAATTTTTCATCAGTTCTTCTGCGTCTCTTTGCAGCATTTGTCGAACAACACAAATATATCTTGTTGAAGTGTCCATCACCACAAGGTCCCATCAATGTTAATGCAAAATATGTGACGCAAATAAATATACGCGGAATATTTGACAATTAACAGATTGACAAAACAAAAGGGAAAAAACGGTGACAATATGCTACTGAGCTTAACGCTCCACAAATAAATTAAAGGAAAGGAGATGACAGAGCGCATCCCATTCTTTATTTTTCAAAAACACAAATGTTTTTAGTGCAAGTGACTAAAAGTAGCTAACTTTGCAGTATCTAATGAAGTACACATAGTCAGTTTGACCAACTGAAAATCATCAAAGAGTTGTTTCTGCCATTTTAAGTAACAGTTTAAGCAATTGCGCCGGTGTTACAGCCAAAACAAATGCTAGCTTTGAATGGGTCTATCTATCTAACTTGTATTTTTGGATTCTATGCATTCTATGCATTCCCTGTCTAGTATTTTTTATCTTGTTCTGTTACACAATACATAAATGTACTGTTTGTTTTTTACAGATTTGCTCATTTACTGGGTTCTGGCATTTGTGACGAAAACAATCAAGTTTGGCAAGTACACAGAGCATGGCATTGGCCTGAGACAGCTACGGTTTGGGATCACAGGCTTACTGACCCTTCTGTATGGCCTGCTTCTGGCTGTGGAGATCAACGTCATGCTGAGGAGGGTAAGAGATTATTTTATCACTATACTGACTGATATTCACAAACACACACAGTCAAAATATGCCAGTACTTCTTTTACTTTCCCTGTTCAGTCTGGGACTGATTTATACTGCTGCCTTGGATATTACTCATGTCTTCTGTAATCACAAGTTTAGACCATCACAAGTTCCTCCTGCCTGTTTTTTGCTGGTTTTTGTGGTCTGGTGCTAATTCACAAAATGATTGGTGAACCTGGATGGCCGGCATGTTTTTCGCTAGTTGGCCATCTTATTGGTTATCACCGTTGTAAGAACCCAGGTCATGGGTTAAATCCCCAAGGAAAAATAAGTTTTACATCTAAAATGTTTGTTTTAGAATTCATATAGGCAGGTTGTTCTGAACATGTGCATCAGTGTTTAATGATCACAATGCTATAGAAAGCATTTAATAAATAATTTCTGTATGACTCTTCATCATGAAAGTTCACTTCATTTTATAATATCTGCAGTGTGATTATGCAGAAAAATGTATTATGACTTTGTGAGTTTACATAATATGAATTCCTTGAGATTTTGAGCGTTCCCAAGAAAGGATGCTTGTGTTAGAAGCAATTAAATGCTACTGGATGTGTGTACGTGTGTGAACCTTTAAAGATCTTTTAACAGTATGTTTTTTTTCCAGAATTTTACATGTAGTTTTTCTGAGACAAAAGATTGTTTTAGCCTACATTATGTTTGTGAAATGGTCTCTTACAGTTATCTGTACTGTTCCTGTTGTTTAAAAGTTATTTTATTTATGCCACTTATAAAATATTAATTATTGCTCTCGGCTTTGGCTCATCATATATCTGGTTTAACATTGTGCTGACAAAATGCAACCTGACATATTGCCAAGATTTCATGTTTTCTGTTATACCATTGTTTATGTGCAATATTTTAACGTATTTGTGGGATACCCTACACACTAAATGTAAGGACGTTTCCTAAAAACATGAAACTGGGTGAAGGATCTCAGTGCAGATTACATCTTTAATGAATCCAAACATGAACAATAATCCATTAGGAGAGACTGAAAACATGACTAGGCAACCCATATACAAACATTCAATAACCAACCCTAGACACATGAAACACTGGTATTTACACCCACAAGAACTAACTAATCACACCTGAAGACAATTAAACAATAAACCAATCAGAACAAGACACTTGAAAGAAATACAATTACCATAAAACCAGGACTACAAAGACAACTTCATAATACAAGACAACATGAACCATAAACACAAACCAAAACCCATGAAACTAAGACTAAAATGACCAACATTGAAGATATAAATATTGCATTAAGGACAAAATTATTAACTACAATCATGTTCAACTGAATGATTAGAAAGAATCCTACTTTCCAAAGATCCAATTGGACCTTTTGGAATGAACTGATTCACTAGAATTAACCTTCCTTTCAAACGCTACAGTTTACAAGAGAGAGAACCTTGTAGAACAAACCAAATATTGGAAATTAAAGTTGCGTGGACTCAGTTCACAAGAATGAATCGTCCTTCAAATTCTACATCGTATAAAGAAGGAACTTGTGGAGTGAACAGACTCATTAGACTTTCTTTCCAAAACTGCAATTGAGCCTTGTGGAATAAACTGATCCACCAGAATGAATCAGCTACAAAGAGGACGGTGTGTAATAAACCGATTCATTTAAATGTATCATAGTGTCCACAGAATGAATGAATCTGAACAAATCAAAGAAACAGAAAGTTAGCATGTTGTACCTTAAAACAGTGATCATCATTGGCAAACCGTAGCTCATTTTATGAACAGGTACTTTCACATCACAAAGTATTACACTTGTTCACAAAGATTCAAACGTAATCTTTTTTTTAATAGTCTTTATTAGTAACGTTATTTACTAAATCTGTGTTTCCGCAGCGCTATGTGTTTTTCGCTCACGCCACTGAAGTCAAGCCCCCGGAGGACTTACAGGACCTGGGGGTGCGTTTCCTGCAGCCGTTTGTGAACCTGCTGTCTAAAAGCACATACTGGTGGATGAACACCTTCATCACCTCAGCGCACCGACGCCCCATCGATCTGAAGGTCATTGGCAGGCTGCCCATTGCCATGAGAGCTCTTACTAACTACCTGAAGCTCCGCGAGGCCTTTAACGTCCAGAAGGTACAAGAAAAAAGATTTCTGAAGACGTATTACATTCCACTGCACTTATTTTTCATTCTAAATATGCAGGAGACAAACGTGTTTGACCGTTACCATGCGAGACAAAAAAGAAATGTGCAGTACCTTTTTGTCTGTTCTGTGTGAATTTTGCGATGTCTTGCTTTCTTTTTGATGCTATTGATTTTAGAAATCAATGCGCGTCACCAGTCTATTCCTGCAAAAAAGGTGTGAAATAAAATTATGCATAGAGAGTGCACGTGTTTCGTCAATGCACAAGATGACAGAAAATGAGCTTTTCTCGCTTTGAACACAGTGCCATCCCAACCCATCCTGGTGTGAAGGCACTCAGCATCTCTGTGTGCTCATTGAAATAAGGTTTTTGTGTGTGTGGTCTGGTCACTTACTGTAGCTCCAGGTAAACGGATATTGAAAGAGAGTGCGTCACGTGACAGTTCTGGCAGTAACGTCTCGTGTTCTTTTGAAACCGGCTGTGATAAATGCTTAAGGTGATTGACATTTCAGTGTAATAGATCAGGGTTTAGGAACTGTCTCACTATTTGCTGTATGTCAAATATAGTGCTTTTCTGAAGATACCAGCATAAATGGGGCAAAAATCTATAATTCGGAATAGATTAAGAGTGACCTTTCGCTAAACTATGGGCCCTCTAAAAAACGATGCTTTCTCAAGCTTTATAGCAAATCTTATGGGAATGAATAAAAGGCCAGGGGGTTTACAAGACCTCAAGACTCATTTTTATGCTGAGCGCATTTTATGCCCCCAGCACCTGGTTTGCAGTACATAACTGACAGGGCAGACAAATTTCAGAAACGTACATTTGGATATTTTATTACATTCAATAAAAATTTGTGCGGCCATGTGCGTGATGGTCCGAAAACAAGGTCTGTTCAGGCGCATTGTGTTTGTGGGTGTCTGTGGGGAGTGGGCGGGGGGCTTATTGGTTGTGGTTTCATTTGTTAGGGCTGTGTGGGTCTGGTTTTGTCTTGTTTTGTGGTCGATTTAGGACAGCAGAGGAAAAAAGTTACATTATGCCATTACTATTTTTCACTGGTTGTTCCTCTGTTGTCTTGTGTCGATCGCGGAGTGGGACCGGGTTTGACCTGCACGGTTTCGGCGGGTGGATCATCCTGGGTCTCGGCTTGTGGGCTCGCCCCTTTCTTAGTGGACCTTTGCTCGGTGGCTTTTGGTCTGAGTCACTGAGTGCAGCTATGACACCTCAGAGGAGATCTGGCCCTCCCAGCTTAGCCTGGTTTCTCCCTAGTTTTTCTTCTTCTCCATTTATATATTATTGGAGTTTTGGTTCCTCGCCACAGCAGGGCAATATTGGCATTTATTTATTCATTTATTTAATTATTTATTAGATATTATTTATTAGAATGATCTCGCTCGGTCTAATAACCATGCACTTTGCTTTGTTTTACTTTTCTGTGTTTTTCAGTTTTTCTATCTTTCTCCTGTAAACCTGCTTTGGAACAATGCACATTGTGAAAAGCGCTATGTAAATAAATTGAATTGGATTGAATTGAATTGTTGGCGCATTGCTATTTTAAGGCAACTGAAATAGACTGCGCCATTAACCGGCTGAAACCTGGTCATAAGCAATATCTTTTTGTTATTTAAAGGTCCAGTCAATAATATCTAGTGGCAAGGTTGCGAATTGCAACCAACTGCTCACTCCCCCCTCGCCATGCCTTTTGAAACACTACAGCCTCGTTCATATTACAAGCAACAAAGCGACATGATCACATTCATTTCAATGGGGAGCTGGCGACTTCCGGCGACACGAGCAGTCACAAACGTTGGCAACCGGATGGGCGTGTCTAGCGATGCAATAAAGTTGAGAAATCTTCAACTTCATGCAAATGGAGAGAGACTTTTAGAAGCAACAGCCAATAGGAAGTTGGCAGAGCTAACGTGATCAGTGGATGTCGTCACTCAGGCATGGGAATGGGAAAGCCCACTGACGAGTTGGAAGCGACAAAATCGCTTATATTTTGTGCGCAGTTTACTATGCGCTTAGATGCATTAAAATAGTGCCCAAAATGTTCAAACTTTCTTTGAAACCAATATTATACTGTTGTACCTAAAAATTATAATGCAAATTCTAAACCAAAAAAAAGTATGATAGACATCAGGGGGTTAAAATTCTAATTTCCTCTTTATGCCTTTTTCTAATCAGAGGCCTCAAGGCTCTCATCCTCAGGGATCACGGTGGATCTGGGCGGCCCTGCGCCAGGCCTTCGGAAGACCCCTAATTCTCAGCATTACTTACCGTTTTATGGCGGATCTTCTTGGCTTTGCCGGCCCCCTGTGCATCTCAGGCATCGTGCACCATCTCAGTAAAGAGAACAACACCATTCAAGCACCAGTAAGAACATTTCTTACACACAAACCACACAACTGAACCATCCACAGACAAGGGCTAGAATAAGCAATCCTGTTTTATCATTGCATTGGAAGACACTGTTTAAGACACCCTTAAAATAGGAGTTATGGCTTTTAGTCCATGTGCGATAGCTTTGAGGCCATTTAAATGCTAATGTTCTTGTAAATTTTCACAGATTCCACCGCTGGTAGGTTTTTAAATTTACAGTCTTTACACTTAATAGAGCAAATATATCAATGACTCATTATGCTGTAGATTTGAGTCCAATCAGATACTATCTAGAATAAAAATGTTTCTCCACCAATAGGCCGAACACCTGAAAGTAGCAAACATTATGGCTGAGATGGATCTAAAGACCATTTAAAATGGGATCAATATATCTGGACAAACTTTCTTTTTCAATGTGAGCTACATCAACACAAGAGCTGCTTGTCAAGCCATTTTATAGTGTCTTGAAGGTCATGAGTGTGTCTTTTCATGTAACATTTTCATCTTGTGTTACAAAGCATTTATCGTCTTGCAGTTGTCATCAAATATAGATGAGTTGAACAGCATGCTGTCTGGCGGCCTCTTTGGATCATTGCATGACATTGTAATCCATTTCACCACATGGAGACTGTGTTAGCAAGACATGAATGAAAATACCAAGAAACCTAGAACTGTATTGTTATGCCTAGTTTGTAACACATAGAGATAAAGAATTGTTTGTCATTATTTATTAATATGAATGGATGTGCTCTTTTAAAAAAGGCCAAAGAATTTTAAATACTGAAAATGTGAAAAGTATTTTGTAAAAAAATGTGTTAGTTTCAGGAAAGCAATTTTTAAATAGAAATCAAGCTTTCCTTAATAAAAAAAAGGGAGGACCATTGTTTCTCGATGATCAGGCCTGTTTCTTGGTTTAATTGACTCAATTTGTTGCTCTTCCTTAATCTTTAATTACTTAGTACATTAGTTTATACTCTGAAATGTATTTGAAGTTTCTGATTGGTAACTGAAAATCCAAATAGAGTCCACAAACTGCCGTCAGAAGGCAGTGGCATCTTTCTTTCTTTGTTTCTTTCTTTCTTTCTTTCCTTTGTTATTCTGACTTAATAAATACGTTTTTAACAAGATCTGACTCTGAGGTGTAGGAGCTAAATCTCTAGGCTTGTTACTGTAACTCTGCAGGTTAAAAATGCAATAGACAATCTTCAAATGACTGTTTTTGGAATAGTTCACCCAATTTGTTTTTTTATCATTTACTCACCCTCGTGTCATTTCATGCATGACTTTCTTTCTTCTGCAGAACACAAAAGAAGATTTTGAAGAATTTTCTTGACCAAACAACACTGACCCCTATTGACTTCCATTGTATGGAGTCAAAACAACCGAGACATTTCTCAAAAAAAACATCTTGTTTTGTTCTTTTTTATAGATAATAATCATGGTTATCGCTAACCTATTTGATGTCGGTTTGGTGTGTTTCAGGTGCAGCATCTTGGAATCTATTTCATCTCCTCCCGGGAGTTTCTCGCCAATGCATATGTCCTAGCAGTGCTTCTGTTCTTCACACTACTGCTCCAGAGAACGTTCCTCCAAGCATCCTACTATGTTGCCATTGAGACTGGAATCAACCTTAGAGGAGCCATTCAGGTCAAAACCACAATCTGTCAATCTTTTTTACAATCTGAACAATAGCCTAAACAATTGTGTTGATGAATGGATGGATTAATGGATAAACAGATACATGGACAAATCAGAGATTTTTTTTCTTACTACGGGAGTCAATGGTGGCCAAGAACTGTTTGATTTCAAGCATTCCTCCAAATATGTTTCTTGGTGTATATCGGAAAATAAATTTATACAGATTTGGAACAACTCAAGGTTGAGTAAACGATGACAGAATTGTCTTTTTTGGGTTAACTGTCCCTCTAAGTTGGAGCTTTTAGGTGTCTTCTGCTATCAATAACTTTTGTGCAGTTTTTTTTTTTATTTGAATCGTTATGTATAATTTAAAGTGTCCGTTTAATTTCATTTGACAATTGTAAAGACACAAATGCAAAGTAGTCTGAAATTTATGTGTCAAACAGAGATGGCTATATAGTTCAATAGTAACAATTTGCAGCTTTAAAATAACATGTTTGTTTCCTCTCCCAGACCAAGATCTTCAATAAGATCATGCGCCTCTGCACCTCCAACATGTCTATGGGAGGAATGACAGTGGGGCAGATTTGCAACCTTGTCGCCATAGACACCAATCAACTGATGTGGTTTTTCTTCCTGTGCCCCAACCTGTTTGCAATGCCGGTTCAGGTAAGTGTTATCCTACCTTGCACTCCTATTCCCTACGGCACTTTCACGTGACTCGCCCCAGGGCTTCAGTTCACCTCTCAACACATACATCATGCTTCGACCTCCACATGAACAGCGGATGGTGTCACAGAAGGACAATTTAGCAAGGTTGTACTCTGTAAACGCAAAGCAACCAAGATCATGAAAGTGACTGGTATGTGTTTCGAAAGAACGCTGCCTTGACATTGCGGTACAGTTACACCAGGCATGAAGAACATAAACAAAGTGGGTTTGGAATTCATTTTGAAGTATTTTCCTTCTTATCCTCAGGGACGCTATTATATAAATAGCAAACAAAGGTTAGCAGCATTTTAGTGTCTTGCAGCTTGTGTCAGTCTATAGAGATTTATTAGGCATGAAAGTCAATAGGGGATCATGCAGAGAAGATGATTGGCCCATTGCTGCATTGCAAAGAGGTCATAAGTTTGTGAAGGTTTCATGCCCATGCCTGGACATTAAAGTGGGGCATACATGTTGACACTAGTCTCACTAAAGGAAAGACAGGTGCACCTGACCTCATAGCGCAAATACATACATGCTTCTGGGGTGGAAGGTGAAGTAGAAGTACCACAAAGAGGAGCTTTGCATTGTTGTCACCCTCCTCTTTGGCACCTGCTGCTTTAACTCCATCCCTTAAGTGCATGTATATATGGCAACCTTACCATCATTACAAACCCCTTGGATATTAAATTATAGGTTTAAACCTTTACGGTCCCTTTATCTGTTGTATTTACTTACACAGCGATTTTGTCTCTAAATAGTTTTTGACACCTGAAGAGAAATCAGGAAACTGGCCTTAAATTACAAAGAAGCTTCTCTGAGTTTAGGCAACCGAAGAAAGATGTATTGAAATTATGTAAATATTGCAGTTGTTGATATTGCAGTTAGCATATTGCTATGATTTGCAGTTACTGATTTAAAAAAAAAAATTAAAGTTATGAATAGCCGGATCAATAATTGATCAATACAAAAATGTATTTATATGAATTTTTTTGGTTGACAAAAATGAAGTTTGTTAAATGGTCTGCAGCCGTAAAACATGGCTCTTCAATTTCAAATTGCGGTGATACTTTCTCATCCCATAAATGTGTGTTGGTTATTAAGTTTTTAATAGATAAGCTCTGATACTAAATTTCTCCACCGATTATTCAGAGTGATGTCTGCCAATACCCATTCTGAAGATTAAATTGATTTTTTGAGTTTTAATTCATATACCAATTATTAATATTGAACATCAAACTGGTAATGTTTTTTGACATTTTCTAAATACAGGGCAAAAATTAACTGCATTTTGCTGTCATCTTTTGATTGACAGAATATATCGTCGCTGATCATCAGTTGCTTTTAAAGTATCGACGATAGCCTATAGTGTGAAAATTTGATTTTACACATTATTGGCTGATATTTCGCTGCATCGCTAGTTTTAAATGTATTTTTATATAACTTAAATTAATACATTTATATAAGCATACGGCATTATCATATTGCATATTAAACAATGCATTATTTAGCATTGCATTTGCATTTTTCTACAATATCATGAAAGCCCTAATAAATACTATTAGATGTTCTCTATACATCTGTTTGAGTAAAAGGAGTGTTTTTGTTTCATTCTGTGAAGTAATGACAATATTTCTATCAAATTCCAAATAAAATATAGTTTATTGGCAAAAAAATTAAACAGGACAAACTCACCAAAATAACAAAAAGATGCAAGTTTAAAGATCTTGAATATTGCAAAGAAACACTAATGTTTTATATGTATTTAAGAAGAGTTCGAAAAGAAATATAAGATGAAATAAGACTGATTTTTAATCACAACTTTCATGTGTCTTTGACATGCTGTTTTGTTACTTTATGTCATTCCTGAGGTTTGTTTTTGTTAGAATTGAACAAAGAATACAATGCACTGACCTCGATACATGTAGAAATTCTGGGTAACGGCAAATTTGGAATGGCTTGTTATTTTGTTCCAGAGCTCTGTTTAAGATACCTATTCATAGTCACAATTTTCTCTTTGTTTCCAAGACATGATGCACCAAATGAAATCCTAGCAAAAAGGTAAAAAAAGGGCAAAAGACGTCAGATCCACTCAGTATCCCTCACACATCTACTCCTTTCAAACAATGTTCTCCTGAGGTTACACTAAGGAAATGTCAGATATCTTCAAAAGGTCTATTTTTAGTCAGTGTATAATACTTTTTTTGTATTGGAAAGCCAAGTCACGTCAAATAGAGTGTCACTTGTCAAAATCTATTTTTCCCGTATATGAGGGTCTTGAATGATCCCTTAAAAGTTTTCCCTGACTACACAAACATTTAATGGGTAGTCTCATATAGCGACATTAAGATGTATTTGATCATTTCTCATATTTGAACAGCTGGTAAAGTACTCGTTAGTGGTGCAATCAGGAAGACTGCAAAGTCACTATAACTACGTTGAGCGTGGCACGTGCAGTTTACTGCTCCCTGGGTTGCCTGTGGTGCCGTTGTGTAAACCTCGATTAGTTCCGTAACGCTCCTTCCTTTTCGTTTGATATTGAAGATTCCCTTTGCTGTCTTATTGACTTGTATTACTCATCATAGGTCTCTCCTTCCATTATTGAGTGCAAACAGTGAAAATTGAAAACCATAGGATTTGGGCTGTAGAACAGTAAAACACATCCTTCGAAGTAGTTTTTATCGCTTTTGGAATAGAGAATAAATCAATCGAGAAGCATATAGGTGTTAAATGACCTAGTGATTTTTTTTTTCATGAAACATTAGTAGCAGTAACTCGTTCATAAGTCCATATCAACATAAAATGTGACCCTGGACCACAAAAATTAAGTTCTAAACATAGTTTTGGGACGAGCCTTAGCATCAGTCCTGTCAATCATCATTTAGGGCGTATATAAGCAGCAGTTTCTGCGCCGTCCCAGCGTCAGCTCTTCCGGCGTCCCTCCTCCTCCCCGTCTCCGCCTATTTTTCTCTTATTTGTAGTTCCGTTACAGGGGGGTTAAGCTTTGAGCTCGAACCGATCCTCGGGTTCAAGCCCCCTTCAAGGACAGCATGCCACGTTCGTTTACAATTATCTGCCAGACTGAACGGGTAGGCGAATTCATGAACCAGTCAGGGGTTCAAGTGTGGAAGAGAAAAAGCTGGAGGATAAATAAGCTTTCCATTGATGTATGGTTTGTTAGAATAGGACCACATTTGGCCGAGAAACAACTAATGGAAAATCTGGAATCTGAGGGTGCAAAAAAATAAAAATATTAATAAAATGGACTTTAAAGTTGTTCATCAGAGAAGCTGTGGCTTGCCCTTGCTTAGAAGAAACAGGTTTGTTGTCATGCTCTCTATTGGCTTACCTCTGTAATGACGTTGTGGAGAGTAGAAAGCGAAAAGCAGAAATTCTGAGCTTTACGTAGATACCAAACTTGGCTAAGCAGGGCATCAGTGAGTGAAGTTTGTATGCGTGTTTCCGGCTATTTTTGTTCGCGATTTTGCTGCATCCACTCAATATAGTCTCAAAAAAAAAGTTTAAATATATTTACTTCATGAAACATGATCTTTTCTTAATATCCAAAAGATTTGTGGGAATAAAAGAAAAAATCAATACTTTTGACCCATACAATATATTGTTGGCTAATGGCTATCGCTACAAATATACCTGTGGTACTTATGACTAGTTTTTTGGTCCAGGGTCACAGATAGTCCCATTGAAATAGAGAATCTGCATAAGTTTTACATTTACAGACAATTTACACAAAATTTCGGTCTGTTTTATTTCACCAGTAAACTGCAAAGCTTTTGCACACCCCCAGTTGCACCGGTTGAAACTGCAATAAATTTTACTTTGTCCTAATGCAAAAATACCAGATCAAATATAATATAATATTGAAATAAATTCAAGATTCCTCTCTATTCTAGATCATAGTCGGGATCATCCTCCTTTACTACCTCCTGGGAATAAGTGCCATGATAGGGGCCACGGTCATCACCCTCCTGGCTCCTGTGCAGTATTTTGTGGCAACCAAGCTATCGGAAGCACAGAAAAGCACACTTGTGAGTATTTAACATTCTCTGCTTAGTGACAAGCAAAGCTCATATCTCAATAGCCGGCTGTCAAACGACTGTGCAAATATATATTTCACTCAAACATGGGTGATGTTTGTACAGTAAAGCCATAGCTTGTCAATATATCTATCAGAGGTTGTGTTTACATTGCTGAAATAAGTCCCGCCACATTATAAATCCACAGTTTTGTTTTTGTGTGAAATGAATGTGGCATTCAGGATTATTCCAGCGAGCGTCTGAGGAAGACCAATGAATTGCTCCGGGGTATCAAACTATTGAAGCTGTACGCCTGGGAGAACATCTTCTGTTCAAGTGTGGAGGAGATCCGGGCAAAGGAGCTGACCAGCCTACAGACCTTCGCTCTCTACACTTCCATATCCAGTAAGAACTGTCAGCATGAGCAATGATTTAAGATATAAGAATAAAACCGAAATCCGAAGGTAGATTTAGCTTGGTCTCAGTATTTCACGCCACATCTACAGACCCTTAAATGACAAACATAAAAGCAAAACTAAGAGCCCTGTCGTACACTCGTCGTATTGCGGCGCAGCGCAAGTGTTTTTGCTCGTTTTAGCAAAACGCAATTCTCATTTTCCTATCCTGCAGCGCGTTGTTTAAATAGCAAATGAATTTGCGCTCATATGTGCGCCCGTGGGAGTGCTGGTCTAAAAAAGAGGTTTTCCAGGCGCATTGTTGACGCGTTGCTATTTTGAGGAACTGAAAATAGACTGCGCCATAGACCAACTCTAAACTCGAAGTCTAAAGTCAATAGGGCAATATTTCGTTTTTAATTTAAAGAGCGCGTTAGTAGAAAATGTGCCTCTGGGCAGGTCAGATGCATTTCCTCTCTGGAGAAGCATCAAGTCTGCTCTTGGAAATTCCGCTGTATAAATAGTGAATCCGCCAAGACGCGGGTGCAACTGGCTCTTAAAGGGACTGAGAGATGACACTTGATTGGTTTACTGCACGTTACACCCAAAAAACACCCTTTACTCATTAAGAGAATCGTGACAACCCGTTTAGATCATGAGACCTGGTGCGCCGACCGTTTTCGAACATGCCCTGAAGGCAACTGCGCTGTATGCTTTTGACCATGCGCTTAGATCGTTAAAATAGGGCCCTAAATTTGATTGGTTGCTATCCAAGTCAGTCAAAACGCTCTGCCTCTCCGAGTGGGAGGTTCTTGGAGAGATGCATGTGCTAAAAGCATTAGATCTTTGGTCGCTATTAGATGTCTGGCTGAACAAGACTAGATTATTTAAAGTCATAGAGAAATCATTGTATGTTCTTTTGTTACCTCAAAAGCTGCTGTTTTCACGGGGTTATATTCTCAAGCGCTCTGATTTAAATCAAGGTTACAAAGTCTTTCATCTGTGATGAGCACTTTCTTCTCTGATCACTTTTGCTTCAGTTTTTTCAACACTAGCAAGAATTGGGTAAATCAGTAGCAGCAAATTCTGCACGCAGAGATGCGAGGAGCCATCGGATTCATGTATTGCTTTGTTTATATCAGTGATTTCTTTCCCACTGAGATTTCTCCAGAGGTGAATTTTTGTTCCTTTATAAAGACGCAATGGAAACAATACACATCCAGTTTGCACTTATGAAGTAACCATATTCAAACTTTAAATGACCAGTCTTAGAAGTTTGTCATCTATTTCTTTCTTCAAGACTGGTCATGATGTCTTCAAGTCATTTACATAAAAGTAGATTGGTCTAATTAAAATCTGAAGAGTAAAACTGATTAGTCCTAACTAATTGCTAGTCAGTGAGACTAGTTTTTAAGACCCAGTCCTAACTCAGCGACTAAAATTATGCAACTGATCGCATTTTGTATCGGCTGAAAAATGTTTGACCTTATTTCTCCAGGGTTGTCATAGGATGAGCAGGACTTTATCCCGCAAGTGTTTTACGACTCTTCTGAGTGGCTTCATAATGTATAGGATAAAGCTTCTTCATTTACTGGTTGATTGAAGCCGCTTACACTGTGAATAGGTTTATTTATCAAAGTTTGAAAGGACTATGATGATGGGATACAATCATTGCGAAAGGGTGGTCTGTATATATAGCCATCCTTCATCTCTGTCCTGTGACAGTTCTTGCAGCATCCCTTTGCCACCACATTGTCAAAATTTTTGATGGTCCTTATCTCAGTCAAGGAGGGAGCTCAGTCAAGCTCTTAGCTGCTCCCCCAGACACCACACCAATAACAAAATATCAGGGTTGACATTACAACTACAATGATAAAGATACCTTCTTGATGTGCAAGGCACCAAAAAGTGATAGTTCACAAAAATCATTTACGCACACTCTTGTCATTGTCTTTTTTTCGCAGAACACAAAAGAATGTTGTTGACCGGCACACATTGACTTGCATTGGTTGTGTCCATACGTTAGAAATTAATGGGTGCAGCTGCTTTTTGGATACCAACTTTCTTCTAAATATCTTCTCTTGTGTTTTGCAGAAGAAAGAGTCTTTCAGGTTTGAAATGCCAAGATGGTGAGTAAATGATGACAGAATTGGCATTTTTGGGTGAACTATCACTTTAACAGTGGTCCTGAAGGTTCAGTGTCCTGAAGTTTCAGTTCTTCTCAAACACACCTGAACAGTCTTCAGGATTATACAAAACGACAAAAAGATATATTGGATTCGGGATTGAAACTAAACTCTCCAGGACAGCATCCTGACAGAACCAGGAGTCATTAAATTTATCCTCCACAATACTAAACAGGGTCCAATTTTGTTGAATATTCACAATTCACCACAACGAGGTAAAAATCTATCTGAGAGGGAACACAGTTTAAGAAGATACCGCAGCATGACCCAGCACTCACAGGAATTGCAGTTATATTTTCAAATAAGTTTACTGCTGAGTGCTGTGATGGCAATGTCTCCAGATCACATTGACTCCAGGAACCAATCATACTGATGCCTGAGGAGACCTATACCTGCTTTCGCCAAACTGCTCTGTGAAGCTTCAGTCGCAGGTTGAACTTGTGAACTCATTTGAGGTGCCAGCAAATGTCGATATCTGATGGCTATTATGGGAAATGTGTTCAATTTCAACAAATCAATTTAACCGAACCAGCAGGGATGTGCTGTATGGAAACAATTGTTTTTTGGGTTTAGGGCTATAGCAAAAAAAAGAGAAATTTCAAAACAAAGACAGTTCAGCAGTAACATGTGGCGGATAGTGCTCAGGAACTGGTTTGTCGATACTAATTCATTAAAAAAAATACAGCTTTGTTTTGAAAAGAAAGTAGGGGGTTAAGCTAACAGATGCTAAATGACTCCTGAACAGACCTCCATGAGTTATTAATGTGGTCATTTCTGTCCTCATATATGCATAATATGTGTGAATTTGTGATGATGATATTGTCAGTCAAATTGATGTATGAATGGCTGTCAGTTGCAATTATTGAATGGGTTCACTGGGATCCAATCAGCCACGGCACTATAATAGAGTGAAGCTCAGACAGAAGTTTCTACAGTTATGTCAGCAGCCAGTCAAATCCTGCAGATATAGCATCCCAGAGAAATTAGCAAAATTTCATGGTGGTGCGATTTTTCAATGAAAAGTGACCAGTTTGTCAGCAACAGATACACACACAGCAAGTGGTGAACACACCCGGAGCAGTGGGCAACTAACACCCTTTCCCTTGAAAAGTAAAGTGGGGATAACTCTTATTTTTTTTTCATTTAATTACTGTTACTTCTAATCTAATTGAACTAAATACTGTGTTATATATTCAATAGTTGAATTGACATACAAAATTATAAGTCTTATTTTAAAATGTATACTGTAATGTATCGTTCTCACAGTTGTATACTTGGGTCAGTTAATAAGAATAATTTATGTAGTTATTTATAATTGATTTGATTGATTTAAATAAGCCATTTCTAATCAAGGTTGATGTAGGATATAGAAAGTAAATAGTATGAGTAATTAAATACTTGAAAAGAGCAATTTGCACAGTAATCTAACTACGCCATTGAATGTGTAATTAGTAGCTAGTAATAAATTACTTTTTCCAGAGTAAATTACCCAACCCTGCATGTGGTGTATAAACAAATCTTTGCATTTTTTCCCTCTGGAGTTTTTTCAATCACAATAATTTTGGGAGATGTGCTCTCAAAACTGTAGGAGCAGGTGCATGAGTTGTGAGAATATTTCATGGACTGTAACAGGACCTCTGAGCTTTGGTTCTGAGGGAATGGAGAAATAGATCATGCTTACTGGAGTATGTCAAGTCAGGTCTCATGAATCAAGTGAACCATTCTTGATGTTCGTGTCCATGTTTTAATGAAATAGCAAGCTCACCTGGGCACTGGAGAAATGGTAGTAGTGGTGTAATTCAACTTCATATGTCCTCAATACTTAGTGCATAATAGGCATAGACATTCAAGGAAGTGTACACACAGTAAACAATGCTATTACTTCTTTTTCTGAAATGATTGGTCTTTGTACAAATGCATCAAACATACGTATTTGGCTGTTGGATAATGTCTTGCTGTTTATTTTCAGCTTCATACAGGAGGTGAATTACATATTTAACATGCGGTTTGAAATGTGTATTATAATACATCCAAAGATGTTTTCAGTTGTGTCAAGAAGTTCAATGGCCACATATAAGACATTTTTATTTAAAACCCATATCTTCTTTGGATTGGGGGAACATGTTATAGAGTCTTCAATTTAGTATTGAAGTACTATTGCATGTTCTCTTCTACATTTGGGACAGTTGCTAGATGCTCAAATGACAGCAATATAATGAATAAAATATAAAATATTCACTGTAATAATAGAAACTTATTTAACTAATTTAGCTTTTTTGTCTTCACAGTATTTATGAACACAGCCATTCCCATTGCTGCAGTACTCACTGTAAGTATACAACAACTCTTTATTGGCTTTTGGTCTATTTATCATGTTTAAACTTAATTTAACAGGACATAAATGGTCCTCAGCAATTTCCTCTTACCTCTTTCCGACAATTTTAATGGAGTCTTAATATTCAAGTAGACTAACCAGTCAATTCAGGAGTAGATGAAATAGATGCATGAAAGATGTTTATTGGTTTGTTTGTTTCAGACTTTTGTGGCTCATGTGCACCTGTCTGATGATGCAGACCTGTCCCCCGCTGTAGCCTTTGCCTCTCTCTCACTCTTTCATATCCTGGTTACTCCTCTGTTCCTGCTGTCCAGTGTCGTGCGCTCCACCGTCAAAGCCCTGGTCAGGTCAGTTAAACCACAAAGCCTTTGCTACACCTAGAACATATGTAAGCTGTTTACATGCATTGTCCTAACCAGGATGGAACCTGTGATGGATGACCGACTGTAAACCCTTTTATGGGCTTTAATTCTGTAAATAGGCGCCCATGTGTAATGACTAACATTTTGAACTGGTTCCAGTAGTTGGACCAAAGATAATAAATAAATGTGCCACTGCAATTACAATGAATGGGAAGGGAATGTATTGCTCAACATTGCTGCTCTAGAAAAGGAAGTCCCGCCTTCTGGTAAAAAGAGCCAATCGTCAGTAGGTAAAGCCTGAAAATTTTGTGGGGCGGGGCCCTCGTGAGGCGCTTGCCAGCCTGAGTGCGGTAGCTTAAGCAAACTTTGAAAAATTTATTTTTTGTGTAATTTAAGTTTTGGAAACAAAAGTTATGGTACATTTCAATTCAGAGTTACTTCTGTAACTGTCTTCCCCCATTCAAGTAGATAGGCATGTGGTCTAACTATGACGCAAATATCTGCCGGGAGGGGATGCAAGCATGGCTGCCGAGTGGCACGACTCCCGCAGAGATTGTGTGGGAGATGGAAGGGTCTGTAATACTTACATTGACGTCAATTTTCTACATGAACATGCCAGGACACACGGGACACACCCCCTTGAGTGGCAAAACACTAAGCAAAATGGCTGCTTTCAATAAGAAAAACAAATAAAACGGGACTAAACCACGCAATTATTCCTGAAATTAAAACCAGTCAGATTTGACGGTGATCGTTACGACTCACACAGGAACTAGGTCTCGGACACTGAGGAAGACTTTAATAATAAATACAAAATGGGGCTGGGAAAACATAAGTATACTTTTATTGCTGCAATACTTCCGGGTTGCAGACCCGCTCACTTATTCACTGACAGATACACACACACTCTTTGGTTGTAAGTCTTTCTATCCTCCGGATACTCCTCGAAGTTGCGTCAGGGTAAGTTCCCTCGCATCCGTTTTCCCAGCCTGGTTTCTCTCACTCTCTTGCTTCTTCCGTCGCGCCTTAAATGCGTCTCCTTGCCAATTACTAGAACGAGAATCAGGTGTTTTCACTAAGCCGTTGATCTGCTTACTTACCGTCATTCTCCCGACACGCCCTCTCGCCGCAGACTGCGTCAAACCACGCCCCCCTTGCCACAGTAACAAAAAAGGATACAGTAATAACAAGGCAGGACCGGACAAAGACTAACTACATTAAAACAAGACTAACGTAAACATTTGACAAGAACTACAACTATCTAAACTAGACTAGACTAGATTAGACAGGCACAGGAACTCACCACACAATTGACACACACAATGACCAGCACAGGACAGAAAACACAGGGGCATAATAATTGGAACCAAATCAAATGGGAACAGGTGCGGGGGCATGAAATTATTAACAATCAAAAACTCTCCACATGAAACAAGAGGGTCTGTCATGATTCTACCACTAGATCAAGAAACGCATGGCAAGATGGGGCAGAACCATGACACTTTCCATCTAGTGGCTTGGCTTCTGTTAACAGACTTTGGTTTGACATTACCATGTTGCTAAACTAAGGACTCACTACTCTTAAAAGCATAGAAATTAGGTAGCACACATATTTGCCAATTTATTGCAATCTGAATTTGCGTTACACAAATATTAGCCAGTTTTAACTGACCAATTTTCACCTGATGGAATCATTTTTGATTTGATCTTTTCTGTATGAATTACATATACTCAGTGCATCCATTCAGGGATGGTGATGTGCAATGCTGTCTTAGATTTTTTGTAGAAAATAGATGTATTATTATAATCAATTATATGTTGTTGTATTTTTATTTTGGGTAGGTTTTGTTTTATTTCCCATTTTTCATTCAGAACATAGATTATACCCTCTGCTGTACCCTTCGCATTGTAGTGGAATTTACAACTTAATTCCTTTCTTCACAATAGTTATTGGGACATGAATTGCTGTGTATATTACCGTGATATACGACCAACAAAAACATTTCAGGATTTACAGTTCTTAATTAACCACTAGGGTTCAGATGAATCGGTCTATGTCAATGCGTGATAAATCATTTCAGCTCCGGCAGGCACTGTGGGTTTTCTCTTCTCCCCGTCACAGCTACAGCAGACTTCCCTGAAGTGATGTGTGCTGGTGTGCCTCTGGTTCAATCTCATCAATCCATTGATGTGGAATACATTTTATATAAGGCTGTATCTTCTCGAGAACAGGTCATAGATCTGGCCTGTTTAGAAAACAGCCCACGTTTGCCACCTGTCTCAATATATTTCTGACTGCACACTTGTGATCAACACTGAGGGCATCTGCTGTTTCTGATGTTTTTACAACATAACCCATTTACAGCCATGCGCATCATTCCAGAAGGCATCAGTCTTGGGTCTAGTTTAATTTATGTTCTTGTCTTTGGTTTTATTTCAGAGTAATATGGCAGGCCAACAAATATAGAACAGGTCATAGATAAATGTTTGTATCAAACATTTACGATGTCCAGAAAAAGAAAAACATAAAGTTAATCTAATAATATATCAAATTGTCTTGTGGCCAGTGTGCAGAAGCTGAGCGAGTTTTTCTCCTGTGATGAGATCGGAGTTGAACAGGAGCCAAAAGCAACAATTTTACCCAACTCAACCAATCACGCCTGGTATCAGGCCCTGGTGAGTAAAGTATGTTAGCCGTAAAGACACACCAAGAGCGAAACAATAAATTAATAAAATACATATATTTCATATTATATATTATTACAAATATATTGTTTTTTATTATTTTAAGTATATATTAATATTTTATATGTTTATATATTTTCTTTTTGACATTTTTCTGTCATTTCACGTAATATTTTTTCAAAATTTCTGTTGTTCATTATCTTCATATGAATTATACTGTAAGTTGTAAATTCTTCTACTTTTAAATTCTAGTTTTATAGCCTTAATGTTTACCAATAACACACATGATCCAGGCATACATGTTATTGGCTGATGAGCTTTGATGACATTTTAGTCCACGAAAACATGAGATTCTGCCTGTTGCCTATTCAAAGTAAAATAATGGAAACTCTGTCAACACAGATATGACATTTTCAGCATTTTTGTAACTATTTCGCGAGGTCTTTTGGATTTAAGGCACCAAACCTTTAATAAATACCCTGCAACCAATTATTCACATCATAAAGTCATTACATTAATGAAGCACAATGTTTGCTAAACACAGATGAGTTATCATCGCTGAGGGTTAGGTCTTATTATTTTAATACAGCCTCTGAAGGTTGTGAACCGCAAGCATCCGGTCAGAGAGGACTGGAACAGCTTTGGGATTCAGAGCGATCAGGAGGACGAGCCTCTGGCTGTGGAGGATGAAGATATCTGCATTAAGGTGAGATAATACAGTTTATCTGTGTACTCATGCAGTACAACGGCAGGTGTGGACACAAACAAACTGACTAAATTTTCTGTTCTAGATAACAAATGGTTATTTCAGCTGGACTGATGGAGCCTCAACATTATCCAATGTGGAAATAAAGATTCCTTTTGGTGAGTCCTATCAGATTGAAACTTTAGCAGGTGCTGTGGCATTGTGGTTATCACAGATCCTCTGAGATTTTAAAGTATGGGTGTGATTCTGTAAAGCTGATGTGGAAAATACTGATCCCATTTCTGTTCTACGCTCTTCTAGTCATCATTTCCCCTTCCTCTTCTATGTACATCTAAATAACATCAAAATAAAAGCGGACATGTTTAAACATAAGCTTTACCTCAGAGATCTGTCATTTTTAACACCCACGTTGTTCAGACCTGTTATTTTTCTGTAAATCCCAAAATGAAGTGTTTTTCCCCGTACAAAGGTTTTAATCTGATGCATATTTTGTCTGAATTTAAAAGTCCCATAACCACATACATTGTAGTGAATTAATAAAATGTTCTCATTTTACAGGAAACCCTCTATTTAATCAAATTGACAATAATTTGACAATTATTATTTTATGTTACGTTAAAGTGGTAGATTGGTGAAAAATACAGTGATAATCTTGAGAGTGAGAGCTTTTATTTGATATATGAATCTGTTTTTAATGTAAAATTTATGGGACTGTATTTCTGTCTTTTTATTCTTCTAACATGCAGATGTATTTTTGGTGTTCAATTGAACCCATTCATTATTATTTAAAACCCTGTTTGTTGGTTATTTATTGGTTTGTATTCTCTCTACAGGTCAGTTGACTATGATAGTCGGCCAGGTGGGTTGTGGGAAATCATCTTTGTTGCTGGCAGCACTGGGTGAAATGCAAAAGATTTCTGGCACTGTGACATGGAACAAGTAAGAAGCGACTGTCGTACTTAAGTGTTGTAAAAGTAAAAGCTGGAATTTCCAACTTTTTTGCAAAAAAATAAGCAAAAATATAAACAAAAAATCAAGTGTTTTACATGCTACCGTACTTTCCACTGATTTGCAACGTTAAACTGTAAATTATTTATATACAATAATAATAATAATTGAGCTTTAAGTTACAATCCAAGGGTAATATAATTTTCAGTTTGACACCATTTGACTTAAAGGAAACCCACTTTAAGAAAAGTTATAAACCTTTGGAGCCGATAGCCTTTTGGTTAATGGTCCAACAGAAGACGCTGTTGTGCTCCGGGCGACCCGAGTTCGAGTCCCGGCTCGTTTTCCTTTCCCGATCCCACCCTCTCTCATCCACTTCGCTTCCTGTCCTCACACTCCTACTGCACTAATAACGGCAAATTGCTTGTCGCAATTGGAAACTTTCCCTCAAATTTTTTTTAACAGTGACATTCTTTGCCATTGATTGGACAATTGTTATTGAACGATTTATTTTCACTTACCGTGTTGTTCACGATCGTAGGGTCACAGTTATAAGGTGTATACGGTAATTGAAAAACTGAAATCAATGGCTGAAGTCATACTTCTGCTCTGTGAAGTGATTGGTGTATTCATAGAATGACATCTCTTTTGTTCTTGAGTGCTTCAGGAGCTCAACAGTGTGCAGGGAAATGATTTTGATGAGTAATGCCTTTTATAAAGACCTTGAAATTGCTGATAGTGTCTCTGATGTTTGGGGGATTGCTAATGGCTAAGTCGCTGTTATATAAAGGTTTAATATTCATATATGGAGACAGAGCAGGAGTTGCCAATGTGCAGAAAGATAGCCAGTTTCAAGTATTCATATGGCTTGTATTTAAGGTTTTAAGTGTTTTCATCGTTGTATTCCTAAACCCAGGTGTGAAACCCACACTGTGATATGAATATTAAGAGGAAAGGTATTCTTTTTCATTAAGTGATCACATTTATGCCTGGTGGAAAAAATATTCATTGAAACAGGGATCCTAGCAACATACAAAAAGCCAAATACCATGAAGAACTGGGGGTGGGGTCTTTTGACTCGATAACCCATTAGCCAGCCTGAACACCTTAGCAATGTCGAGCCCCCCAGGGAATAGCCACCCCTCAAAAAGCTTGGCAACCTCATAGCAACAACCTCCAAACCACCACCCCCACATCATCCAAACCAATCCCACATCTAGGGACCTGAATCTTATGTTTTATTCAGAAAATTATTTAAAATCTCAAATATGTTCTTAATGCCTCTCATCTTTGTATGATGGTGTGTTGCTGCAATTTACCGATCATCACATATGATGCGCTTTTTGGAAGCACCTGTTCACCTTTTAATTTGTCGGTTCATAAGTCAATTCAATTCAATTCAAGTTTATTTATATAGCGCTTTTCACAATGTGTATTGTTTCAAAGCAGCTTTACAGGGGCAAACAGGAAAAACAGAAAAACACAGCACAGTGCATGGTATTCATACAACGAGTAAGATCATACTAATAAATAATAGCTAATTTCTAAATAAATAAATAAATGAATGAATGCAGTCTCCCGGTGAGCAGGCCAACACTGCCCTGCTGTGGCGAGGAACCCAAACTCCAATGATTAATTAATGGAGAAAAAAACCTCGGGAGAAACCAGGCTCAGCCGGGAGGGCCAGATCCCCTCTGACGTGTCATAGCTGCACTCAAACTGGTGACATGTGATTTAAGTTTAGCATTTAATACCAAATGTTGTAACTTCAGCATTAATAAGCCAAATAGTACGTCTTTGCTCTTGGTTGGGGATGGAGTGGTCTGAGCTGGGATGGTCCGATGGTCATATTTCTCTTGGCTGGTGGTGGAATTGCCTTAGATGGAGCTGGGATGGTCAGTCAGTCTGCAGCTGTAGCTGGCGTGATCTCAAATTGGGGATGGGCATCTGTCGGTCGTCTGGACATGGTGGAACTTCTTCCTACCTCGGGATGGGCATCCCGAGGCAGAGGCGGAAAGAGAATAAAGAGGATAATTAGCGTAGCTGCTGTTCATTAACTATGCATTAAGTGAAAGCTTGGCTGAAAAGATGTGTCTTTAATCTAGATTTAAATTGGGAGAGTGTGTCTGACCCTCGAATAGTATCAGGAAGGCTATTCCAGAGTTTAGGTGCTACGTATGAGAAAGCTCGTCCCCCTTTGGTGGATTTTGTTATTCTAGGTGTTGTCAAAAGTCCTAAGTTTTGAGATCTTAGGGAGCGTGATGGGTTGTAACGTGATAAAAGCTCGGTTAAGTAAGTAGGTGCTAAACCGTTCAGGGCTTTGTAAGTAATTAAAATAATTTTAAAATCAATACGATACTTAATGGGTAGCCAGTGAAGCGATGTTAAAACTGGGGTTATGTGATCGTATTTTCTTGACCTAGTAAGAACTCTGGCAGCAGCATTCTGAACTAACTGTAGTTTGTTTATCGATGATACAGGACAACCACTAAGTAGGGCATTACAATAGTCAAGCCGTGAGGTCACAAATGCATGAATAAGCTTTTCTGCGTCTGCAACACATAAACTATTTCGTAATTTGGCAACATTTCTAAGGTGGAAGAAGGCTATTTTTGTGATATTTGAGATGTGATTTTTAAATGACAGGTTGCCGTCTAATATAACGCCTAGATCTTTAACAATATTTGTTGGAGTAACAGTGCAGCCTTCAATTTGCAGGCTGTAATCGGAGATATTCTGTTTACTTGATTTTGGTGCTATAAGTAATATTTCTGTTTTGCTAGAGTTTAAAAGGAGGAAATTACTAGTCATCCAATGTTTTATGTCCTCGATGCACTCTGCTAGTTTGGATAGCTTAAATGAATCATTTGGTCTTGATGAGATATATAGCTGAGTATCATCTGCATAACAGTGGAAGCTAATTCCATGTTTTCTAATAATGTTTCCGAGGGGCAGCATGTATATGGAGAAAAGCAGGGGTCCTAAAACCGATCCCTGAGGTAATCCATAATTTACTTGCGTAAGATTTGACGATTTCCCATTTAAATGGACGTATTGATATCTGTCTGTTAAGTAAGATCTGAACCATTGCAGTGCCTGTCCCTGAATACCGATATAATTGTGTAAACGATCTAGTAGTATTTTATGGTCTACAGTATCGAAAGCAGCACTAAGGTCAAGCAGGACTAAGAGTGAGATGTTACCTTTATCTGAAGCAATAAGGAGGTCATTTGTAATTCTAACGAGCGCAGTTTCAGTGCTGTGATGCGGTCTAAAGCCAGACTGAAACTTTTCGTGCATGTCATTATTTTGTAGGAAGGTACACAGTTGAGTTGACACTACTTTTTCTAGTATTTTAGACAAGTACGGGAGATTTGAAATCGGTCTATAGCTTCCAAGTTCATTGGGGTCCAAGTTTGGTTTTTTGATAAGAGGCTTAATTACAGCCAGCTTAAAGGACCCTGGGACATGTCCTAGATTAATTGACGAGTTGATGATGTTACAAATGGGCTCAATTACAGCAGGTAGTAACTCTTTTAATAAAGTAGTCGGAATGGGGTCTAATAAGCATGTCGTCGGTTTGGATGTTGCAATAACTTTAATTAATTCTTCCTGATTTATAGGAGAAAAACACTCTAGCTTTTCTTTTTGGGTGACGGTTGAAACTAATTCTTCCGACACACTTGGAGGTTTGGTTTTAGCTATGTTGTCTCGTATTATTTCGTATTAGTCATTGCAAGAAAAATGACATAATATAACAGTACAACAATAAGGCATCAAACAAGGCCAAATGAGGATATGTTGTTGACAAGGCAAGCCATTAGAGGCCCTTCAATCCCAACACTACATGTCACAACTGACCTAGAGGATCAAACTGAAATTGCTGTGTTCTCATCAGCTGTCATATCAAGCCCCTTCACAGATGAGTCATCTACTGTCGCACAGGCTATTAGTTACTACAATGTTGATTTGATGGACACCTCTTGTGAAGAGCCGTACCCTGGGTCAAGCACAATGCAATTGAGCATTTGTTTCAAATACCAGTTACCCCTAGCAACACCCAATCAGCTGAGCCCAGTTTAAAAGGTTTACTTAAAATAACAATGGGATTAGGACAGACAACGTGATTCCATTTAAAAAACCGTAGATTAACATTCGGGAGATAAGAAAAGAAAATTGTTTATGCATTTTGGCGGTCTAAATCAAATTGTTTCCTATTTTGTTTTCATTTGATTTGATACATTGGGAATGAATGATGGAAAATTCTAGCAGGATGTGGTCTATGATATTTCAAGGGAAAAGGGTGAAAAATTTGGGGACTTGGCAACACAATCTCACAGCAATATTTTCATGAGGTTTTAAAGGTGTCATGAACTGGCCTTTTTTATTAATTAATACTGTTGTATGATGTCTACTCACGACGTTTGCGTGTTTTTTTTATTTTTATTAAAAAACATCAAAACCAACAAGAGCTGCAAGCAGCAACACTGGGGCCAAGCCTTTATCAGGTGCGCCACTCAATTGGCTTACTTCACCAAGTGTAATATCTCACAAACTCTACGTGGCACTGTTTTGAAACTTTTTTTGAGGTGTAGTTGACACGTACCAAGTTTCGTATTTATGAATCGAACATTGGCCGAGTTACAGCCTCCAATACATTTTCTGGTCAATTTTACAAAGTTTGCGGCGTCGTAACTTTTGAGCAACGGAAAAAATCTCCATTCCAGAGCATCACCTCTGCGCGACTCAGTCCAAAGATCGTCTAAGCTGATTTTTCTGACAATCTGTCACAATTTCTAGGACCAGTATTGTAAAAACGCAATACTGTACTTTTAAGATGGAAGATACTGTAATGGGCGGAGTCTTAGTGTAAGGCATGGAATGCGATGAGTGTGACGAGTGCATGACGTTTGGCTAGTCAAATTTTTTTAAATCACTGTGTTCAAAAGTTACAGCAGTTTGAAAAGTGCATTTTTTATCTGTTGGTGGCGCTCTAGAGTGAGGGCTAAAGACCCCATACTTGGTCACGTGACTTATGAGTAAGTCATGAGTTATGAGTAACCCCTTCGGGGCTTGGCCCCTAATAAATTATTGGCTATTTTCTACCCGGGTTTTGAGACAGGCTCCACAAACGCTAACGTTTTACTGTGCGTGCCGCATTGAAGACTTGGAAGTAACCACTGCTATGATTGGATAGCAGTTTGCGTAGTAAACTTAGTTGGAGCCTTCTGTGAATTTGGTTAGACACTGCCATTAGGTGACCGTTATCAGGACATATCAAGCGATCTCTAACAAAGAAATAGTGACGTATAGTACAGAAATGTTTTACTCACATAATATTGCTGCGCCATTCCTGTCAGATCCAATATTGATGGCACAGCACTGCTTCTTAATTTTAGTCTGTCAGGACTGCTTCTTAATTTTAGTCTGTTCAGTCCACCGTCGAGCTTGGTCTTGTTCACAAAGGAACGCTCAAAGTTTTACCCACGTGAGCTGAAACATATAAATAAATTTCAACCACGCATTGCTCATGTCGGAATCCAAAGGAAGGTTATGCAGCGACTGTATTCTTCCACAACCAGGCTCTGACTGCACAATATTTTGCGATCTTTAGGGCATGTTTATTGCTTGCTCGCTCTAACTGGTTCCGCTCAACTTGTGTTACTTTAGTACTGTCTAACGCAAACCAGAGAGCAGGGCTAAAGAAGTATTTGTTGATATTCTTCTGTGGAGGCAGTGGTCAACCTTTCATAGATAGGAGCATTCCAGGACCTGGCGTTCACTGGGCCTGGTGTCAATAAGTTGCAATTTCAGTAATAAGGGTTCGCTTGAATACAATTTCCCTCTAATATAACAAAAGCTTAGATTAAAATTGATGTCTTAATTCATGACACCTTTAACTCATATGAATTCATACACTCCTATAAGTATGTTTTTTTCATTTGATTTGCTCTCTTGCCAGTTTAGCAGAGGGGCTTCAGTATTGCTTTTTTCTACTAATCAAACGTTTTGCACCATTCGCATCATGCAAATTCATAAAAATTATCCCACTTGTAAAATGGTTAGAAGTTCCAGTGAGATGATTGGTGACATCATCGGAAGGGACTGTCTTTTGTGGACCTGGTCTTATGGGTTAATTTCTCGAGATTTCTATTAATTTATCAGTTGTTAGAATTAGACAATATCTGGATGAGATACAACTGTTTATAACTCAGGAATCTGAGAGTGCAAAAAATCTAAATATTGTGAAAATTGCCTTCGAAGTTGTTAATCAGGGGCACTGTGGCAGGCCATCCACGCACAAAAATAATGATTTTATATATTGAAAGTTGGAAATGCACAATTTTTTTTCATGGAACATGATCTTTACCTAAAATCCTAATGATTTTTGGCATAAAAGAAAAATATATCATTTTGAACCATGCAATTTATTTTTGTCTTTTACAAAAACAACCTGTGCTACGTATGTTTTGTGATCCAGGGTCACATTTTAGAGGTGCAGTAAGTTTATACATTCTGTTTAAAGATACAAAAACGTCCCTTTAAAGTAACATGCACAGATGAATGGTGCAATAAGTCAGTAAATATGTCCATTTTGATGTAGAATTTAAATTACACCTGTACCAATCGTCAGATTGAGCTCGGTCTACTGCATACTAACCCCAGGATACATGTAATACGCCTGCGAATGCCCACCAATTGTAGGACAAATTTGTATGTGAGCGTTTATCGTAGTCATGTCTAAATTTAGACATACAGCAATGTCCTTGAACAGCAGTCTACTTTAAGAGCAGGCTTGAGTATTGAAACATCATAGCAAATGTTTATACCATCAGAGCAAAAGAATTTTGACCATTTAGAAAGGAAATGTCTTTTACATGTAAATGTTCATGTTTAATGCAATGTCTCTGCCGGATGATCAGAGAGAGAGAGACAAGAAAGCTTTTCCTTTATCTCAATCATTTATCAAACAAATACCAACAAAAATGACCCTCACAGATTCTAATCTCAACTTTTCATATCCTACGTAAGGCTATGAAATACACATACTAAAATACTGAAATGAATGTTAGCGTTGTGAACTAGTAAACATGTCTTGTTTACTTCTTTTATTTTGTTGCACACAATTTAATTTTAATAGTAAGTGTAAAGCCGAACTGCCAAGAAGATCGAACAACCTTTTAAATGAATCATTTATCAAGCGAACAACCATCTGGCCAAATAAATGACTCAAGGGCATCTTATCCTAACGTTTCATAACCTTAACACAAATCTACAACATAGAAGCTACGATAAAAGAAAGAGGTCTGTATTTTATCACGTAATAGGTAACATGTAAAATTGGCATTATTTCCTGTTTACATCTTTTACATGTTAGGCTACTGCATGTTACCTTAACTCACAGAATTAAGTATTACACTTTAATTTCAAACATTAACATTTCTAGTGACGTTTTTTTAGCGTGCAAGGTGCCCAATTAGTCATTCATAATGGCACATAGTGTTTATATACATCTCTCAGTATGGTGTCTATTCACTTTCTTGGAACTGTACGTGTCACCTGGTCTCCATGGTTGGCCCTCAAGTGAAAAAGCCATTTAAACAGCATCAGTTTTGAGCATTCCCTTTCTTTTTCCAAGAAGACATGGAATTCTGCGACTGAAGGTGATTAAGATCTTGCAGTTCGACCAGAGATGTCCACAGCAATGTTCTTTAAACTGACAGGTTGAGTCCTTGCTTAACTACAAAGCCATGGGGGGAGAACTGTCATCACGTCGATGCTCTGCAGTATTTTCTGTGTTTTGTGGTCCACTTTCAAAAGCACAGGACAAAAATGCCTGTAGGCAGCTGAAAAGATATTTATATTCGTGGTGATTTGTATTTTCAAGGCAGATTGTGTCTTTGTATGTAATAGTTTAACACCAGAGCTACTTTCAATTCTTGCATTTTCACTTTAAAGATTTATTTTGTGTGTTTGTCCTTTCTTGACCTTCAGTAACTCAAGTTACAAATGAGATATTATTAATATCCCAGATCTTTCTTCTAGACAGTAATGAGATTGAATGTAGCAAATGAGGGACGTTTTTGTTTATTAGATCTTTCCTCCATAATTACAGATGTGTCTCCTTTAGCATTTCTGAACATATCAACAGTCAAACTGTGAATTTCTCATTATTTGCTCACAAAACTAAATTATCTGAACTATGCGACTCTCTTTTTATATACTTGTATAGGCCTACTGTCACTTTATTCTTTTAACAATTGTCTTTTGTGTCCAGGGGCTGACTGGGAAGCATTTTCAGCCCTGGATTATTCGGCCCCCAACGGCACTCCAACAATTCTGTCTACGGGTGTCGGGGGGATGGGGTGGCGTTGGCATTGGCACTCTACCAAATCTGTCGACTGGAGGGGGGGTTGGGCGGTGTGGGGTGTTTGAGCTCGACCTGATTTTGCCAAGTGGTTGTTGTCCACAGGAAAACCTATTTTGTTGACCCAAGGACAACATTTTTATGAATAAAACCTAAACCCACATCAAACCCCAACCCTACCCATAATTTACCACTAAATTAAGAGGGAAATGATAAGTGAAAAACAATGGTTTACAAGCACCTAATCCTGGTTGGAAGATAAAACTTAAACTAAACTGTAAACGTATTTCTGAAATCTGATTGGTTGATTTAAATGTTGTCCCAGGGTCAACATGACATTGTCCTTAGGATATCAACCACTTGGCAAAAACAGGAGAGCTGGTTGGCTCGATGGCATCTGCTCTCCACCAAATCTGGGGATGGGGGGGTTGTATGTAATGTGTTTATTTTGTTGCATAATTACATGTCCAACTCGCTAATGCCTTCAAGTCGCATGCATTTGCGTTGATAATTGTGTCCGCCCCTGGTCGCGGCAATAAGCCTTCAGTGGGACGGCCGTTTTGGACTTTGACAGAATGTCCTACTGGTCAGTCCGCCCCTGTGTGTGTCTGTACGAAACTCCTGAGTTCTGAAATGTTTCCACAGGGAAAATTCGGGAACCTTTTAATATTCTGGCATCATGTGAATGTTTATCATCACTGGAAATCATTTGGAAATGATAGTACGAATAGAAAATGAAATATTATGGAAACTCATTCAGTACTATTTTTGATATCAGCTATCTCAAAGCTATTTACCAGATACAATGCAACATGCTTATCATGTCAAGATATAATTCATTACTTGTTGATTGTTTTGCAGGCCAGCTACTCTGGATGAAGAGGGAAATGAAAGGTAGGTGCCTTTTCCTTATGATAATATTTAAATGGGAAATAACAAACATTTAATACATCATGCTGAGTGCATGTTAATGATTGTGTACACATTGAGCGTGACTGTGCGTGTGTCCTGTCATACTGTGCACCAGTGATAGTTTTCCCTGTGGTAGTGTTGCTTGGGCGTTGTTCTGTTCTCTGTATTTCTTCTCACTTAAACTCAGCCCTTTGAAGACACATTGACAGCATCATGCCATCGTTTATATACTGTATGTATGCAGTATGTCATTTCTTGTAGCATTATGTGCATCTTGGGTGGTTGGTAATTTTAAAATCTCAAAATCTTTACAACAATGTCAATATACGTGAAGATGTGATCCTGATGAAAACATAATAGGTTGCACAGTTTGCAGCACAGTAAAATTTGCTTGGGCCAACATATATGGCAGCATTGCATGTATCCTTGGTGAGAACATAATGAAGCATAATGTATTATTATTTAGTAGTGTACATTTCAACAGGAAAAACTACTAGTCTTCAATATGATATTATAATAAATACACTATAGTACGGTAGAATTACTATAGTAGTCTGTAGTATTAACTACATGAAAAAACTGTAACAAAACTGAAGTATACTATAGTATTTACTATAGTAAGGTTAAAAACACCATCTACTTATACTTTTAAGCGCTGTACACACTATGGACAATAACTAAAAAAATACAGTCAAACTTTTTTTTAATTGAAGATAAAAGCAGGATTCACGTCACAACTATAATGATAAAGATACAGAGAACGTTATCATTGGGATCACTTTCAAAGCAAGTCACTGACAGATCTCTAAGGTTTGGCTATTCCTGACTGTGACACGGGTTTATATCTGAATTAAAGAATATTGCGTTTGAAAAGCAGACAGTGACTTCACTGCTGTTCCTTAAATGACTGACTATTACCATTTTATTAAGTGAAACTAAGCACCTTTGACAGTTTGTAGAGTTTGTAGTTGTATAGGTGGTATAAACCAATGCCTTTTATTCAGGTGTGCATTATTATTAAACTGGTTGTCTTTAACAGAAAGACAGATAGGTTGAGAGTTTGGTCAATTTATTTTATAGTATAGAAGCAATAATAATAGTGAATCATGTCTGAGGATGTCAGTCTCTTAATGTCCTGCCTTACATCCCCTTTTCTGCCTCACTGAATATACTAGACTTACATAGTTGATACAAAATGATCAGTATTATTATTGATTAAACATTGCACTTAATTTATAAATTTTGACTGTTTTGTAGCCTATTGACATTTATACCTCTGTGTGTATTTGAGAGTACATTTATATTAGTCTTGCATAGAAGGTTTGTATCCTCTAAATATGTATTTGTAAATGTATATTTTGTATAAAAAGTAGTAACAAGCAATATAACAGAATGTAATGTTTAATAAATTATAACATACACAAGCTTATGTATCTGTTAGTTTTAAGTATTTGTATATGTTAATTTTTAATGTTTATTAAGTTAACTGTTAACTAATTTCACCGACCTGAAATCAACGTTGATTCAATGGTATGTAAGCAAACAAATTGCGTCGATTTCGTGTTGAATATGTGTTGATCTCTAACGTCGTTTTTCCCGAGTTGAAAAACATCGAATCAATGTTAGATAAGTGAACCAATTGCATTCAGCTTTGTGTAGATATTGATAATTATGCAGGCTATTAATGAATAAACTAGTTTTAAGTCTATAATTAGAACGGCAGCTTTGGCAATTGTCTAAAGGCTCCAAATTAATATCCATAAAACATAAACCAGATGTCCCACAGATGTAAGACTCTTACATTAACATCTACTATATATCGGGTGTATGTCTGTCGAACATCCGATACGGATGTCTATACGACATAATTCACATGAGCAAACACTAACCCCCGCGACTTTTTCCGTAAGGAATGGAAATCTAGACGATGACCTCTCACAGACATTTCCGAAACATACCTGTGCTATCTGGGCTGTTTACAGCAGGATATTATATATTGATGTAACAAATATAGCCTAAGCCTGAGCAAGCTGACAACATATATGCTTTACATCCAGCCTGTGTGGTCATATTTTAAAGAAAAGACGTTTAGGAACGTCAAAGTATTAAAATCAATTTTAAACATTCACTGAGTCTGTCAGAAAATGTTCAGAAAACATCATTTTAATATTAGCATGTGGCTAAGCTAACAATTCAGTGCCTTCTTGCCAGTGTCTTTTGGCCATCATATACAGTACATGCTGCCAAAACCAAGGGTCTAATATTGTCCCTTATAAAAGGAAACCTTATGAAAAAGAATGGTGTCATGCTTGCCGTGCTAGTTTAGTTACGGCCTTTAGTGCATGCATAGTTGATGCATCTGATCCTCGCTCTTATCTATAGACATTACAGTAATGAATGGACTCAATATGTTTGTCTGTTAAATACTTCAACTCAGTAGGGAGCTCTTTGGTGGCTATCACAGGGGCTATTGATGCAGAACAGTGACAGTTGGTGCCGGTGATAAAATGCACTAACATCCCTCTGGTCATCTATAAAACAGCATGTGCTTTCACAATGGGCTACTGTGTGAATAAGGGTGTTTCAGTTATCGTATGTGTGTTTCTTGTTCTCTGCAATTGGACTGAATTGGCCTTATTACCGCTGGCAGGTATCGTTCTATCACTCTTTTTGAAGATAAGGTGTGTTATTAAAATAAAGAGCATTTCGTGAAAGACTTGTTTCACTGAAAGGAATACAAATGTGTGGGTTGTGCAAAATGTGAGGGTCAATCTAATACAAGCTTTTTCCTTTGATCATTTGGTTTGAAAGCGACGGATCAGAATCCGTTCTTGCAACAACTTGAATTAAGGGAAAATGTACATAGAAAACATTTTGCATGAAATACTTGAAGCAAGATCATAGTTTTGCTTTATTGCTATAGGACACAAAACTCCTCTAAAAGCATTTTTCCCGTTCTCCATAAATAATCACGAACGCCATGACAAGACATTCCATGTTTAAAACCCTTAAGACTCTGTGCTACCCTGATTTAAAGCTGGAGTTTGCTCAGCTTCACTGCATTAGCGATTGACCCATACATGATTACACAGCACTATACATCCAGCCTCCTATTACATCCCATCAGCAACTTCATTTCAGGTTTGTAGCACTGTTGGAGGTCACAGGCGATGCTTGAGAGGTTATATTCCTGAAAGGTGCTCACTCATAAGAAAAATCAAGTTCCCTATAATATCACAGTAAACCATCAAGATAAGAGCGTTTTACGACCGAATGGATTGTAGGGAGCTGAACTCTCTTTACTAACTTTGGGGACAGACAAACAATCCTAAATAAATCTATATGGAAATGTACATATGTGACCCTGGACAACAAAACCAGTCTTAAATTGCACAGGAACATTTTTAGTAATTGCCAAAAATACAAGGTTTGGGTAAAAATTACAGATTGTTCTTTTATGCAAAAAATCATTAGGATATTAAGTAAAGATCATGTTCCATGAAGATATTTTATAAATTTCCTACTGTAAATGTATAAAAACGTAATCTTTGTGAATGGATTGCCTTCTCCAGTGCCTCAGATTAACAACTTCAAAGGCGATTTTCTCAATATTTTGCTTTTCATGCACCCTCAGATTCCAGCTTTGTAAAATGTTGTTGTCCTGCCAGAAAGTATCCTTTGCTAACAAACTATATATCAATAGAAAGCTTATTTCTTCAGCTTTCAGATGATGTAAAAATCTCAATTTCGAGAAATTGACCCTTAAGACTGGTTTTGTCGTCCAGGGTCACATATATTCATTTGTAACCTTTCGATGAATTGATGTTCTTGTTGTTATGCCTGTTTTAAACACCAATCCAAAGTATCCATGAATATGTGTGTAACTACTAGAATTATTAGATTTATAGTAACTAATTTAACCAAGATGATATGTATATCATGTTGGGTGTCTATTAGCTGGATTTGTGATTTCCTTAATGTTAATGTTTGTTGTGTTTTGGCAACTCTTTTTATATTAGTTTTATCAAAATCTTGGAGGTTTTCTTGGTGAACGTCCAATCAGCTTCCACATGCAAAACACCACGTGAAAGACAAAGACAATTAACATTCCCTCCAAAGTTGCCATCTCCTGATTGGGTCAGTCACGTCTGTAGGATGTGACATCCTTACAGTTTAAAAGAGACCACGAGAAGAGTCTCTTCGTTTTTATCGGTTCGCGGGGGTTTGTTCTTTCTCTCCTATTTCTTCTTGAGTTTTGCTTTTCTTTTTATTCGGGTTTGTCCGTGCTACCTCGAGAAGGGTAGAACTATCTCTAAAGGATGGACTAGAAGACTTCACATGTACCCCTAAGTTTGTGCCAGGCTGCGGCCTCATACACAGATCCTCTGCATAAAACTGGTTCTCTGTGATCACTTTCAGCCAAGATCAAATGGAGCCTCAGCAAACTGCATCAGAACACTTTCTTTCTTTTGATGGGCAAGACATGCAAGTATCATACTTAGTCTTATGAATGGATGCATAGAGCATCATTAATCTTTTTAACAAAGGTGCTTTACTAGAAGAACCTGATGTTTTGTTCAGGCTATCGATCTTTTGAATATCATATACTGCCATAAATCCATGCTCTGTTCTTCTCTCACTGCTTCAGCTTCAACCTTCCAATGCTAAACTGTATGTGTGTGTATGCTAGATTGGCATGTGACTAGTCTAGGTAATAAAGTCCTGTTTTAATTCACACGTGACGTTGTTTGTAGTTCATCCGGAGTCCCTAAACATGCAGATTCTTTTTACCTGCTCGTAATGTTTAGTGATTTCCCCAAATCATAAACTTTGACCCAGATAAGTATAATTGATCATTGAATTCATCCCAATTTGGGCTGATATTTGTTTCCCTTACAAAGGGTGGTAGAAGATATATTGCTTATAATTGTGATCAAAGCTCATGATAATCCACGATAATAATGCATCGTCAGCCGGTTGTTATCACCGAATAAACCCAGAAAGGATGATAAGGACCCTGATGTGAAGCAAAGTGATCTTCTGTTAAACTCAAAGGGTATTTTGCGATATCAACCACCTGGATGTACATTATGTCACTATTTAGGACAAGACACGACTTACAAACAAGATGCAATTTTGTTCAACTGTTTGTCAATATAATCTGAAATACTGTATTTTTTTACATGGCATTTTTATATTACATTTAGTAAATTATTTGTAAATTCAAGGTGACTCACATTATCTGGTTGAGCGGTGTGTTTTTAGTTTTAGACAGTTATGGAATGACACAACTGGCCAATCAGAATCAAGTTTTCCAGACCGCCATACACTATTGAAGTTTATTTGTCTAATAGCATTTTAAAATGATTTATGAGAATCTATTTTAAATTGTATTGTATTTTTTTATTTTCAGCCCATCTGATGCGGCTGGAGACGGAGAAATCAGGTGTGGACGCACACACACAAACACACACCACATTAGACATCCTTTTTGTAGGTACGATTCGTGAATGCACTCGCATAATCTTTCTGTTAACCGTACTGCTATAATCAAAACAATATTTAATATCTTAAAATTATGATGTAGGGGCGGTTTCCCGGACAGGTTTTAAGTCCCACACTAACTCAAAAGTTATAGGTGTCTTGATCGAAAACAACGCACACTGACATATCTTAAAATATTTAAATGCTTTTATTTTGTCACACCAGTAATATTTCTATAAGGTATGTTTTTTTTAAAACTACTTAAATATCCTAATTCAACTAAGGCCTAGTCCTGGTTTAAACTAATCCCTGTGCTGGAAACTGCCCCTTATAGTTTAGATCAGTTAAAAAAGCTTGAACAAGCCTTTCTTTTATATTTAAGAGCAACATTGGTGTTGTGAGGAGATCAATGATGTTGTGGCAACCCCTCTGACAGGAAAAGAGGTGCTGTGGCATACGTATCCCAGAAGCCTTGGCTGCTCAACACCACGCTAGCCGAGAACATCACCTTTGAGATGCCATTAATAAAGCAAAGGTAACTGACCTTCACTTACTTTCTCAATACAAGTCATACAGGATGTATAATGACTTTAAATTTATCAATGACTATATAATATCACATTTTAGGCATAGTATATTTCCCAGCTCTGATAAATGGGGCACCATATCCCATCTGGGGTCTTCCATTAAGAGCTGTTGGTACACATTGTCCTGTGTTTAGGATCTTGTTGCCCTAGTGATGTAGACAAGTCAAGTGTTTGCCTTAGCTTTTGTCTCTTTTATACACCATTAGTCAACACAAAAGACTCCCTCCCTCTCTATCTGATAGATTCAGTCATTTTCCACTCACTAATTTTCAGTAACAGTCATTAGACAGATGTGTCCCTGAGTATGTGTGTGTCTGCTCCCAGCCAACGCTTCTTACAATCCTTCTATATTTACCTTCCCTGGAGCCTCAGCAGCTGGTCAACAGTGTCTGTACACAGAGATTGTTAAAGGGTTTTTTTTTTTCTAAAAGCCAATTTATTGGAAAGGCCAGTTGTAATGTTATTCAACATTTATTGCACTAAGCATATTTTTTGTCATTCATGACCATTTGCTGCCTCTCTCTAAACCTAGAAGAGGCTGTTTTTGGTACTGTACCTTTAAGACTTGAACTTTGACAGTCACTTTCCCGATGTTTGTTTTAGGGTGATTATAGTATAATAAAATTAAAACTTTGCAAATGTTTCTTTTGAAATCAAATAGAATATTGGCCTTAACATTATAAAAAAATGTGAAATGTTGCCTCAGAAATAAACTGAAATGAGTTTAAGGCACTAAAATTATAATAATAAAGAAAAAAAGATTTAAATTAAATTAAACTAAGATAAAGTAAATCCTAAAAAAATTATATAAAAAAAGCTAATTTAAAATATTGATCAAACTAAATTCAACAAAAAACTATACTAACTTTTCTTTGTTTACTGTATGCAACAGTAAAATGTGTATGTATTATATCATTATGCTGTAAGTAGGGATACACAATATTTATCGGACCGATAAATTATCCACCGATATGGGTGAAAATAACGTCATTTTTATTGCTCCAATAAATAAATAAAATCCAATAACTACAATGGTTCTAGTACACTTGCTGGTAATTCAATAAATCAGTCTGATTCCTTATTATCACAATATTGAGTTTTATAAGAAAGGAGTAAAAATGTGAAAAATGTCTGTTGTCCTGTTTTTCACTCAAATATTTAAATATAAAACTGGTTGATGGAATGGAAGTTAATGTGCTTCAAAAAAATCGAAACAATTCAGATAAGCCATGTCTAAATATATATTTTTTTTAAATCCTGCGTCATTACCGCAACACATTGTATTATTTAATATTGGCACATAGCTGATAGTTGAAATCAATATATAGGAAAGTACATTACAGTGCTGTTGTTTGTTGCGGTTGTTCTTGGTCCGGACATAATTCTGAAATCAAAATTATTCTGCTACAGACATTATTCTTTGACATTTCAAAGTGTACTAAAGCCAATTAGGTGTCCAGCCAGCAGTTTTCATTCCTCTGATGCTTTCAGGTACAGAGCTGTGATTGAAGCGTGTTCTCTCCAGCCGGACATTGACATCCTGCCCCAAGGGGACCAGACGGTCATCGGAGAGCGGGTCAGTGTGCCGCCCATTTCATTATCAGCAATCTGGAATTTTTTTAGTACAACATATCGTATTGTTTCATTTATAATGTGCAATTTTGAATTTACTCGCATTTATATTGCGTTTTAACATTTGTACGGATGCCAATATGTTTTAGTATCTAAGCAGTTTTTAACAGGATGCCATCTCCTGTGTTTACTTTCATTCACATTTAAAGCAGCTTGCTGTTGTAAAAGCTTCCCTGTTTATACGTCGAGCAATCTTCCGCCTCATTTAAAGACCGTCAGTGCAGAGTCAACACCATCAATCCCCGTTACTCACTCTATGTGTCTAGTCCTAACCTCTGTCTACAGTTTATTCACAGAGCTAAAAACACTTTCTCAACTTGGCAAGATCTAATCTGATTTTTCAGAATTCGAGGAAGTGAAGCAACACAGGTTTTTAATATCGTCATTTTATAAACCTTAGCTGGAAAATGTTCAGCAAATCGTTTTTTTTTGTTGTTGTTGCTTTTTAGAAATGAACAATCAAAACATGCTATGGTTGGTCATTTTAGATGTCAGTAAGATGCCACTTCCTGATAAAATGGGTAGAAGCGTGGACCAATCCTACACTCCACTCCACTCCTTCTGTCTGTCCTCCAAGAAAATGTTTTATTACAACCTTTCGGCTAACTTTCTTCCATCATTTATTCATTTCTCTTTCTAGGGTATTATTCTTTCCGGAGGCCAGAGGCAGAGGATCAGTGTGGCTCGAGCTCTTTATCAAACCACCAATGTGGTGTTTCTGGTAGGTCCTGATAGGTCCTGATGCTTCTATACACACGAGGCAGTGATTTGAGACTCCAGAGCATCGGTGTGTGATATTAAATAGAAGCTTTTCACAATTTAGTCTGTCTATGAGTCATTTTGCTACAGGCTGAGCTGATGTCAAGGACTACAGACCTTATTCACAAGCCTGTGATGACATGTTTCAACGGTCATCAGCTTCAAACATTCATAAAGTTTTTTATATTTTCATTTTTTTATGTAAGTACCTTGATAACTCCATATATACCTTATATTACCTTTACACAGGGGTTTAATTGGGCCGGGGCCATATGTGGCAGCCCCCCGCTCGCACATATAATTTTCTCTGATATAGATATCCCGACCCGCACCCTATCGTCACTTTAATTACTCTACCTCTTTGTTTTAAGCATGATGCTATCAGATTAAGTGCCCATCTCTGATAGTAAAATAATACGCTGATCAAAAGATGTTTTTAAATTAACATTTATTTATAAAACAAAAGTTTGTCTTTGGCAAGATAAGCCTTCATTTTCTTCATAAAATAAACACAGGCTTTTTCCCTTCAGACTTTGAATATCGCCGTTTCTGTCACTGCATCACACAACACACAAACACACACAACTGATTGGATAACGGTACATTTTCTAGCCAACACAGTCGTTGCATATAACATACCCAGCACTTGATTCTGATTAATGACAGATGTCATCCAAAATGAATCAGAATGTATTTTTTATTACTCGACCCGTGGATCATCCGCAGCACTCGCAATCCGCGGATCACTAATGGATAGTAATTTCAGGGCGGAAGTGCATTTTCAGATTTTAACGATAATGAGGGAACATGAATTGGCCCACATTGACAGGCTATTTACTATAAACGCTCCAATATTTCAATGGGACTTTAAGTAACAAAAGAACGGGTCTAAATGCAACGTCATAACCCAACTCGCAGTCGTGCATTAACCGCGTGCGCGCAGAAATAGACTATGTTCTGTTTGGAAAGCCCTGCGTGTCTGGGCACGCTTGTGTTTCCTTTCTTCAACGCACAATCATGCACTGCCTATTTGCGAGTTGTAAACTTCCAAATGATAGAATTTTAATCATTTAAAGTGGTTTGTTCATGGTGTGTGTGACGCAGCAACAATGCACAAGTTTATGGGTCATCATCTCGATCATTGTGAATGTTGTCTGAAGTTTTGATAGAAAAGCACTGGAAATACACAGCTCATACATACAATTCTGTGGACATTAATAATTGAAGATATTTGATAGTGACACAAGGAAGGGGCACAGGCCTACATAAATATTTTATTCATGTAGCTTTGTAAACTGCTGACATCTAGTATTAGTTTATTTTATTGTTCATTGCAAAGGGCTCTTTCAACTTATATTTTACAGCTTTTCAAATAATACGAATATAAGCATCGTATATGCGCCCCCTCAAAATCTCCCAAGGGGCCCCGGCACATAACAAATCCCAATTTAACCCCTATTGCTAATGCAAGGGTGTTTCTTATACAGCATCAATGGAAGTTGCAGTAAATTTGACATAGTTTTCTCTTTTGTTGAAAGTAGATAAGACGCTATTGTTGAGTTTTTCTTTTGCTATTTAAGCAAATAGAATGCAAAAATATAATTGTGGTAGTCTCCCATTCACCGCTAGAAGTTTACCACACTATGACAACTTCAGCTTCGCGAATGCGAAGCGAGAAAAGAGTCCTTTATATTGCCAATCTAGGCTTTTAGACAATAGGACATTAGACAATTAAGTCAATAAAGAATTGTATATCTCTTTTGTCAGTAAAACAGACTAAATCCACCTGTTTCCACCAGACGAGCTGGACTTTGGTACTTCTCAAATTACTTGTAACTTTTGAGTGAATTGTGGGTCTTCTTTTTCCAGAAAAGAATAAAGATTCTTTCAAAGCATGACCTGTATGGGCATAACATATAGTTTAAGTTAAACTTAGCAGATAAACCAGTCAAAATAATGTTTTCAATCCTTATGTTCTCCCAATCATACAGTATTTCATTTTTCACTGTGGGGATCAAGACCTACTCCCAAAAATCTACACACAAACGTTCTGCTTATATTCATTTAATTTGATTATATTGTTTTCTACTTTATTTATGTATGACATGAGTTTTTTTGTGTGTTGTAGGATGATCCGTTCTCAGCGCTGGATATCCACCTGAGTGATCACCTGATGCAGGAGGGCATCCTCAAACTGTTGAGAGAGGAGAAGAGAACAGTAGTGCTCGTAACACATAAGCTCCAGTATCTCCCTCATGCAGACTGGGTATGTCATACACACGCACACATTTGCACACACATAAATCATATCAAAGGTCTTTCCCTCAGGGAAATCGGAAAAACAGAAGCTCACCGTTTAATGGGTGTAGGACTATCGATTGCCAAGAATTTTCTGTCCAGAAAAAATGATATATTAGGTCAACTCCACCTCGCCTTGCCAATCAGCGAGTTTGCCACTTGTAAATGTGTGCATGGTCTGCATTTTTTAGCACCAGATTCACTACATGAATTATGCAAACAGGTAACGCGGCGAACGCAGCGAATAACTTGAGCAGTATAAATTCACATCTTGCAGGCTGATTCTGAATGCTAGATTCAGCATCACTAAGCCACTAGAATACAAACGTTTGATCTCAATACAAACAATAGTGTAATAAATGTAAATTCTAATAACACTTTGTTTTCAATGTGCAGTAATAATGCAGCTATATGGTAAATTCACACCAAATGTTTTTGCAACTCAATGAATGAAAATAAATTGACCTTAGTCGTCCAATAAAGAATTGCTAACAAATGTTTTATTCTGTGCATAAGAGGTGAAAGTTTGACGTTTGACAAACATAGTGTAAAAAGCCCATTTGGATGTATGTGTTTTAGAGGAAAGTGTCGTTGATCATAAGCTGTTTGAGCAGCGATCCTGGACCTTTGACTTAATAGCCTGATACAGCAGTCTGTTAATGTTTGTACTTTGAATGATATTCATATTCACCTTCAAATCCTTATAGCACAATTCATTATTGCATCAAATAGAGAAAAACAGACCATCTGGCCCACAGAAGGAAATCAATTAAATCTCCATTTAGATGATATTTGCCAATGACAGTAATCAGACTGCAGCTCACACCAACCAAACCATCAAAGTCATGTTATTTATTTTCAGTAATCACATATATTAAACACTTTCTATGGCTCCAAATAGTTTTTGGACATCAAACTCACACTTCACACAAGTGTCCAAATCACTCCATCAGAATAACCAAAGGGGTAGCTTATCACATGAACTTTGGACATGTTCCACTTGGACATGACAACCTTAACATTTCCAAATGATTTTGTGTTAAAGGTATAATCTGTTCATCATTAATTTAAAACTTGAATCTCAAATAAAACAATTCTAATGGACATCAGGTCAAACCTGTCTGCTCAATTCCACACCACTCGTATTTTAATTCACTCTCAAGCCGATGCTTGTTGTCACCATCAACCTCATTGTTATTTAAGATAAATTAAGCTTGTTGTCTCTATCTCTCACTTAGGTGATTAATGTCCTCCCTTGTGCCACCTGATAAATCAATAGAGGCCTAAGAGAAAAGAGTCACTGAACTCTATTAGGAAATCCGTGTGAATCACACATATCCACTCTAATTTGTCAGGGCGGGCAACTCGTTGGTTTTCTCAAGGGTTCGTCTCTTTGTTTTAGGTGTCAAGGGTCTGTTGGGAGAATAAATGAAAGATGACTGAATGTTTGTTGTCTTGTTTGTAGATCATTGCTATGAAGGATGGCGGCATACAGACAGAGGGAACCCTGAAGGACATCCAGAACTCTCAGCCTGAACTCTTTGAGCAGTGGAAGACTTTGATGCACAGACAGGATCGAGAGTTTGAGAAGGTAATCTGCAGAAGATGCATGAGATGCCACACAATTTATTTACCGGGCAACTTTGTTTTGGTTTATGGTGCTACAGTAAATGCCTGACCTTTTTGATGACATAGTGGTTCTACTGGTACTGGTTGCAGTGGGGATAGACTGGGAAACTAATCTCCACACAAGGAACAGTGGAAACTGAGCAGAGCATAAATGGAAAGAATACAGAACAGTGTCCGCTATTTACTGTACAGAAATCTCTGAGATGCCATCTAGTGGCAAACAGAAATGAAAGTGAGGTGTTTACACTTGGCTTCTGTGAGCAGAAATACATTTAAACCAGGGGTTCTCATCTTTTTTTACTACAAAGCCCCCCAATGTATTTAAAAATATTCCCCCTCCAACACATAAAAGCATTTTTTGGGAGGTAGAACCATACATACCCAATAAAATATTATAGAGCATGACATTATTACGAATATTAATGTTTATTCATTATAAAAAGGTCAAACAAGAAACAGTTTATACTTGTTTTTATTATGTATGTATTTCAATGCTCATTTTGTCAATTTGTATTATTAGTCATATTTAAGCCCCCTTGGAAGTTCCCTGGGACCCCCTTGTGAGCTGCAGCACCTCTGTTGAGAATTGCTGATTTAAATTATTATTAGCCTACAAAATCTCAAACAGCGTGTCACCTTATACCTATGAGCCATGATCCCCATTTTCTGGAGCTTTTAAAAAAAATCTTACAAATATCACAATCTGATGTGCGAAGAATTGTTTTCATGTTCCACAAGCTCTACTTCCAACAGAAAAAATCTCACAATTCTGTGTCATTATTATGTTTTATTGAGGCCCCACTTACCTTTGACAAACTCAGTGTGATGCAAATGGACTTCCCAATGTTTCAAAGATCACAAACATTTTCACCAGTAGCCAGCAGAATTACAAGCTACAGGGGGAAGTAAACAACACTGGGGTGCCCCAAAAAACTCTTCCGGGGCCACTTCTGTTTATTCTCTATACAACAGTCTTCTGGTGTCTTTAGTGCATACCACATAAACAAGATCTCAAACTCCTTTAGTATTGGTTCACATCTTTCGACTTGGGCAGAAGGATGCCAAATATGGAGGCACTGATCATCTACAGTCAACTACATTAAATTAGATCCATGTGTGTTAACTGACCCACGGCTTGCATGATTCACTTGCGGTGTACTTTTAGATTTTTTTTTCTCTGAAGTAGTCAAAACCAATTCAACAAAGAGCTTGTTCACACTTAAGAATTTTCAGTTCTCCCCATTTTGTCTTCCAGGAAACAGTGGATGATAATACTACTGTGTTGGAAAGGAAGAACCTGAGGCGAGCCATGTACTCCAGAGAAGCCCTGAAATCTGAGGAGGAGGAGGAGGATGGTAAGAGTAAATAAACCTGTACCAAATCACTAATACGAGATTTTGTTAATAGTTTATTTATGACATATTTTCTGCAAGCCACATGCAATTAAAGCAATGGCAGTGGTTGTTGCATTGTTAGATATGCAGGCAGCAGAGAATCCTCATAAATCTTCATTAAGGTTCCTCTAAGGGGGTATTACATTCTCTTAACCCCCTGTGTGAGCTCTAAAGATTACTGCTGACTGCAGAAGCAAGTCAGCAGAAATAAAATATGCAGTGGTTTTAATCTGCAGATCTTTCTCCACATGTAAAAGGATCTTTCCGGGGTAGCATCCGGAACATCCCCATGCACATGAGCTTCTTCCGCCATAGCTGTTTCCTTATGACTAAGCTGTTGGTCCAAGCCATTCCAGGATGTTTGGGTGCCCACTTTCACCACCTGTCAGTGTCCACTGACAGATGGGAATGTTTAGACCCAGCGTAATGTTTGAGTGTTGATTGCTTTGATCAGCTGTCCTGTGGGAATAAGATCCTCCCAAAAATTTATATTTGCAAGAAGGATGAGATGGAACCTGGACACCATCTGGGAATCTTTTTTTTGCACAAATTAACCACAGAAACAGAGGCTGTGAGTGAACATCTAGTGTGGAGCTGAAAGCTTGTAAAGTAATTCTAAAGCCACCAGCCTCAAGGAATGAATAAAAATGATTTCGTTTATTAGCCACAGTGGCATTGACGTTCTCTAGAAGGACATAACGCCCTGTGGTAACTGATTAGTATGTATATCAGAGCTCACAGAAAACTGGCCGACGGCCACATGACTGGCCCTCAGCCCGAGTTTAATGTACTACCGATATGATCAAATAATAAACACTTACTCTCTTACATTAAGGTACATCATTCTGAACTTGTTTTAACGTCACAAATGAGGACTAAAGGTCACAATTATAGTAAAATGTTGTCATAATTTGTGCTAGGGAAAAGGTTTCAAGGCATTTATTTACTTTCAGAGCCAGATGCAACTGCCGTTGAGATGAATGGTAGTGCTCTCAACAGGTATTACAGACCCAAGTTGTATACAACGATTGCAATTTGCCCCTAAGTGAAAGGCCTAATGCGCTATCTGTTTGTTCGCGAAGCATTGTTGATTGTAGTTGTGCTGTGAGAAGAGAGACAGCGAGCACATCTACCATCCGCTGGTTGACTGTAATGGAAGGACTAAATAATGAATGTTGAGATGTTTCTGTCTCCTCAGCACTTGCCAGGTTGCGCTGTCCATCCTCTCAACATGGTAGCTAATGTGTAGATGATAGCATTAACAAGCAGCTGCAGTGAATTCTGCATGGTATATTCTGTGTATATTCTGTATGATGATACACAACTCCAGTGCACTGAGTTCTGGATTACTGCACTAGACCATTATTCACTGTACTCGATGCTCATTCACTCCACTGAATATTGATTCACTGGACCCTACTGTACTGCAATAGATGCTTCACTGCACTGAAGCCTGATACAATGCACAGGACTCTGTTTCACTGCACTTAACAAACTGTATCCCGATTCACTCAATTGAAATGTATTTGAGCCTGATTTAACACACTGGACCCTGATGCCCTGCACTTAACACTGGACCCTGATTCACGGCATTGAATCTTGATTGGATCCTGATTCAATGGACTGGAGCCTAATTCAATGCAATGTACACTGAATCAATGCAATGACAAGAGTATTCTCTTCATTGTAAGTATCTTTTCCATTCTGTCGTTCTCTCCTCTGGATACACCTACTCTTGTGTTTTTAAAATCCATGCATGAGGTCATGTTTTGAACGTGGCACAGTAAGTGTAGATGACTCCGTGCAACTGAATCTGCACCTGTTTCTGATCGACTTTCAGTCAGCTTTATTCATTTTTTTTAATATTCATATATAAATATATTCACTTTTAAAGCATCACTCGCCCTTTCTCACAATCTGTGTAAAGTGTTAAGTAGGCTGTAGTCAAGCCATGTTGTTATGCGTAATTGTGGGCCACTCTGTTTTTCTTAAAAACACAAGACGGTAGCAAAAACAGTTCTGTAGTATCAATCCGCAAACAAAATATCATCTCTGAGCTCTACGATTTTCCCGTCTTATATCTCCAGAGGAATCCGGGGAGAGCGATGATGAAGAAAACCTGTCACGTGTAATGAGACACAGAGCCACTATCCCCTGGAGATCCTGTGGGACATATCTGGGCTCTGCAGGCCTCCTGCTGCTCCTCCTGCTCCTGCTGTCCCAGCTCCTCAAACACTCCCTCATGGTGGCCATTGACTATTGGCTCGCACACTGGACGTCCAAAGTCATCACAGCCAAGATCGAGGCAGTCTCGCGCAACTGCTCCTCAGTCCAGGTAAGAGATGCTGATAATACAGGTGAACTACATGTTTTGGATAAACTATGGTGCCTGTTTATGTGCTTTGCTAGGTTGCCAGGATGTTATTATGCAGTGACTTAGGTGTTCCAAAGCTGTATAGCATGTTTCCAGGCAGTAGGGATCTTCTAAATGGTTGCCAGGTGGTTGCTAGGGTGTTTTTGATGGTTACAAGGTTATTATTTCTCATAAATGATGGGTCTTTTATGTATGAGGTTCTTATACGGACAGCGGATAGCAAGCCAGGGTGTTAAGAGCCAAACATGAACCCTTGAATTTATTAATAGACATCCCTTACCAAGAGGCATGTTGTGGTTGGCTTTGCCTGTGACAGGCCAGATACACTGAAACTCGATTCTGTCAGCTCAGGGTAGGGAACAGGGAACTATTCGCTTTAAAGTTTATCAAATCAACCTCGGTTGGGCTTGTTCAGAGGGGAAAACCCCTCGTTCCACTCTGTCTGATCGATATCTGTCTTAAAGACGCACACACACACACGACACATGCAATATGAAGTAGACCTATCCCCTGATTTAGGTTTTCAACTCATTAGTGGTTGCGTTTCACAGATTATTGATATTCTCCTCTGGAGTGGCGTGGTAATGAATAGGCTTTTGGTCTTTGCTTGAATGGTGGATTGATTTTCCTTCCGTTTGTTATTTCTGCAGTCTGAAACATTAACTCAGGGAAGGAGGTAAAAGCATATTATTAATCTGAAAGACTGTCTTCAGTATTGGCGTGTAATTGAAATGAATGTTTTATTTCTTACAGCATTACAAGGTTTCTGGTAGTATTTCTAGATTGTTTATGTGAGATATATATATTCCTAAATTAAAATAATCAACTGATATTTAGTCATCTTGGAATAACTGTCACTGTGCAATAATTGACAACCGTGTCATTTTCAAATTCCAGACAGCTTTATTTTTTTATTTTAGTGAATAAAAAAAAAATGTTGCGTAAAATACACATTTATTAATATACAATTGTGTATATTAACATAATTTAATAAGATATTCAATTATTTGATGTATCTGCATTATAACAATTAAATATTGGTTGAAAACTGGGCCATGCACAGACATTTTAGGGTGAGAACATAGGGCACCACCTTAAACATTTTACATACAGCAGTGGTTCTCAAACTGGGGGCCCAGATTCTGTTGAATATATTAAAAAAATTGTTTGCAATCAATCATCAGAAGAATAAGATCACCAACCTAAAGAATAGATTTTCCAGCATTGTATAATTTTTTTTTTTAGTTTAAGATTTGAAGTCTTTATTTGGGGGCTGCAAAGTGATGCACTTGTACAGGGGGCGTATAACAAAAAAGTTTGAGAACCATAGACAAACAGTACCACATCTTTTTATTACTTACATATTTATTTAATAACTTGAATAACATCATTTTCATGTCAAATTCTTCAAATTGACATTTATAAATATAATAATAACATAAAAAATACAGTACAATTACAACTAAAAGAGACATAAATATTGAGATTATTGTTTTCTAACTTCTTAGGGCGTCCAACCCACAAGAGCCTGACATACTTTTGTTCACCAACTTTTATGTTATGTTTTATGTTATTTTACTATGTATTTGTCCTAGAACAATAATAAATATAATATATTATGTTTAGAAAGCATGAGCAGTTTGTCCCTTCATGCATTTTGGTGTGCGTTTTATAAATATACTGCTGATTTGCATATTACAGTTATTATTCACAAGAAGTGTTTATCATTATACACCCTGATCTCAAAGGAATTCGCAACTATTTAACGAGGTGGTAGATGAATTTGTTCAATGTGAATTAAAATTCATACAAATTTGCCATCTCGTGAAATAGTTATTGTCAAAATTGTTAAAATAATGAAATGTCAAAATGTCGGTTCACTGAACTCTAGTCACTGGTCTTCCCTCAGGGCGTGGGTTTCAGTCACTCATCATATCTGCTGGTGTTCAGCGTGCTGTGCTGTCTGGGAATCGTGCTGTGTTTGGCCACGTCTGTGGCTGTGGAGTGGACGGGTCTCCGCGCGGCCAAACATTTACATCACAGCCTTCTCAATAACATTATACTTGCACCAATGAGGTACAAATCTTCATATTATTCTTCACATATAACATGACGTGTCTTTCTGTAGTATTGTGTGTGTTGTTTATGATAGCTGAGTCACACTGAGTATGAGGGTCTGTATTTGATCAGATGCAGTAATGTGGGTGGTAAATGTCTGTGCGTATGCATGTGAGAGCGAGAGAATTTATGCAAAGATTTAAGTAAAGTTTTGTACTATTGCTTCGTACTGTTTTTATCTATTGATTATTTTATAAGTTGCTCACTGCGCAAACGATGTTTTCGGCTTTAAGTATCTTGGTAACAGTGAAGTGTTATGTGCTGTCTATCTGTAGCTAGCTTTTCTTTAAAGGCATTATTGTTTTGAATTGCATTGTTTTGTCAAGCGTTGTCAAACGATCCATCATGATAAATCTCGTCCAGAATAAAGGTTTGTGTTTACATAATATATGTCTGTGTACAGTGCATATTAATTTTAGATTGATAAACACAAAAACATACACATAGTATATACTGTAAATTTAGTATATATTTAGATTAATATTTTTTTTTTATTTAACAATAATTGAAATTATATATTTACTGTATAGATATATAATTAAATAAATAAACACATATTTTTAATACAAATTACGTTTTTTTTAATATGTATTATATTTATAAATATTAAAGAATATATATACACAGTACACAGACATTCAGTTTGTTAAGTAAACACAAATATTTTTTGGTGTTCTATTTAATTTTTTCCCTTTTCCTTTTCAGGCTCTTTGAAACGACACCATTGGGAAGCATATTAAATCGCTTCTCCTCCGATACAAATGTAATAGATCAGGTATGATATAACAATAATGAAACATGTCTTCAGTGTTCTGTCACTATTATATACAGTACTGCATTTATAAAGAACATTTAGCTACAAAAAGCCCATCAAGCACATTTTAAGTCTCTCTCTCCTTAGTTTTCTCTCCATCTCTCTTTCAGCACATTCCTGCGACTCTGGAGTGTTTAAGTCGCTCTACGCTGTTGTGTGTGTCAGCGCTTGGTGTGATCTCATACGTGACGCCGGTTTTTCTCATCGTTTTGGCACCGCTAGCCATCGCCTGTTACTTCATCCAGAAATACTTCAGAGTCGCATCCAAGTAAACAATCCGAAACACCACCTACAATATGACAATGTGCAATGTCATGTAGCAATACATGAGCAAAATTCAGTTTTCAGTATTTTTACCAAAGTAATTGTAAGACATTCAGTAATATGTCTTGTGAACCGCAAATTTAAGAAGTATCGAGATGTTTAGAAACGTGACGTATGAGTCTGTTTTCAGAGATCTCCAGCAATTAGAAGACAGCACACAGCTTCCTCTTCTGTCACACTTCTCTGAGACCGTAGAAGGGCTCACAACCATCCGAGCTTTCAGGTGAGCAGTACATGACAAGCCCTGTTTATAACATCTTTGATTGCAACTGTGCATTGTGTGTCCTATGTAAACCTATATTTGTGTACATTGCTCTAGTGCAGAGGTCGGTAACCTTTTTGACATGGTGTGCCGTTTACATTTTTTCTTGGCAATCACTGTGCCGTGTCAACAAATTTATCTCAATGTAATCATCTAGTATGTAATCTGCTTATCGTAATATCAGAATCATTTTCAAGGAAAAAACATAAAGCATTGAATAGGTCCTATACCTGTCAGCCTATAAGAAATGGAGATGAAAGATTTGTTTGATAACAGTTCTATTATCTTAACTAAGAGGAGTCAATGTTGTGGAAGTATTTTTAGTCATGCTAATAATGTATTTAATGTTAACAAATAAAACCTTATTGTTTTCTGTGACGGTACACACACCAGCTGTGCCATGTGGTGTCTGGTGGTGGCGCTCCGCTACAGCTCTGGACGTTGCACAAAACCCTGCCATGCCACACACATTAATACATGTCATTTGTCAACATTATCTTTTTTTTGTACAAAATCCGTCATCCTAGAGATTGTAAAATATATTTATCTGTTTGGGAATGACGAAAAAAACCTACCAAAATTCTATCACATTAATTGCAGACACAGAACAACAATAAGGGATTTACAAACGCGTTAGGGAGCCTATTGATTAAATAACATTCAAATACCACATATTGTTTAATAAAAATAACATGCACCAGGAGTAGATTTTGAATTTAGGCACCATGCAACTTGCACATACAGAATTTATGTGTCCGGTGTGCGATACTTGTGAGCTGTTCGAGACGGGATGCGCCGCAGCGCATTGTTTCTCATGTGCAACCCTCTTAACAGTATATTTTGAAGGCTAATAATATTACCAAGGACATATCTGTACGGGAACGGGTCAGTATGCTTTGCCAAGTGTGTTTTGGACATCTTTTACAGGCAGATTTGTGATCTCAGTGATCTCCTCATGTTTAGTTTTAAAGTAAGGTCGGTAAAGGGCATATAAGATTGAGTGCATACATGGCTGAGTGCCAACTGCATGAATGCAAACGTCAGACGTGACAACTACTGTGAAACTAAACTTGATAATAAGGATTAGTATGTAGTTTGTCCTAGAAGCTCGAACTGGGCTTCGTTATTTTCGTAAACTAAACAACTAATATTCCTTTTGGAATTCATATAACATTTAACTGCATGTTTATGTCGTGCCATTGATTTCCTTTCAGTGTGCCTTAGGTTGCCGACCCCTGCTCTAGTGCATCTACTCGGTTTTATAAATGGGTTTTTGTGACTTTTTTTTGTTTTGTAGGTATGAGGCTAGATTCAGACAGAAGCTCCTAGAGTTCAGCGATGCCAATAACATGGCCTCTCTCTTCCTCACAGCGGCTAACCGCTGGCTGGAGGTTCGAATGGTGAGCTTCTCATCACATAAATTACTGTTAAGTTCTTCAGATATTATAAATACAAAACACAAGACACAGTACCAGGTATCATGTTGTTTTCTCTTTCTAGGAATATATTGGGGCCTGTATAGTCCTGATAGCAGCTGTGGCTTCAATTACCAATTCACTGTTCAATCATCTGTCAACTGGGCTGGTGGGGCTGGGACTCACATACGCCCTAATGGTAAGAGCACAAACTGTAAGGCGTTTTTCATGGATCAAATATATATTAAGTAATATTGACTGGGTATAATGGCATGCCAAAAATTGATAACATAGTGAAACAAATGGTTAAGCTCAAACTGTGATGCTGTTAAATGCATTAGATAATAAAAATTATTATGATTATTATCTTTGTTATTATGATTATAATTATTGTTATTTTTAATATAAATATTATTGATGATATTATTATTATCAATACTTCTAATAATAATAATTAATAATAATATTATTAATTGTAGTAGCACCTTGATTGTAAGAAAGGCATATTAAAATAACAATAATTATTATGATTGTTGTTATTGTTATTAATAATAATAATTATTATTATTATTTGTAATTTGCCTTTTTTACACTCAATGTGCTACAACATGGTACAACATAACAATAAAATAAAACAATGTGATTATTTACTATGGAGTACAAATTTGTACTCCATAGTAAATAATCACAAAGACAAAAAAAGATTATTAGTTTAACAGATTAAGTTGTGTATTGTTATTGGTATAATGAATTTTAGTACAATTTAAGCAGCGTTCAAATAGATGTGCCTTTCTTATACTTGTACTCAATATATCATTTTATCAGGTGTCCAACTACTTGAACTGGATGGTGCGTAATCTGGCAGATATGGAGGTGCAGCTTGGAGCTGTGAAGAGAATAAAAGCTCTGCTGAAGACAGAACCTGAAAACTATGAGGGTTTGCTGTGTGAGTATTATGCGAAATCTGACCCATATTCACTTAGCTTCATTCAGTCTCATGTGCACTGTTTTATGCAATCAGCATTGGGCTGCGTGTCTCGTCCTGTTTTCCTCAGCTTCTGTCTCATCCATGTTTACTGTTTATCTCTTCTCTTTAGATATATGTTGAGATTGAAGGCTTTGTAACTAGTAAAGCGTGGTGCTTTGTTAACTTTCAAAGCAAGCGGTTGCTTTTTGTAATGTATTCTGACTGAAAGCATAAATGTAACATGAGTGCTTTAAAAGCCAGACAAAGTGCACATTTGCATGATTGAAAAATATTTCAGTCAAACAGCAACTTAACATCCAAGTGGTCCTCTGCACCTTCAAAAGTCTGATTCAAGAAACCAAAATGTCTTATTGAAAAAAATGCCAAATATCTGTATATCGAACATTAATGTATTGGTCTACCAATCTTTTGACTACAAATCGTTTGTACTTTCTTTACTGCTCAGCTGCTTATCATGTTCCAGAAGGTTGGCCTCAGCAGGGCGAGATCCAGATTCAGAATCTGAGCGTAAGGTACGACAGCACCTTAAAGCCTGTCCTCAAGAACGTCAATGCTCACATCAGACCAGGACAAAAGGTACCACCACCAATCTTTAGCATGAAATGAAACATTTACAAATCTTGTATCGAAACAATGTGTATAAAAATATCATTGCGTTTCTAACTGATTATTAGATATTAACCACAATATACAGTTTATGGTTTAAGTCATACGGTTAATGTCTTGGATTCTGATTGGTCAACAGAGCATATATAAATATAAAATGATACAATTATACTGTAGCAAGCAAGCTGTAATGATAAAAACTATATTTAGTTGACATTTCAGGGATTATATATATTAGTAAAATGATGTCACTGAAAATTATGTTTTGCTTAAGATCCAAACAGAACAAATCGATTGGATGAGTTGCCTGTGAATTAAAAATCATTGTTTTGTGATCTGTAGGTTGGAATCTGTGGTAGAACAGGAAGTGGAAAGTCATCTTTCTCATTAGCTTTCTTCCGGATGGTGGATACATTTGAGGGTAAAACTCATTGCTTTTCCATCCAGCTCGGACTAATGATGATATAACAATCATTTCATCAGAGTTTTTATACATATATTTTTTTGAATATCTGTTCTCCTTCAGGGCAAATAATCATTGATGACATCGATATAGCAAAACTACCACTTCAGACGCTGAGATCTCGCTTCTCTATTATTCTCCAAGATCCCTTTTTATTCAGTGGAACCATCCGGTAAATCTATCAAGTCCGTTTAGATTTGAAATCAATACTGAATGAGTGATTTATCTGTCATATTTTGATACATTAACTAATATGCTTATATTGCATTTACAATTTAAAAAACTATATTTTTTAACTTTTAAAGCTTGATTTGCATTTACATGATGATTTACCATAGAATTGTTATTAATAAATCCTAAATTCAAGACTACCATCAACGAGCATTTATTTTTAATCACTGCTCTTGGTTTACTGTACTGTAATACCAGCATTGCACCATTAAACATCGATATCAAGGTTTCCACAAGTCCTTAAAAGGTCTTTAGTCATACATTTACCGTTTCAAAACATGCAGAAACCCTGAATATTTCACTCCAAAGCTTTTTTGGTCACTCTGAAGTGAATTTTTAATATTTAATTTCTTTCTTCAGTTTTAATCTCGACCCAGAAATGAAAGCTACAGACAGTATGCTGTGGGAAGCGTTAGAAATCGCACAACTCAAACCTGTGGTCAAAACTCTAACTGGAGGACTTGGTAAGACTTTTTTATATACGCTACTGAGGTACTATTACTTTTCTAAGTGATATGATGCGTCAGATCTCATAGAAGATTCAAGCATCTAATGCCCTAGCAACTGCATAGCAACACCCTGGCAACCACTTTAGTATTGTGTTTATCACATATGCACTAGCAAAAACCACAGATTTAATGTCTTAACATGGTTCAGTTCCTTTAAGCATAAAATGTGCATACAACTCATGGAATGATCTTATGACCTCATGACACAACACCATCCGTTCAGACATAAGAAAAATAATTTGCCCTTAACTCTACTAGATTATGCTGAACCACTGATATGATGCATTTTTAAACATTTTGTTCTTGTGTTTCAGATGCAATAATAACTGAAGGCGGGGAGAACTTTAGCCAGGGGCAGCGTCAGCTGTTCTGCCTGGCGCGGGCATTTGTGCGGAAGAGCAGTATTCTGATCATGGACGAGGCCACTGCGTCTATAGACATGGCTACGGTGCGTGTGTGTTTGCTTAGATGTGGGATATTGAATAGGAAAGATCAAAGGAACATCCCCAGAGGCCAAGACCTCGATTCAATTCACACTGTTCTCAAGCAATCTTCTCTTCTGAAGAGGCTGACACAATGAATCCCCCTCTGCCTTCAAATGTCTTGGAAATGAACCGTGCTTTTGTGCACCGGTTGAGTTTAATAGAGCAAATGACAGTCGGGGTCAGTTTGACAGAAATTAATAAATGCTCTTTTTACAGGAGAGCATTCTTCAAAAAGTTGTGATGACTGCCTTTGCCGACAGGACTGTGGTCACTATAGCGGTAAGTCATCTCTACTAGACTGCTAATAAAGTCTTAATGTACTTGAAACTCTCATCAGCAGAAAGACCACATAATGCTTTTAAAGGATACTATGGATTCAACAAGGTCTCCTATCATTTAACGCATCATTGTGTTTGATCTTCTGTAGCATCGCGTACACACCATCCTGAATGCAGACCAGGTGATTGTGATGAAGAGGGGCGTCATTCTGGAGTATGACAAACCCGAGGTTCTCCTCAATCAAGAGGACAGCGTGTTCGCTTCATTCGTGCTAGCGGACAAATGAGCCAGAGGAGCCCACAATTGTACGATGAAGGAATAAATATTTATTACTGCTATCATCATTATCATATTTGTACATAAAACGTTTATCATTTATTAATAAAAAAGTAATAATCAGAATTATCTTTGTGATTCTTTCAAGTGTATCTGTTATGCAGTGATATCAGTGATTAACAGTGTGACGTGCTATAATTCATCTTAAACTATTTGGAAAGTATAGGAATTTGATGACGTCATATTAAATAAGACCAGAATGTTTTTTTTAATTGATTGATAAACCACAAGACAAATATCAAGTTGCAATTGACTGTAATATTTGTAAATATGGCTAAAAAACATGTTTATCTTAAAAATATAAGGCTATAAAATTTTGGTTGTAATATTATTGTTATATTAAAATATAGGTTGTAAAAATATAAATTGAAAGAAAAAAGATTGCAAAATTTTGGTAAACATAAAAAATCATTGCACAGACCTGAATACTATATAACGGGTTTAAATGCCATAATTTTATTTTCTTATTTCTGACTCGATATCTTGAGCTCTAAGCAGTACATTCATCCATCATAGAAGTAACCATATCCACAGTTAGTTAATAAATGTCTTCTGAAACAAAACAATAGGCGACTGTGAAAAAAAAATGATACCTTACTGGTTCTTGCCTGTCTCATGAGTCACACTAAAAACCAACGAAATTTTAATTGTTTTCTCACACATTAATATGCGTGTTTATTCTGCTATAGAACACATTTATACACCATTGGAGTAATCTGGATTTGTTTAATGTAGTTCTTTATAGTTATTTTAATCATAGTTCCTTAATAAAATAAGATATTTCAATATAAAATGATGTTCATAAAATATTTGATATTTTGATTTTATGTTTTATAATCAATTAGTAGCCTATTAGACTTATTTGTTTGTGTTCGACTGGAGAAAGGGAGGCATATCTGAGATAGAATGAGGATAAATCAGGTACATTTTGGGTTGAACTAAATACATTATAATCCAGTAATGTCTCTTTAAAATTCGCCTGCCCTGTGCTGAACCCAAGTCACATCTAAGGATGAGCGAGAATATATCCGGTTGCAATTGACTGGCAACGGCAGCCGGAGAACTAAAAGTGGCATCCTCCCACGGGACCTCACAGCAACTGCGCTGCGCACCGCAAGGACGAAGACGATAGTGGACTTTAGGACTAATGTAACGAGACCATAGTATGGACCAACGATGTTGTCCAGAAAAGGACTCGTTCCCGAGGATTATTTGTTGACTCGATTGGCGGAAGATGTGTTACAACAACCGAAATTCAAAACGAAACAGCGGAAAGCGCGATTCGTCGCAAAGAACGGAAGATGCAACGTTGCGCACACGAACATACGCGAGCAGGGCCGGTTTCTGCAGGACGTTTTCACCACGCTGGTGGATCTGAAATGGATTCATACCTTATTTATATTTACCATGTCCTTCTTGTGCAGTTGGCTTCTGTTCGGGATGATCTGGTGGCTCATCGCCTTCGCGCACGGAGACCTGGATGCGAAACCTGAGCGCTTTGTGCCGTGTGTTACAGAGATCCACTCGTTCTCCTCTGCGTTTCTGTTCTCGATCGAAGTCCAGGTGACCATCGGCTTTGGAGTACGGATGATCACGGAGGAGTGCTTATCGGCCATTATTGTATTGATCATACAAAACATAGTGGGTTTGGTGATCAATGCCATTATGCTAGGATGCATCTTTATGAAGACTGCTCAAGCCAACCGCCGCGCAGAAACGCTCATCTTTAGCAAACACGCTGTTATAACAGTGCGCAACAACAAGCTGTGCTTTATGTTTCGCCTCGGTGACCTGAGGAAAAGTATGATCATAAGCGCAACCGTCCACATGCAAGTGGTGAGGAAGACAGTCACCAATGAAGGCGAACTGGTGCCGCTGGATCAGATAGACATCCAGATGGACAACCCGGTGGGCACCAACAGTATCTTCCTAGTGTCCCCTCTCATCATCAGTCACACTATAGATAAAAACAGCCCTTTGTATGATCTCTCTCCTGACGATCTGCTGCAGAAAGACATCGAGGTGATCGTCATACTAGAAGGGGTTGTGGAGACCACCGGTATCACCACCCAAGCGCGGACCTCTTACCTGTCCGAAGAGATATTATGGGGGCAGAGGTTTTCCCCCGCGGTTTCAGAAGAGGATGGGATGTATGCTGTGGACTATTCAAAGTTTGGAAACACGATTAAAGTGCCCACGCCGAGCTGCAGCGCGCGGTCGCTAGATGACGAGGGAGGGATGGAGAGGTTCAGAGCGCGCGAGTCCACCAGTTTTGGGGGAACCGTCAGAAGAAGACTGAAACATCAAAACACCAAAGTGGCATAAATTTAGGCATTTAAAGTATTTTTAGATTCAAATACCACACGTTTAACACAGGACATTCAATTTTAAGAAATACGGATGCACTACATATTTTTTGTATATTTCTTAATACCAAAATATATTTTATTGCGATTTATGCACGTTTGATTAAAGCTCTCAGGGTATTGAATGATAAACTATTCACATGGTTCAAGATTACGCATGACGTTTACGCGATGCCCTTGTTTTATGCTTGCCTTGATATTTAAATAAACCAGTTTGTATGTATTGTTTCTTTATGTATACGTTTAAAGCAAAATTATTTTTAAAGCAAAGGAAGCGGTCAAGTTTTAAAGTCAAACTAGATTTCTGAATGTTTTACGGTTAGGAATTACTGCTAGCGACTTTGGGGAACCTCATGATAATGGTAAGTACTTGTTGCCAGGGTTGCAAGTTTACAGACCTTATCTTATGAATATTAATTAGGACATACTGGAGTTGCTTGGCAACTTTCCGAAGCGTCCAAAACATGCATGCGTCAGACACGTATACGCTCACTAAAACAGAGAATGGCTGCCATCGTGTGTCCAAGATAAGGTAGTGCAGGGTTTTTTACAGTTAAGTCATTAGTTCAGCCGTTCATTACTGCTCAGCTCAAGGTCACTATTGAGTACCTCAGAGATGACTTATTTTTGTATGCAAACCCCAGAAGTGCGTAAGCATTTTAGGACTTCCGGTTCCATCGCTCCAAAGTCTGTGGCTTTTTTAATGGGTTTTTGGATAATCGCCTGAAATAAGGTCTGTGGTTAACAAAACCTATATATATATATATATATATTCACGTTTTATTTTATGACATAAAACACCAATTATATCCGGCTTGTGTTTTTTAAAGCCTTATCGTATCTTAAAAACGGCGGTTGCTAACAAGTTGCAACAAGTGACTACTTTGGCGGGGACGATAGACGTCATCGCACATATACACCTCACAAATACTGCAACATGGACAGATATATCTTACTTAAAACATAGATGTGGATTGATTCTGGGAGTAGTATACTTACCTGGGCAGACATTTTTAATAAAGTTTGAAAGAGCTGTCGGATCCTGGTGACGCTGATATCAAATTCTGTTTATAGCATCTTGTTAGCTTTTAACTTCTGCCGATTGTATTTCGGCGTCAACGGTAACAAACGTTGTGTTGATTTGTTAAGATTATCTTGGTAGAGAAAACTTTAAACATCATAAACATTTGATAATTACAGATCTTATTATTTGCGATCTTCCAAAAGTCTATGGGAAAAATGCACACGTTTTCGGTCGAGGAACCAGCGCGGCGCTTACTTCCGGGTTAAACCTTCAAAAATAAGTAATCTTTGAGGTACTGGATTGGCAGCTCAACCATAGACATAAGGAAGAAATACTTAGACCGCTATTTGGTTGCTGTACGCCGTATTAGGTGTGGCAACTTTTTTATTATAAAACAAACTATTTCAATACTTTACTACTTAATTACTACTTTTACTAATAATCGACGGTTACGGATAATGAAAAAATATCAATGAATTGTTAAAACTCACACTCGTCAAGCAATCGTTTTGGTTTGTTTAATAATGGTGCCAATGTACATTGGTGATATATCACGTGATATAATTTAAAGTAGGCGCAATTAAATGCACATGTTTAGAACATCGTTCGTTCACTTTGAAATATTAGGAACAAATTAAATTATGAGTCTCATTGATTACGTTGCTATATCACACTATAATTTACGATTATATTTTGTGTTTTACAAAAATCACTTAAGTGTTTTACTTTTGTAACGGTTTTACTGAATCCAGCAGAGACAACTTTTATCTTTAAAATTGTCGGAGCTCACGTTATCCGTCAGAAAGTTACTGCACGGTTTGTTTCTAAGTGTTACTAAAGCAACCAAAGCTATGAACGCCTTCTAGCGACCTTGTAGCAGGAGACTAGCGACACAGTAACTGGCAGTCTGAACACACAGTTGCTGACAGTAAAGTGCGACTTTTACTTCTGTGTCAGACCTACCACGCAGTGACGCGTATAAAACTAACCATGTTTTTTTTATTACCAGTTAAACTAGTTATTGTGGCGAGACCATTGTAAATGTGTAGTTATTATGTTTTACTACACAGAAAAGGCAAAACAGTTAAACAGATAATTTTCGCAAGAAATAAGCACATATGCAAGTTCTGTTTTATATATATATAATGAATAAAACAAGTACATACACTGAGAAAAAGTGGCATTTCTTGTTTTAATTCGATTACACTTTGCTGAGCTTAACATAATAAGTGGCTTTAACTTAGATAATTAAAAATACTTAAAAAGCAAGAATTAAAGAACTCTGCCAATAGATTAAAAAAGGTCAACATAAATATAATGGAGAAAGACTATCCTCTTTCTCTAAAGGCAATTATTGTGATTTTTTATATAGTTACAATCTATTTCTTAAGAAATGGGAAAATGTGCATGTTCCACATGTTCGGGATGCCACGATATTCATTACCGCTGATAAATTATAAAAGTGAAATAAAATACAGGTATTGCGACACCGGATTATGCGCTGTCTAATCATTGCAACAGCAAGTCAACTGCCATGCAACAATTATTTGCCTCAATCTGCAGCATCTCTGAGCAAGCAGACATGCAGATTTCACTTATGTCCTTGTCTAGAAACCGGCAAAACAAGTTCAATATTTCTCCAGAACATCACTTAAATCCATCATACCTTCTTGAACAGAATCTTGAATGGAAACCTCATACTTTACGTGACACTAAAATTAAAAAGTAAAAACGCGAAGCAATTTGAAAATGGTGCCAGAGGAGTTAAAAACAAAAAGAAATGGGTAATATATGGTGTATGGAATATAAGTCACTATGTGAAATAAGGCTGTACATGAAAAGTAAGTCAGTATGTGACTTTACTCCCTCCACAAGAGGGAGCCAGGGGTCACCCATTATTTTCTAAACATTGTTGAATACAGACCATACCTTATATATCCAAGGCACAGATGAGCAAAGCAATAAAACCATTCCCTTAAACAAACAGAAAAAACACAACCTCCGAGAGCACATGCGCTAAAATAATGAATAAAGCAAAAGTACAAACTGTTTCTATTTAAACACCAAGGAAGACAGATTGTTTTTCCTGGAGGAAATATTCACACCAATCTGTGCTGGTATGCTGCAGTCCTCCGCCCCCCCCAGTGTCCACCAGTTCATATTAGGATGGTAATAAATATCAATGGAGGGAACCGACCCATGTACCTAACATAGACCGGAGGCTTTGAGACGTTTTTCATCTTCCCCCTCTTCTGCTTGGTGCGAGGAGTACGGTCGCCGGGACAACAGGCTCATCTCTCAGTTACATGATTGTGTGTATGGGGGGGCAGGGGGGTGCACAGCACCTCTGATAGGTCGTCCATGATACAGGTCTCCTTTGAGTCGACCAGGTTGAATTCCCTGATAAAGACGATGAAATGTGCGTACAGTGTATTTAAATGTCCCTGCAGGTCCAGAGCTACGGACTCTTTAAAGTGTGCCCAGTAGATGTGCGCCAGCACGTGAAACAGATACCGGCAAATCTTCTTTATCAGAATCTCGAACGAGTTGGGAAATTCTTTGCCTGGAATGAAACAGAAAACATTTTCCAGTTTACATTTTTTGTATTTGTTTGAATTTAAATTAGTAATAATCTGTAAAGACATTTAACATATCATTTTTTTTTGGTTTAAATTAAATATTATTATATTTCAAATTAGTTTCATTTATTTATATCCTTTAATGTATTCAAATTCATTCATTTGATATGAATGAAAGTATTTAATGATTATTTATTTATTTGTTAAAATGTTATTCATAAATATTAACATATTAAAGACTTTTCTACTTAATATTTGTCATTCCTTTTCTCTAATTAGTTCTTTGTCCTTTGTTTCATTCCTTTCATATATTTAAATTAATTAATTTGATATGAATGTAAATATGTTCAAAATCAATCACTTATTTGTTAAAATTGTATTTATTTATAAACCACAATAGAGCCATTGTGTTTAATGATTTGTTTTAAAAAGCTCCTATCCTAATACAAAAAATTAAGTTTAATTATTGCGTTATATTCATTATTTTTATATTCATATACAGTTGTGTTCAAAATTATTCAACCCCCACTGAAATTGATTGTTTTGGTCGGTTTGACATTGATTATGATCATTCAGTCATCCTGCTTACAATTAAATCAAAGAGGCACGTGTAGCTCAGACAAATATAATATAACATTTATAATGAAATAACCACAAATGTCTTTTCTGAGCTCACATCATTATCATATTTATTCAACCCCCAAGTGACATTCAATCTTAGTACTTAGTACAACATCCTTTTACAGTTATAACAGCTTTTAAACGTGAAGCATAGCTTGACACAAGTGTCTTGCAGCGATCTACGGGTATCTTTGCCCATTCATCATGGGCAAAAGCCTCCAGTTCAGTCACATTCTTAGGCTTGCGCACTGCAACTGCTTTCTTTAAGTCCCACCAGAGGTTCTCAATCGGATTTAAGTCTGGTGACTGCGATGGCCACTTCAAAATGTTCCAGCCTTTAATCTGCAACCATGCTCTAGTGGACTTGGAGGTATGCTTAGGATCATTGTCCTGTTGAAAGGTCCAACGTCTTTCAAGCCTCAGGTTTGTGACGGACTGCATCACATTGTCATCCAATATCTCCTGGTACTGAAGAGAATTCATGGTACCTTGCACACGCTGAAGCTTCCCAGTACCTGCAGAAGCAAAACAGCCCCAAAGCATGATTGCCCCCCGCCATGCTTCACAGTAGGCAAGGTGTTCTTTTCTTCATAGGCCTTGTTCTTCCTCCTCCAAACATAGCGTTGATCCATGGGCCCAAACAGTTCTAATTTTGTTTCATCAGTCCACAGAACACTATCCCAAAACTTCTGTGGTTTGTCCACATGACTTTTGGCATACTGTAGTCGACTCTTCTTATTCTTTGGGGACAGCAAGGGGGTGCGCCTGGGAGTTCTGGCATGGAGGCCTTCATTACGCAGGGTGCGCCGTATTGTCTGAGCAGAAACTTCAGTACCCACATCTGACAAATCTTTTCTCAGTTCCTCAGCAGTCACACGGGGACTTTTCTCCACTCTATGCTTCAGGTAGCGCACAGCAGTCGAAGTCAACATCTTCTTTCTGCCACGACCAGGGAGCGTTTCAACAGTGCCCTTTGCCTTGAATTTGCGAATGATGCTTCCTATGGTGTCTCTTGGTATGTTTAACATCTTTGCAATCTTCTTATAGCCATTGCCCTTCCTGTGAAGAGTAATCACCTGTTCTCTTGTCTTCCTGGACCGTTCTCTTGTCTTCCTGGACCATTCTCTTGACCTCACCATGTTTGTAACCACACCAGTAAATGTCTAGAAGGAGCTGAGTATCACAGTCATTTTAAAGCTGCCTAATTGGTGCTTATTAGGCTTTATTGCTGCTCCCTGATATCCACAGGTGTTTTCAATACCTGATTGAAAACACTTCATTGAACCTCTGTTCTTCAGAGTGGTAGTCTTTAAGGGGTTGAATAATTATGTCAATGAAGAATTCACAAAAGAAACATTTACTACTGTATTACAAAACTAATTGATGTCATTTTAGTTGCATATGGTTCTTTAAGAAGTCCTTGTAGGATTTCATTCTGAATGCAATTACAAATGTACACTAAATTCCCTAAAACCATTTACAGCATTGGGGGTTGAATAATTTTGAACACAACTGTATTCATCTAACTTTTTCCATAGTTTTCTTAAGGACTCATTGGTTATTATGCTCACTAGAGGGTATCACTCTGATCTAAGGTGTATTATATTTAAATTATTTAATTTTAAATAAATGTTAACACTTTTAAATGATAAAAAAGAATATGCTAAAAATGTCATGGTAATCATTATTTCGTATAACTGAAAATGATTAAAATACAGATATATTGAATTTTAAATGAATTAAAAAAGTGAATTATGTTTATTTATTTAATTGTATTTATATTTCACATCAAAGCAACTTAATAAATATTTAAAAGACAGACTCATTGCATATTATAACCACCAAAGGACGCCACCGATTCAAGATATTTTACTTGAGACTTTAAAATCTCTATAGTGACCAGCGCTCATACCATATTTTGTGGGAAAGATTTTGTCATCCGTCACTACTTTCTGCACGAAACTCATGACGAAGTCCACGTACTGAGGCGCTGTGCACTTAGTTTTCTTCCCCCTTTCGTCATACCAGTAGTATATACTGCGAAGAGAAGACAAACAGGTACAATTCACTTACTACCACTTTACTTTAAACACAAATTAAGAAAAAGTAAACAGTTTAGAGTTTAAAAACCTGCAATGCAGCTACCACCGCCTTTAAAGCGGGTTTAGTTTAGGGAGGTAACGTGGGTTCGAGGGGCTGTAGACATTACAAATCTCTTGGAATGCAGACTGTCCGCATAACTGACCCTGTAGCAGGGACCCACTGACCGCCAACCAATTCACATGCACTCAACTGTGGACGCTTTGTAGATGATCGGCCAAACAGAATGAGGGGGGAGAGATCTCAACCGTTAAAAAGTATAACAGGAATAACGTCCACAAACAAGTGGCGCGCAAAAACAGAGGCTACTTGTCTTACAATGGACAAGCAGGCAAATGTCCCAGCATGTTCCCTTATGTTCTGAAATAACTGAACGATTGGGTCAAGTTACACATTTTAAGAGTGGATTTTTGGTCTAAATACTGGCGGTTAATTTCACAATTACAAATGCGTTAAGAATCTAAGTAATACTTATACATGTACAATAATCCCATTCAGGCAAATGGTGAGATCTGTGCCAGCATGTTTGTCAACGTGTTTGAATAACTGAAATGATACGGTCAATGATTTGATGGATTGCCAGTTTTGGTAATTTCACAATTAAAATATTCACGTAATGAATCTGCCTGCATTAAATGATCCATCAAAACTTAACCCTTTTGAGAACAACTCCATTGAAAGTCATTTTTAATATAAGCTATTACTATTTATTTGTTCAAACCACTGACATACAGGCATTTCAGAATTGAAATTCCCAATTCTGGGAATTCCCCTTAAACATTGAACACATGTCATTTCTATCACACTTCAAATCACTATTCAACATAATCGAAATAGCATTTTAATACTTTTTTTGCACTGGACAATAAATTATTTCATTCACACGCTGCATTTAACTTTCTGTCTTTACATATGACGTACACCATCTCACACATGCACCTCATCGACACTTTTGTCTCACCATGAAAAGTTTGCGAGACAATTCTACGTCAACTCCACAACACCACCAATTCAGCATTACAGCTATTTGTGCATCGCTGTCCCTCCCTTTCCTTTTTAACACGTTGTCAATAATTGAGCGAGCACTCGTAAAACCGGCAATGACGGAATATTTGGGTTGTTTTGATGTGCACAGTGCACACCCATCCTTACCCTTCTTGGTATGTCGTGGCTGAATGCGTAATTGTTTGCGTTTTGTGTGTGTTGGTAATTCTCATCCTTTAACATTTGACTTGAACAGTCACAAATCTGGTTTAACAGGGTCAGAATGTAAAGGAGAAGTTCACACCTAACCGGTGCTCCGGGAGAACAGGGAGAACAAGTTGAGTGAAGGTTTTAAAAGTCAACTTTTTTAACTGTGTGAATATCCAATACTATGCCTTTCTCTTGAGATTGTTCTGATTTCTTTGATTAGGGATATTTTTTACTAAATTTTAAAAAAGTGGTACTTAAACTTTTTCCTTGTAAGGCCCCCCTTGAGTGAGTCGCATTGCTTTGTTGCCCCCTAAATTAAGATTTACACTGAGTCTATACAAGACGCGACACGAGAACATTGACATTAGAACCCATTGTAATTTCTAATTTGTCCCCACTGGATGCGGCGCAAGGGGACAAACCCATTAAGAACAAGCAGGTTGTCAAGAGCGTCCAGTGTAGACGGAGTTATGATCTTAAACTTAGAATTTTTATTGAACCAAAGACATCTTAAATTATACAATGCTGCAAGATCAATTGTTTTGGTTGTTGGTCTTATTTCTCTGATGTTTAATTGCACAAAACGTATGATAAGTTTCTATATTTTAGAAATTTCTATATTTTAGAGTCCCTGCGGGACTCATCCTGGGGCCCCCAGTTTGAGAACCACTATCTTAAAAAATGAAACTGTTTCAATTACGTTAAAAACACAATTAAACATCTATGGGATTTTTTTTAAACTGAACAAGATTACTACTAAGATTTTAACAACCATGTTTAGTTTACTGTAAATGAGAGTAATAAATGGGGTCAAATTCAAATAAACACAGAAACAAACACAGCAAAGAGGTCCATAGCTTTCATTAAACTGGTCAACACAGCTGTCACATGTATTAGTTGTTTGGTCCAGATCCCTGATCTTCCCAAACCACACAAACAGACTGTGAAATCCTAAAGGCATTTGATTGGGTACGCCACAAAAAACAAAACGCCTAATACAGAGAATGGCTCCCTTGTTTTCTTTCGTTACAAACACATTTGAAAGCCAAACAAGGTCCGGCTTCATTAAAATGTGTGTCAGTTTCTATTCAGTTATGTGGGAACTTGATTCAGACCTACAAAACCAGCTTTCTAAAGCTTCGATCTCAAGTGTGAAATTTTAGCTGCACAAATATTATGAAAGTGTGATCTGATCCAGAAGCAGTTCCGTAACCAGAAGGTCCTAAGTTTTGCATCAGGACAGGCCCAGAAAGCGAAAGTCAGACAGATGGACAGAAAACGAAACGAAAGAGAAACAGAACTTACGTGTTGCAGGCCGTCATGGCTTGACAAGTTTCACCAGTGCAAAACTCTGAGATTGTGCTATACTGCAGGTTGATGAGATTGAAGAAAGTTGTTGCTGTTGAGGGTGAAGAAAAGACATTCATGAGATTACATTCGTAATATTGTTTTATGAGAATCTGTAGATGTTAACTGTGACTTGTCGAAGGGACAGTAATCACCATAATATCAATATTTCCATAAGAAAATTGCAGAAGCTTTTATCAGTTAGTGTGTGTTTTATGGGGTTCAAATCCAAGATTCAAGATGAGCTACATCAGCAACTGTTAGTACAAAACTTTTTCCATTAGACGAAAACATGTGCCCGTGCTTGTCCGTGCAAAACCTGCCGCCATGATGCTACCAGGGTATTTCCGTTACTATGTGGTTCATATTTTGCTTTGATGGGTCGCCAGGTGCTTTCTAGAAAGATAACACAAGAGCTGCTTCGGGTCTATAAATTTGCATTATAAATTAGATTTTCACCTATTTTATTTTTCTCTTTTTCTACAGCAGTATCAACGTTTACACCTTTGTTTGAATCCCTAACCAGAGGAAAGAGCAAGAGTTTTCAAGCACCTATAATTAAAATCAAATAAAAACTACAATTTCACACTGAATAAGCATCGTATTTTAAAGACAATGACTCTAACCCAAAAATCCTGAACAAATACTTAGAATGACTTTAGTGTTTGGTTATGGACTCACTATTGCTGGCAAGCCATTCATTTAGGTCTATCTCTTTGGACGGAAGCGAGACCAAATCCTTAAGGCCGAAGTCCATGAGTCGCACTTTTGTGTACTCTGGCTCCAGGTAATGCTTCTTCTCTTCTGCGGGTGCTTTCTTTCCATTGGGCTTCGTTTTGGATTTCCTGTAGGACAAAAGAACATAGGACACATTAAGATAAGATGCGCGTAGTGGACAGAAACAACTATTTGTGTATTTTCTTCAAACAGGAAATAACAGAATCGCAAAAATAATGACTGTGTGCAAACTCATGCCATTGTAGGGGCCACCTTTGCGAATTCAGAATGCTAAAAACAAACAGAAAAATCTCTTTACGCTTTACAACCTGAAAAATGTCATGTATCCGTCTCTAAATTTAACCTGAGATTTACTGTGATCTACAACTGCTCAATGACATTAGCAAATCACCCTCCAGACTCCAAGATATTTCAAGAGATCTGGTACCGAAAGGACCGTTCACAAAACTCTTTCATCATTTATTCACCCCCATGTCATTCCACACCTTTATGATTTTTTTCGTCTGCAGAACACAAAAGCAAATAATGAGAAGAACATTATTAAAAAACAACATTGACTTCCATTATATTGACACAAACCCCCGGAGCCATTTCTCAAAATATCTTCTTTTGTGTTCCACAGAAATTAGAGTCATATACAGATCTAGAACGACATGAGGTTGAATAAATAATGACAGAATATTCATTTTCGGGTGAATCCTCCCTTCAAACAGGCCCCACAGCTCTGCCGTCTCATAGTAATGCACATTTTTGGTTCTTTTAAAACTGGGGTGTCAAAACAGACTTGTACTTCCAGTGCTAGTTTTTAGATGTACATGTCAGATTCACACAATCGTGGTAGGTCCTGCAGATGGCTGGGACAAAGGTTGCAGGGGGGGCATTAAACAACTAATAACAGGCAATAACAGATAATCAAGAATTCACATGCTATTGTTGCTCCATTTATTGCTGATAAACAAAATAGCCTGTTTAAATAAGAATTTATATCCTCATATTTTAAGTATCCTCTTCCATAAAACCTCACAAGTGTTGTTTTTCCTTGGAAAAACCCCACTCATTCAGCAATTCAACTTGATTTCCTGTTTATGACTCCCATCACATTCTCAAGCTTTAGTTTTTGACAACCTTCATGACTTCCTCTTCACACACAGTAGTCCAGTTTAGAATCAGGGACTTATCTCAGAGCCCAAAGTCCATAAACAATTTTTTTGAAAAGCAAACAAGCAATGTTTTGATGGATTGGCTGGCTTTCCTTGGAGAGCGGGAAATCTTATCAACCATATCAAACCCAAGCTGAACTATTGCAAAGGTCTACAGAGGATTAATGAGGGATCACGGTCAGATCAAACATGACTTGAGAGTGTGAGAAGACTGAACACTATGACTTATAAAATTGAAGTTTACCAGTGTCAAACAGGAAATCAGATACACAAAGAAGGGAATTCACACTATGAGGCAATTTACAACTCGGCTCCTTTTTACAGCGAATAACGTCGATAAACCAAAAATGACGAAAATTTGATACAGAACAAAAAGGAGGATCCTCCTTTAAGTTAGTCATTGTTTTTTTACAACGTTAACGCCAAGTAAAAGATAACTGAAACCGCAACAAAATGTTTGCGTAGTTATAAACTGTGCAAGTCCCTCATATTCAGACCAAGCTCTTTTGAATTTGCCTTGTAGCAACCACCCAGCAACCATCCACAACACCCTAGTAACCGCACAACAATGTGCAATGTGTTAAAACCACCCAAAAGACATCGACAACTGCATGGCAACACCCCGGCAACCACCCACAATAAACCAGCATTCTTCACTGATCTGGTATTAACTGTGACTATAAGCATTACACAGCTGATCTGGGATCATCATAAAGAATCGACTCTAAATGAAGGGAAAGTCAATCCAGCGAGCAGACAGCTGTCATGTCCAGCTGGTGAGATTGAAAGGGACGCTCATGACTGAACCATCTGAACATCTCGCAGAAGCTTTGATGGATCGGCACAGCTGAAGGGACAAGAGAGCCTCAATACACGGCTTTGTGCAAAACCATCCCTCCACTAATTTATAACATAATGCGACAACTTGCGCATCTTGAAGTTTGTCGACAGAAATGCACTTTCGCAAACTGGTGTTGAATCAGTAAGGGTGTCTGTAAAGAAACTGGGGTTCAGTTTGAGATAGAGCACAGCACAACACAACAGAAGAACAAACGCAGATGTTTGCTCGCTCTCCAGCTGAGAAATGATACAGGTCTTCGGACACAACCTTGGCTTGGTCTGAGAGTAACACTACAATGCCTTTTATGGCAAAGATATCTGCGGGAAACTCAAGTAAGTGGGTATGCGGTGTATGCGTGTGTGTGTGTGTGCGTGCAAGTAACGCTGGCAGCTAGAAAGTTTTTCTTTCTCTTAAAATAAACTAGCTAATGGCTTGAGAATTTGCCCTGTGCCACATAATTTATGAAAAACGCTGCTTCCTGGAAAATTACGAAATGCTGGGAGAGCTCAAATAAAACAATGTGCTTTTAAATTTTTGGATGCACATTCTGTTTTCCGTATAAAAACAACAAAATTTGGGGTATTGACGTAATCACGTGCATGCCGTAAAGGTTTTGGATCCTGCAGATCTATTCCCAGGCATTCCTTTGCCATTTTTTTGTGTTTTTCACAATCAATCGAGAAAACCCTGGACTTTTAAAGAATGAAGAACATCAACCTAACTCCAAGGATTGAAGATGTGCATCTATAACACAATGTGTGTTGGAAGCATCTCAGAAGCTCACCTGATATGTTTATTATCATTTCAAAAAAGCTTTAGGAAGGAAATTGATCAGCAATTCTTTGGAAAACGATTAAAAATTATTAATTCTGTTGCCTAGATGAAGCTCTCCCAGACATAAGGTATCTGGGCAAAAGTGAAGAAGAAGAATTGTAAAGTTCAGAATCTTAACGTCAGTTTTAACATTATTCAACAAACTTCACACTTTATTCCAGCATCTGTAGCCAAGACATCTAAACAGCCCTAAATCATTCAGAACCAAACAAAATTCCAAGAACACGGCAGGACATTTCAAAGCCCACGCAAACGGTGAAGATCATTAAATTACAGTAAACAAACTGCTTGAAAAATAACCCTGTAGATACACTTTCCTCCCAAACTATTTGGCCATTACGAGATTATCACTCGATAACATAGTTAGCTTGGGAGAGCAATGCATAATTTAATTATATTTATGTGTTAACATTTGTCACCAAGGCTTGAATTTGTAGGAAAATATGAAATTAGTTTGAAGACTTTTATATTATATCTAATATTGGATGTAACTGCCCAATAGGGGGAAGTATTATGTAATTCCTTGTGTAGTTTTTCTTAAAGTGGCGTTTCATAAAAATGACACGTGGCCTTATACTCGGTGCCTTTTTTTCTCAATATGATGTGCATTGATTAAACTTAACTCAAATAAATACAATGTTGGATTGTCAACCAAAGGCCAACATAAAGGCCAATTCAACAATATAATAACAACAGATATTCCTACAACAGTATAATAACAACAGTAAATGTCAATCAAATTAAATTTCTTTATCTCTTAAGAGAGATGTCAAGATAAAGACAATAATAATAAAAACCAAAAATATTAAATGCATATATAATTGTTATAGCAAGCTTCAGGTGAAACCGCTGTATGATTCGGCTGCGAGTTTCTGGCCAGGTTAGGACTTCCCTGTTCTCACAGGCATACGGAGTGTGAAGAGCCATTGAGAAGAAGACATTATTGTGTTAAACACAGTAACAGGGCCATGGGGACAGTACAACGAGAGGTCATAAGCATCACAACAGAGGGGTGCTTTGTAAATTAGCCTACCCCCCACACACCCTGGTTTCAACAGAATTTCACAACTTCTTTCTTGTAAGGAGCACATGGTTTATGAATTCAGCTAAAGGCAGAACATCAAAGTTTGTAAATCATATATTACTAGAAGCAGATGCATAAACTCTGATATATAATTACAGCTTTATCTTTCAAACCACTTGAATTAAATAAGAGGCCTATTGACACAGACAGATGTGTGATTCACATGCAACTTGATTGCCTCTCTAGTGGAGACTTTATTTACAATATAATCATATCATGCATTAGGTTGACCTCATTTCGTTTGATTTCAGATATCGGCAGCACATTACCAGGGATTCCAAACAATGTAAATGAGCGGCGAGTCACAGGCTTGTGGTGAATATACATGATATGCAAATATTTCAACCATTCCCAACGTATTTTTCGGGAATCACGAGTAGCACGTTAATAATAAATTGCGTTTACAGATGTTTGGTTGGTTGAGAATATTTGCGTGTAAAAGCGCGAGATCTGCTCGACGTGCTTTATGGCTACACATTATTATGCATCAATAAGCGCGGTTTTGAGTAATGACGGTGTCAGCACCTAACAAATCAAGTGCAAATAGTTAATAAACTGTTTACTTTTAATATAACGTACTTTTAAAGTGAAAAAATATTTTGCGCGGACAATCATACATTAAATGCGTTAGGAATGCAATTATTATTACACTTAACCCACCGACTACTGTGCATGCACAAATAGGGTGACGTATACAAAATACCTGAATTATACACGCATGCGCGTATCAACAGAATGTATTTTTGTTATTACGAACTACCCAAATACAGTTATTATTATATTTGGTCTAAAATAGCGAAATATCAATCCAGTCACGTTACCTTAAAACTTTGCCAACCGCCTGAAGAACCATCTTGCAGCTTAGTCCGTTTCTGGGAGTTTTCTGCGAGTGCATATCCGAAGTGCTAAAACAGACGTTAAAGTGTGGACTGAGAGTCCGGAGAACCGGCAGCTCTTCTCTCTTACTCTGATGTTTTAAGTCCAGACAGAGAGTGATTAAAAACTTCTTTTTAGTCTAAAGTTCTCGTCCCAGTAGAGGACAGCCTATCAGAACGGCTCAGAGGCGGGGCATAACGTGATAACGCCGCAAAACATCCAATCATAAGCGCTCGGGGGCGGAGAACGTCTGATCTGTGTACTCCTGCGGTGTCACTTGAACAGACACTACTGCGTTTCCTTCTAGTTAATATATGGTGTAACCTGCATCCAACTGAGTTTACTATATTGTAACTATTGCCAAGAGGAAACTTTAGTTTGATGACATCATATTGTCTGACAATTCACACGTTTTAAATTCATACAATTCTTGATACAAGAATTAACAGCTGTACCAATAAATACAAATACATTAAACACCACACAAATGAACAGACTAGCGTTGATTTTGGAGAGATGAACAATGTCATTTACACAAAGTCGGACATATTTACAGTTATTCATGGTTAAATAAAATTTTTAAGGTCAAAAAAACTGAAAACACCAAAAATTCTACCCGACACTCAACTTTGCCTGAAGCCAAACTACACACAAATTCCTGACAGAGGTGCGGAGAGGACGCGTTTCAACTTTACTTCAATTGTGATGGTTAAATAAAAGAACATAGGAATAAAACAGATTTGAAATATTTTATAAATAACAAAATATAACAACACATATGTCTCAGCCCCAAATCTACCGACAAATACAGAACACATAAGACACAGAAAGTGACCATGATGTGCAGTCTTGCTATGAGCTTTTGGCTACTTTTATTTACAGCTCACTGGAAAGTCTAGAAAAAAGATATGGTAGGAGGACACAAAACCACACGGTTTTTGCAAGAAGCATGATCTGACCTTCTCTGTCACACTCGAATTCCAGTAGTCGAAAAACAGGAACAACAGATGCTAGATTAAGAAGTCTTTCTTCCTTATTGTTAAAATTATAGCATATCGCCTCAGTTATGTTCACATATTACGTCAGAATGCTTTTGAAAGACACCCAAAGGAATGAAGTTGCGGAGTGATATGTGACAGAAGAGACCAAACCATAACCTCAGTCTGATCCCACACACTTCATGTGACGTGTTTACTCACCACCTGATTCAGGCAACTGAAACAACATGAAAACTACATCTGCCGTGTCTGATAACACAATTAAGTCATCCATTTACAGGATGTGTTTCCTGTTTGAATATAAATATTTAAAGGAATAGTTCCCTAAAAATAGAAATTCTTTCATCATTTGCACTTTCTCATGTCATTAAAAAACCTGTATGGCTTTCTTTTGCAAAACACCAAAGAAGACATTTTGAAGAATGTTGATGACCGAACAACACATTGACTTCCGTTGTAAAACACCACTGCAACATTTCTCAAAATATCTTTTGTGTTGCACAGAATCAAGAGTCATAAACAGGTTTTCAATCACATTTGGGTGAATATATAATTAAAATAATTGAAAAAACATTATTGCATAAGTATAGTAATGAACATTTACAACCATGTTTTCAGTCTCACCCAATGAGAAAAAAAAACACAGCAAACAAAACCAACAATTTTAGACCGAATATAAAAAGTCAGTGCCTTAAATATGACTATTTCATAGCATGTTCGATCACATGCTTTGTCACATGGCTCACTCGACTCGTTCGGTAAGAAAGGTAACGAACATTCCTCGGAGACAAAGCAAACAGAAAAAATCCTCTCAGAAGCTGCACATTAGGCCGGGAGCTAAAGCATACAGCAGCAGAGTAATCCAGCCCGCCAAAACGCCGGGGGCGTCGCGAGATGAAAAAGACAGATAAGACCAACACACAACCCTGCTGCAATCCTAGAAATGTGTTCAATGCTGTGAGAACTTTTTTCAACACTTCGACTTTAATTGTTTTAAATGATCACTTTTACGACGAAGTAGCTCATGGAGTCTGATTTAATGAGAGCCATGAGATACGCCTTCATGAAAACACTCCCAAAAGTGACATTCTCCAAACTGGGCCTGCTATTGTTCTGGTCAGCAATGTTAACAAAAGCCCTGTCTCTTAAAATAACTTGAAAAATATACCAGACTCAGAGAATTGAGATTTATTCATTCTTTTCATATGTTCGGCAGGAAATCTCAAGTCTAAACGAAGTAAGTTGCAAAACAACCATGTATCTTCTCTTCTCCGAAGAGATCTTGGAAGATGGCCATGAGCAACATGGTCCTGCATCCTATTATGCATTCCTGCAGGGGAGCGACCGCATGCACCAACACGCTCTGCTCCTGGCTAAGAAAACCCGTAGCGGGGGAGCAGAAAAAGCATCAGAGGGATGGAGAAAAACTTGTGAATCATGGTTCATGAAAGCTTTCTACATCGCTCAATGTCGTGCTTGTTATAAATCTTGCTTGGGAGATTTCATTTTTATGTCGGCTGTGTGGAATCGTGTAAGAGACAGGAATGTGATTTTGATAACAACCGAGCTAACAAAATGATGCAACTTCACTAATAAAGATCTAGCGTTCCAGGTGTGTAAAAACAGAAAATGACCGTAGAGTTGGAGAGTTCAATATGCATAATGTTTCGAAGTGCACGAAAACTGAGCAAACAAGAGAGAAATTGAAAGGAACAACCAGAGAAAGGCAGACGTTCAAGAAGCGTGCGTGTTGTAGCATGTTCTGAAGGCTTCACAACACAGGCCAAATTCCTGAGTTTAGATGATTCAGGTTAACTTCTAGATACGGGCTAAACAAACCTACAAACATACCATCAAGACTCACCGTTACTCCATATGTTCTGGAGACAAAACCACCTGCCATTTATGCTGGTCCAAGATTTACTTTGTGTTCAAGACAGAGATCTTAACTGCTTTATATGTGTTCCTGTAGTTATTGGTAAAGCATTGGTAAAAGTAACTTTTTTTGCATAATTCATAAATGTTAGAAACCTATCCTATCCTATCTCAACCTTTTTGACTCCAAGGCCCCCCACTGTATTCACTAATATTAAGAATCCCCCTTCTACCCAATAAAATATTTTAAAGCTTAAAATTAACTGGAAAAACTTTATTTATTATAAAAATGGCAGAATAATAAGAAACATCTTGTTTTTTGTTTTTCTAATGTATTTTAATGCTTATTTTGTCTAATTTAAAAATATTGGTCATCTTTCTTGAGGCCCCCTTGTGGGTAGGATTGGTTTAGACATCTTGTGAAAGAGCCGGCAAGCTTTTGATTCGTGTAGTTTGAGGCAGGAAAAGCAAATCAAGGTCTTTGTTCGGAGGATAAAAACATGAGAGACGCATCATCAGTGTGGACCGGCATTATGCAAGGTAATTATACATCATGAGTAATGTGCAAATGTGCATGGACGCTAACACGTGCCACCTGCCACCACATCCTGCAACAATTAAACATTTTTAATTCCAAGAAGACAATGGGATGCAAACTTGGGAATGTTTGAAAGGTGAACTTTGAACACCAGCTCCACCCCAAGGCGGTATGAAACAACAAATAAAAAGGTGGACAAGTAAACAATGAATATACGAGAATGCTGCCACCTACTGGAGAAGAGAAGTCTGTTAACAAGGGGTTTAAAAATACAATTGTAAATAAACCAATTCCTGTTCTTAAAGAAATAGTTTCACTCAACTAACAAGCTCCGAAATTGTTTACAAAAACATTCAAAAGAAAATTATTCTCAAACTACCGAAAAAAGACAGTTATTAAATTGTTTCTCAAGATTGATTTAAGGAAGAAAAGAGGAATCCCAAAAAAAAGCTTTAGTAAATAAATATCATCACATGGTTGTCTTAAATCTCAAAAGGTAAGATGTATTCAGGGACCAAGTGACGCGAAACGTAGAGGGTCAAAAATATAATGCCATTAGTAACACACAAAAGGAATTATAAGTATTGTTTTAACGCTTGCTAAAATTTCAGCTAACATGCGATCGTAAAAGCCGATTAACAAATCATTCTAAAATATACAGTATAGGCTAAGAATGTGAGGTGCTTGTTACACACATAACGTTTATTATATAGATAAACAAATACAGTTACCACACGATTAAGCAAGTGTAATCATTGACAAAGCATATCATTTTATTAACAAAAATAAAGAACATATTTGAGAACGTTTTAAGAAATGTTTGAAAATCGCACTCTTACAAACATTCGTGCGAACTTCTTCAAATTTATCTTACATTTACATTTGCATTTAGTCATTTAGCAGATGCTTTTATCCAAAGCGACTTACAGGTGGGTAAGCAATGGAAGCAATTGGGAAAGCATAAGTACAACAAAAGCATAAGTGCAATCAAAAAAGAAGACTGGTCTCATATAACCTAACACAGTATACAGAGCTAAGGGGGTGCCGAACCACTGGTGGTCTTGTAGGCCAGGACCAGAGTCTTGAATTTGATGCGAGCGACTATAGGGAGCCAATGTAGCTTAATGAATAGAGGAAGAAGAACAATCTTATATTTTCTCATGTTTCGTGAAACCGGACCCAGGTTTGTAATCCAGGTTTTACGATGACTAAAAGATTTAGGATAAACTGTCCCTTTAAAGCAAGCACCAAATGTAGTGCACGACCCATGACAAAAGAGATAAGAGGTTTGGACAATATTTTGTAAACACAGAGATAGAAGAGCCAGAGGGTCATAAACAAATGTCATCATAACCTTGAAATGTATGCAAGTGTCCACAACAAACTATGAAGCTGTGTGCAAGCCGGCAGGATTTTTTCTACTATTTATCGCTAGACTCTTCTATGTTTGTACAGAAAACATGTCTCAGAGAGAAAAGGGGCCACATAAGAGAAGAAAATTTTGTCTAATGGTCCCATTTTTAGACCTTGAGAGGTGAAATATTAGTCACTGACAAGACATGATGTCACAAAGGCAGCACTCAAGTGACTACATCAAGCCACTGAAAACCATTATTATAATTATAAACAAATACTATTTATGCAGAAAAAAAAAAAAGGGAATACTTGACCATCGGACCATCCCAGCTCAGACCACTACATCCCCAACCAAGAGCAAAGACGGACTATTTGTCTTATTAATGCTGAAGTTACAATATTTGGTATTAAATGCTAAACCAAAACGACATGTCAGCAGTCTGAGTGCAGCTATGACACGTCAGAGGGGATCTGGCCCTCCCGGCTGAGCCTGGTTTCTCCCGAGGTTTTTTTCTCCATTAATCAATCATTGGAGTTTGGGTTCCTCGCCACAGCAGGGCAGTGTTGGCCTGCTCACCGGGAGACTGCATTCATTCATTTATTTATTTATAAACTAGATATTATTTATTAGAATGATCTTACTCCTTGTATAAATACCATGCACTGTGCTGTGTTTTAACTTTTCTGTTTTTACTGTTTGCCCCTGTAAAGCTGCTTTGAAACAATACACATTGTGAAAAGCGCTTTATAAATAAACTTGAATTGAATTGAATTGAATACTGCTTAAATCAAGAGAAATTAAAACCAAATGCTAAAACAAAAAAACTAAAAGCTCATTTTCTCTTGCCCCAAATTTTCCTTACGGCTTTACCACAATCACGTTAGCTGCCATGTTTCCGGAGTTTACACAGCTTCAGCAGGATAACAGATTTAATGAAACAGGAACGATCCAGGCTTGTGAATCTTCTACAGCAAAATAAAAACTGGTATATTGTCATTTGACAGCCTCGACCTCATGTTTCTATTGGCCAAGGAAATGTAAACAGCAGCTGGGACAGGTGCAAAGCTCATGGAAACTGTTATCCCGTAAGCAGCTTTGGTTTGCCGTACTGGGAGGACATTTCAAAGAAACGCAACCAGCTAGACCTCTATTGAGCATATATCGTCTCTGGAGATCTTGAAACCTCAACAGCAGAAACTTCTGGTTGGCCAATAACAAGCAATGAAAACATTTCAATGTTTTTTGTCAAATTTTCTGGGCTTATGTGCTTTTGAAGGAAAAGTGTGTATAGGTCAAAATAAAATTAGGCGAAAGATCAGAAAGACATGCTGTTTACTGTCTCTAGAAAACAACTGCACACAAAGACATGTCTGCCAGACTTGTCTCAGATCAGACATAGACTTCATCAAATTAATAAAGTCAAATTCACTTTAAAGGAATAGTTCATCCAACACTAAAAAAATAAATACTATGGGAGTCTATGGGGGATAAGATCTGGTTGGTTACAAGAATTCTTCCAAATATCTTCCTTTATGCGTAGCAGAACAAAGACATTTATTTGGGGCTGAGTAAATGATGAGTTTCGTTTTTGGTGAACTACTCATGTAAGATGACTCTTTTTGAGATCAGCTGGCTGTTGGTAAAATCCTAAAGCTCAATATCATGAGTCTCTATCATTATCGAGGGACTCTCACACCTTGGGATGTGTTGACGTCTGGGTGCACAGGTGTTTTGTCTGGCTGTTTATTCCCTTTGTAATATGTATGCACGTATGTTTGATAAACACAACGCATTAAATTCTCTGATGATGGATGTCCACGTCTGCACGAGACCAATTTACACCATTATACGTCTAGCATATTCACTTATACTCAAATATAAACATTCTCTCATTGTTTTCTCACCCTCTTTATAACATTGAACGTCTCATTGATTTTTGTGTGTCTCGTGACTGGTTGTCAATCGCATGTTTCACGAGATACGCAAGGACTTTTTTTGTATTTATCGTTCTGATATGTATGGTACAATAGATTTGCAACAAATCAATCATTAAACAACCTTTGCCATACTGACCCCCATATAAAAAAACAACATGACATGTGCATTTTGAGATCTGGGATGGGACGACGGTGACTAAATAAATGATGTGAAATCTTTCATATCTGGGTGAACTATTCTCTCAAGCTATTCCCATAACACTCAATACATTTCCTGATGTTGAGGTGTGCAATTCGAGTTCAAAAGAGAAAACATCAGATATCTTTCTAAACGTTTGCGTCTCAACATCAAAGATCCACAAAGCGCATCCATCCATCAAATTCAACTGAATGAACCCACCAGAATCAAAGTATACCTGCCCTAGAAAGTCTCCGGGGCATCTCCAAATCGATGACAAATGCAATCTTTGGCTGTTACGTAACAGGAACCTGCTGGGATAAGCAACACTGCGTTCCTCCTTGCAATTCTCCTCCAGCTCCAGACGGCTAAATATAGCTGGGCTTAACATCGCTGTATCATTCCTGTTATGACATTATCAAAGTTGTGGGAGTGTTGTGGACTTTTTTGTGATAGTCTCCCTCAATGTCACAACAACAGATCATAATAAAAAAATGCACATCTGCCGAGAATAAACACCATCTTCACTCAAAAAATGAACTATCGCTGTTGTAGCCATCTTTGCTCACAGTACAGAGAGAATGCAAGTAACTACATTAACGCTTATGTTAATCATTCTAAAAATGTAGTACTGTCGTGTCGACTTTACTTAGTGTTTGATTGGTCAACTTAATAGCGTCGAGTAAAACGCAAAACCATATAATATTGGACCTATTGTTCAGTTTGCTTAATATAAACAAGTTAATTCAATATGACTGGTTGGGGTGGATTTCCAGTTTGCAGCATGCTATGCGTAAGAAATTAGTGTTATTTTAGGTGTTTTTCAGTAAAGACTTGTTTGTACTTAATGTTCATTTGACTTTGGGATTAAGATGAGTATTTTTGAGTTTTAGGGGTACCATTTGATTAGAAGAGTTGTACATATGCTTTGGCTGTGAGAGGTTAAAGCGTGCCCATGATGTGTATTGTAGCATTCAATGAGCATTAACTGTCCTAATGCCAGTACTGAGATGCCTCTCATCTGATCTGCTCATTGTGTTTGTACTAACATGCAGTAATTCTTTATTTAATTTATGTATGACAATATAAAGTACAATTGAGAAGAATAAATATTGAGTTTGATTAACATAAAATTACTAGTATAATCTGAATGGTTTAGATTTTCTTAAAAAAATAGTTTGTTCACACATGGATGTGTGTCCAGCTGAGGCCTGAATGAATGGAGTGACCTTGGGCTTGTACGCTGAGCCAGCACTATCAGGTGCTCGCGCTGCAGCTCGGGATGCTGAGCCAGAGAGAGAGAGAGAAAGGCATCACCGCAGCTCGATCTTTCGCAGTGGGAGGAGGAGGTTGCGTAATTTTCACACGTTAAACAAAAGAGGCGTGACAATGGGGAGAAGGGAATCCAGGGGGGCTACAGAGGATCCGATTACGTTCATTTGTGTGCCATGACTACATCAAAACATTGGACAACTGGATAAAACAAAAAGATTGGAAATAAGACTTGATCATGATGTGCGATCTATTGAGGCAGCTTAAGGTGCATCTTGTTGAGGAACTGATGATTTCGGAATATACCAAGTGGGTCAAAATTTCAACATCAAAGATTATGAACATAGACTTAAGCTTTGAAAAGTCAGCCCATTTTGCCCCAAGACACGATGGTCATAAGAGATTTGCCCGAAACGAGGGAAGAATGCAGACAGTAAGGAACCGCTGACTGCCACAGACCAATTAAAGCGCATCAGATTAAACAGACGCCCCAGTCAGATGGCTTACCAGATTTGTGGCACACACCAACACCAGAAAGAGATGGAATATGTTTAAACATTATTTACGGCGCTATAAAAAACTACTCCCATTATAAATCTTACACCAACAATAACCCACATTTGAAAAACCATTCAAATGGAAAATAACAGCAACGCGAGTCTGTTTACATGTTTCCAAACAGGATGTTATTCAGGATTTTGGGAGCTGGAACTTCGCCTCAAACAAGTTTGGCAAGACTAAATTTGAGACAGCGTGAATATTGCATGGATGCGATTTTCATCCAACCAGGTTTTGTCGTGGTCATAGTTTCCATACACACCCTTGACTTATCAGCACATATATTGCAAGTAACACTGTTCCAATTACACAAGTGAGATTATCTTCTGAGGAAAGCAAGCATCTTAAATCAAGATGTGGTTAAACGATCCGCGCTGTATAACCCCTTTAAATGCCATTTATATCTATATATACATATATCACCACATCTACTGTCAAGACACGACATTGTCATGTCTAGTGATCTAGAAATCATTTATTTGAGCTGTAGGCTATATCCACACTTTGCATTTTTATCGTAAACAATAGCGATGTCACTGGCCATCCTAAAACGTTAAAAAAAGCTGAGGTCAATGTAATGCGCATATGTGAAATGTAAAAAGATTTGATCACATGACTAAATCAAATGACGAAAAATTTCTAATCGTTTTCAAACGTCCCAGTTCTCCTTATCCACACTACAACACGAAAACTGTCGTTTTAAAATTTATACACTTTGGAGGGCGTTTTTGAAAAGCTCAGTGTTCCTAGACAAAAACTTTGTCTCAGTGTGGACGGAAGGCCAAAAGGAAGAAAAAAATTTGCATTAGTGTGGACATAGCCTTAGAGAAAAATAAACATTATATAATGTATACACTTCTTATCTAAACAGTTTTCTCGCTCAAAGTTCATTTACTCAAAAGCAGAGCATCTGGTATTTTGTATATTTATGATACAGTGGGTAATTATAACTTTTTATATGTGCGCTCTGACACAAAGGGAGATATAACAAGAGACAGACAAAAGAACGCAAACGAGAAAAAAATCTGCGAAAAGCAAACTTAACCTTTAATTTCCCAGCTAACAACATATGTTCAATAAATGTTTTGCTAACATTGCTGTGAAGTTATGAAATATTATTTCTCCGTGTTACATTCCACCAACAATGTATGTATAACATCATGTCAATGTTTTTAGAACGTTTAGCAAGATAATGTGGATAAAATGTTCATTAAATGGACAGTCATGATTTACTCACCCCCAAGTTGTTCCAAACCTGTGTTCATTTCGTTCTTCTGCTGGTTGTGGTCAACAGAACAAAGATTTAAATACAGTTTTGGAACAACTTTAGGGTGAGTAAATGAATACAGTTTTCATTTTTTGGTGAACTGTCTCTTTTATCATTACTACCGCAACATATTGATAATTTTGATAGAAAGTTTGCCAAAGTTCTGAATGTTCCCTGTTAACTCTGCAAATAAGGCTTGGTGGTATATATACTGTATATAGAAAAAAACAGCTAGTAAGCACCAGGTCCCTATTACACTGCAAAGAAAATAAACTCCAACCACATGTAAAGCAAAAGAGGAAAAATATCTCTCAACAATTTCACAAGCAAAGCATGCACAAACTTTTAAACAGCCCCCTTGCTTAACATTTCCAGAGGTCGAGCCTCGCATTTGAAATTGCAAAGTCTGCCGTAAGCAGCAAGGAACAATTTGTCCCAATGTACATTGGTCAGCAGCCCTCACACATAAAAAAAGAGAACATCATGAGCAGTATTGATCCTGAACTTTAGCTAACTACCATTATGTCCCGGGCACCAAGTGTCCTTACGTGTCCGATCGCACTTTGTCCAGTCACCTGGCAGAGCTTCAAGAACACCCACAACTTAAGACAGACTATACAAGGATGCAGACATAAATAAATAAAAATGAGCATAACACAAGGAGGAAGCATCTCAATCTTAGTACCTGTAGAAGAAACAGTCACAACACACCAGAACCCCCATGCAGCTTGTGAAGTCAGCAATCAGATTGTTCTGTCGTAGCGCTTGCCTCAAGGATTTACGAGATGTCCTACAGGTGAACAGCATACATCATAGCGTGAACTCTTGGCAGAGCTGCGGCGAGACGCAAGCTGGTTTTACTCAGATTTTAGTTTCCCGCTCAGTGTTCAGTTGCTGGACGACTACACACAGTAAAGCTTTTGTTAGGTGGCGATTTCCCCTTGGCACGGTGCAGACAGAACAACACTCCAGTCAGCAAACAATCACAAACATCCGCAGCGAACGAGCACAGCACGTAAGGTTGCTCAGCACTTGTGTGTTCCTGTCTGCTGATACCCACAGTATCCACCCTCCCATCTTCTCTTTCTTTCCCTCTTTCTCTCTCTTTCATTCTGCTGCTGTCTCTCTCTCTCATTTCCCGTTGGCTCTGACTCTGAGGCGGGAACCCTGGGTTGGCAAATAGACTTGCTGCAAACTGATGACGAACCACTGCAGAAATATTCTCAGCCAGGAGTTTTTAAGGCTCCGAACAGCCCCAGCAAACGTTGCCTTTAGGGATTTTTCTCCATGCTCAGCCTAACAGAAATACTCTCAAAGTTGGTCGGTACATGGAGATAGATTAGTGCACTGTGTTGGTAAAATAAATAAGGAAACTATGGTGGTTAAGCTACTAAAAATACAATTAGAAAATGTTTGCACAAGACATTGTACATGAAAGTATACCGGTCAAATGTCATCATAATTTTTCTTTTCAATATATTGTTATTTATTAACTTTCACTTACTCATCCTCCTTTCTTTCTTCTGCAGAACACAAAAGAAGATATTTTGAAGAACGTTGGTGACCAAACAACATGGACCCCCATTGATTTATTGACACAAAACCACTGAGACATTCCTCAAAATATCTTCTTTTGTGTTCCACCGAAAACTGATTACACATTCTTAAAACATTATCTTATTCTTGTCAATGTAAATTTTACAATTCTGATATGTTTGTGTAAATAAAAGCTTGCCCAAAAACCTTCAAGCGTTTGTGCATGTAAATATGCATAACAGATGATCAATTACTTTACCTCAGGAACAGATTACATCACCCACTATGTCAATCTAAAACCACAGAGCGGCAAGACATGATGCCTTTGTCTCAAACCTTAGTTTCAATGCATTAACTAAACACCAACCACAGTGATTTTCTCTCAGACTCGATGACGTAATCCCTAGCAGCATACAGCCTATACAGAGCAAAACCTCTGGAGACCACAGCGCCTTCCATAAGAACCTTCCCTTTGTCAATAGAGTTCTGTAGGGTACAACTGTTTTCTCCCAAATCGTTTCATCTCCCAAATCTTTTTATCTCTAATATCAGAAACAGACCCAAGTAACAATGAGATAAAACTCAGTGGCTAAAGATGGGAGAGGAAACGCGCCTGCATGATCTATGGTGAGTGCAATTTTGAATGAAGCACACATCAAAAAGAACACATTAATTGTAAGGAAAATAAATGAAATGAGATTTAACGTGTAGACTGAATAAAGAAAATGAGCTTGTTGCCTTGTGCCCTAATGATGTGTTCACTCAAACCCCAAAGGATCGACTCATTGAAACCACTGAATAACAGTTGAGGGGTGGCAGTCGAAACATACGATGCAATGTGTTTGTTTCGGTTCCCTCAAAATGGGAACGAAATCCCACCCAAAAGCAGAATTTACATCTTATATTTCACATCAAAAGCCGCTTTGAGAGACCTCCACGTTTCGTTAGGAGACACCTTAAATTTATAAACCAGAAGTTGTTAAAAACGAACAGAAAACTCCCAAATCACGGCGCATGTGGGTGATAGGGTGCCTCTCCTATTTGACCTGAACAAAACATCCGCTTTTATTCAGTCGTGTTAAACTCAAAACCCGTGTATCCGAGTTTGTCATACAGTGGAAACGAGTGGTTCAAATGTAGCCTACTGGGTGACCTTACGGAAACACATGTGGCTTTAACGGAACGCAAGAATGGAAACAAAACGCGAACGCGACAAATATTGCAGCTCGCGCCTCAAAGTGACATTCAACGCGTTTAAAACAAACGAAAATGCCGCTTCGTAATGTTTGCAGAGAAAAACTTGCTTTCAAGTCATTCGAGTACAATGCGTACGCATGTTTGTCCCAAGATCCCCTTATATGGGTAATATAAACTGCTTACCTATTCAACGTGTACGAACCGTTCCGTTTAAACCTCATTTTGGACCTTAAAAGTTTGACGATGAAATCCAGAGCTGTATCGATTCGGGCTGCAAAGCACACAGACAGTTTTAACAGTAAGCTGCTTAAACACAAAGAGAAGACGTTTGCGTACGAGACCGCCTCTCATGTCCGTTTGCCTCAGTAGGACTGCCTTAAAAATCAGACAGGGGGATGAGAGTGAGACGAACAACACTTCATTGTGTGCCTGTGGAGTTATGGCAATAAAACATTGTGTTTTGTCTGACCTTAGCTGCTTGTGGCGAAAACAAAGCATGGAGTATGTTTGTTGTGAGAAAAGAGACACAAAAATAGCGAGCCTCTTTTCAATCAACCTGATAGACTTTTATAAATACTGGATGTTTATTGATAAAAAGAGATGGGAAAAAGCACGATAAGGTGTGATGACACATATTTGTGTGTATTTGTTTATTTTGTGTAATTGTGTACGATTGAGAAAGACACGTTTCAACATCCATTAGGTTCCTTAACCAAACATTTACAGTAGAGCGCACATGATCATTCTGTGTCAAGTCTTGGATGTTTCCCACGAAGAAATATATTGGGAATATATATAAAAAGATACTCTAAACCACGAGACCCCACCCAATACACAACACTGTCTGGTTCCACTTAACTTAAAGTGCCGGACTAAAAATAGAAGCATGTGAATGCTGTCCATGCAACAGTCTATGAAGAATCATGTAAAGAATGACTAAACCAAGTGCCAAGTAACATTTTTTCCGAAAAGAATATGATATACAGTAGATGGACTGAAATCATAATCAACTGCCTCGCTTTTGTAAGAAAATGCAAGGGTTTTGTTTGTCCACACAAAACTCACTGTTGCAATGCTGCATTATTCTGGTTGCTTCCTGGCCCAAGTGAAAAGATCACACCAGGTTTAAATGTTATGAGTCCCTCCTCCGATGTACAGTGCTTAAATTGATCAGACCACCTAGCCGTCATAATAAAGAGAAAACACAAATATTGTAATATTAAAACTAGTTTTTCTATTAATAATAAAAGTTATAAAAGCAAATAACTGTAATTGGGCATCTGTATAAAACAATCCTATTCCTACAAACCTTACATTTGGAGGTGGTCTAATAAATTTGCTAAGTAATGTATGTCTATGCACAATTTTGCCCAGTTTGCGAAAAAATCATAAATCATCTTGTTTAGAAAAGTAAAGACACACAAGGGCGGTTTCCCGGACAGGGATTTTGATCAAGACACCCTTCACATTTAAATTAGTCTGGGACTAGCCTTAAACCCCGTCCTGGAAACCACCCCACAGTGTTTCAGTAAAACAGTTTAAGGTGTTTTTGTCCAATCATATTTCACATTAAAATATGAGTGCAGCGATGAGCTACATAATATACATGTCACTGGTATACATCCCAAGATAGACAATGTATGAACTAAAGAGATAAGATCTCCAGCATTGTGCCCTTTAATACTTTTTAATAATATTTTTTTTATGAGAAATGTCTACTAAGAGCTTCTTTCTAACTCAATGCAGGTCTTGTTTGGCAGTCAGACAGAATATGATGAATGTGTTTCTATCTCTGCTGGTTATTTTATCTTGGCTGGTTGGCAGGACCATCATTATAATTACAGTTTGCTGCCAGTGTCTTGAGATATTGATTCCTAAGACTGGAGTCTGCGTTACACAATCCTCAGCGAGAACCATCAGAGCACCGGGACAAACCAGTCATATACTGTACCACTGAGACCGACTACTGTATTTAAAATGCAAAATAAATGATTAACACACACCTCCTTACACCACGCCCAGTTCGTTTCGAAAGAACAATGCATCTGGTTGTGACTTTGAATATTAATAAGGTTTGGTCTCTTGTTGTCAGTAACAGGATGCTGAAAAAACATTGAAAAGGACTTATAGCTAGCCAAAGGTGCGGTCACATTTGACATTACATAAACAATTTAACCCGAGGAAGCGGGGTAACTCAAGCCCGTTTCTAAAAGAGTGGTCACTTTAAATCAGAGTCGCTAACCATAGTAACTTACTCTTTGAACCTAACCTGGTCGGGAGCAGGTTTTCTTTGGTAAACCCAGAGTTTACCAAAGAAAAAGAAAAACCCAGAGCAAGTGGTATACCTCATTCATCATTCATTTATTAGTACAGTCATTCATGGCACATTTTTTGATCACACAGAGACCTTTCAATGACTTAAATGTCACATGTTCTTTTATAGAGGATCCTTTATGTGAAGAGGCTGCATTCATTCATATGGATGTACTGATTTCAGGAGAGAAATTTAGGACCCGAGTGGAATTTTGTCAGTTCCCTGTGCATTTTTATTAAAACTGCATCATTTCTCTTTACAGTGAATTAGACATATCAAAATATAACTCATCCTTCTTTGTATCAATAACATCATCCAACGAGTATCACATCAGAGCAGATTCTTTCCCTTACATGCTTTCACAAAATGTTAGTTTTCTAGGGATGATAAGAATTTACTTAATAAAGTGCATGAATAAAGAAATGCATAAATACAGACAAATGCAGCAATAAAGTGATAAAGGTATTAAACAATTAATTTAGACGTGCAGCCATTACTACCCAGATCTGCTCCGAGCAGGATTCGAACGAATGATCAGTCTGACTTTGACACGAGAACATACGATCTTCGGTATTTTTCTGATTTATTTCTGTTGTTTCATTCATTCATTTACTGATTCAATAGTTTGTTTATGGTACATTTAACTTTTTTGGTGTTGTTGCCATGGTGAATCGTGACATCGGAGCTCCATTGATCACAGCTTGGCGTAGTTGTGGTGCAAGCGCTTAACTCAAGGTAAGTTAAGCATTCCTGTGGCTCAGTGGTTAGAGCATAGTGCTAACAATGCCAAGGTCCTGGGTTTGATCTCAGGGGATTGCGCATAGTCAGAAAATCAAGCGTAGCATTAGTTCTGGCAGGTCATGTGGGTTCAGCTAATCAACGTTAACTAATAGTCATACAACACACACTAGACTGCATCCTATTAAAGTTATATTTCTTTGCTCCTTATCATCTGCTTAATCGTGTTGCACTTAAAACCCACCTCCATCCCCATCTCCTCCTTATCTGCCTGTATCTTCACATCTTTTACTTTTATCCTGTTCCGAATCCGGAGCTGTTCTGGTTCCCCAGCTGGGGGGACATGTATTGCTGCACTCCTGCTATGCCCATGCAAGGCTGCATTGACAGCAGAGAGTTTGCCCAGGACAGTTTTATTCCGCCAAACTAAATATATTCTATTGTTAAATAATTGATGACAGTGGTCCCGACAGAACAAATGTATAATACAATGCAATGTAAGTCGCTTAGGATAAAAGCGTCTGCCAAATGCGTAAATGTAAGACTACCCAGAGTTGATAGACCGAACACAAATCAGCTGTTCTGAAACCAAAAATTAAAAGTTTTGTATTTCGGTTTTAAAAAGCTCAACAATAACACATTTTAACTCTGTGTTGGCTGAAGCTCCTTATTGACCTTTTTGTTATTTAAATAGCACGTTTGTAGAAACATTCAGCCGATTTTCTGTGTGCAGGAAGTACAGAGCAGTGAACACGGTGTAGGGATCACTGTAAAAAACACAGTTCATTTATGGAGCGCTCTTCTAATGGGCTGGTGACTTAAATCAGGTGTGTTAAACGGGAGAGAGAGCGGAGAGTGGCGAGGAGGACCAGATTTAGAACCGCTAGAATGTTTATGTTTCCTAAATGGTGAAATGAGCTGTATAATACAGGTGTGTATCATTGTATTAATAGATGGAAACCATTACATACCTATACTTAATGGCTCCCTCATTTACAGACAGGCCCCCCAAAAATAAAATTTTGGCAACGCCACTGCTTTAGACAATAGGGCCCCAAAAGGTTATCAGGTGAAATTGTCATTTCATTTCTAGTGAAGTAGTTAGCTTTCATGCAATATCTTTTGCAGTACAGTGGTAAATACAAGGCTTTCTCTGGACTTGAAGACTTGTTCTGGAATCCATGATTGTTTAATCTATGTCTAGGAAACAGGGCAAAAGCCTGTTCTTGGCAGTGCTAATGCTCAATATAATTTCAGAGACAGATTTGGCATCATTGTCTGCCAAAGAGTTAGAAAACTCAAAAGCGATTCTCCCACATGCACCATCCATCACTTGGGTATGAGGTAAATGTCATTTTCTAGAGGAAGATCGAGGTACAAAATCAATGTTCAAGGAAGAAGAAAGCAAAACATTTCAGACAAAGTTCAAAAGCTTTAAATTTGATCAAAAATCCAATTTCTATGATTACAAAAATATAGTGTCAATATATAGTTTATTAAGGGGGGGACTGCATCATACATTCTGACTTTTTATAAACTGTTAAACGTGCTGGATTCAAGTGCAAGTGTAACCAGAACGCTTCGCACCACTCTAAGCGGGCCTCGAACCGGGTCGGACCGGCATGGGAGACGGGCGCTCTAGCGAGGAGGCTAAAGACCGCAGTCTCTAGCGTCTGTTGCTAGAGCGTCCTTGAGGCCGGGGAGTGAGGTTTACATACTGCACAGCACTTCACTAGCTTGCCTCCGTTACACAAGTGTCAAAAAACGAGTTCGACGAATTACGTTGTATTTCTAAACACTCCCTCAGCTTTCATACAAAGTTTTTTTTCAAACATGGCTCACTGTTATGTAACAGAGGTCCTTATACCTTTCATAAGCAATTTCGCCCGAAAAAACACAAGCGCACACATCAACCAGAACAAGAGACTGAGATAGAATGCGATTGAAATTCACCCATTGATTCAATTATTGCATTTAGTTTCTTCCACAGATCATTTGATTCGCTTTATAGGATGCCAGTTTAATGTCAAAAGGGGCAGGGATTACTTTTGTGCTTAATGTATTAGCGTTTTTAACTTTTATTGATGTGACTTTCGTTAATTTAAATAATATTTTCATAAATATCTTCTTGAAAAACAATGCCACCCACATCTTGGATGTACTAGGGGCAGTCTGTCCTACTGAGAGTCCTACTGAAAGGGAACCTTGTAGAACCCCCGAACTGATAGGGCCAGAGATGGAAACAATGCTCCCTATTTCCAACGCAAAGGTTCTCCCCTGTAAATAAAATGCAAACCCCTTCAGTGCATTACCCCTTATACCCACCCACTTACTCAAGCGATCGAGAAGAGTCCCATGATCCACTGCGTCGAAAGCCACGGTTGGATTCAAGCAGCACTAACGCTGTACAATCCCGGAATCCAAAGACAGCAGCAAGTCATTCGTCACCTTAAGAGAGGCAGTTTCTGTAATATAGTGCGCTCTAAAACCTGACTGAAGAGTATGAAAGATGTCATACTTGTTCAAATAAGTCGATGATTGATTAAGAAACACCTTCTTCAGCATTTTCCCTAGAAAAGGAACCTTAGAAATAGGTCGGTAATTGTTCAACAAAGCCGGGTCTGAGCTCGTATTTTTTTAGCTGCTTGTGCTATTCCCAACTTACGTGTCATGATAACACTAACATGTGTCAGTCATTTTTCAGCAAGTAAACTAATAAGCTAATAAACCAAGTTCAGCTCAAATTAATGTTCCATTTTCATTTATTTCACAACACATTGTAAACAGTCTAAATAAAAATAACTACAATAATAACATTTAGGCACACTTCTGCATCTAAAATTTACATACATGAATGTTAAACTACCCACAAACAGGATATCCATAGATCAACTTAAGCAGTCATCAAATCATGAGTCACATTATCAGGTATTTCCTTTACACAAAGAAAAAAAATATGAATTAAAAAATTTTCATGTGTGGTATATGTGGTTTTGGCACACTTTCATGTGAATGCTATGTAAACTAAATACTCATGTAAAAACTCATGTTTTTCACACGGAATTTGAGGGTTAAAAAGTTCTCTGCACAACTAAATCACCTTGCTGATGGGTCTTCTGTCCGCTGGATATTCTTCATTCTCTAAGCTTTTGTGCATTTCTGACTCTTTTTTCAGAAGCATCTTCTTTCCCAGCCTTGACTGACTATTATCTCTAGATTTCTTATTAAAAAAGGACATTATGTCCTTAGGATTTTTTCTCTTCATTTGAACTGCAAATGGTAAAATTATGAAAATGTGTAAATGAAAAGAAGACTCTCAAATACACCACAAGTAATATACCGTCAGTATAGAATAAGCTGTATTGATTACTTGAACTGTGCTAATTTGTCTTTGAGAATAACAGACTTTTTATCAAACATTCACCCCAATAAATGTAAGCTACATTTTATCTCATTTCATTAACAAATAACATTTCTTAAGTGGGTTACACGTTTTCTGGCAGCAGCTGGTTCTTTGTATAGGCAAGAATCACGACTGATTTATATGTAGATTTAACATCCGCAACAATGGAAAATAGGGGTCAGTATTTTAATATGATGTGTAATGATATGCATTTTCATTATATTTTTACAAAATATTTCCATTACCAGCGTTATCTCACTGAAGGCTTACAGTATCGACATTGTTTGCGTCCTATTTGCTAATTTTCGTTTTGGAAAGCATCATTATTGCATCATTATTGCCACTCGCAAGGCACACTGTGTATTGCATCCGTAATTGCTCGGTTGTGGTAAAAAATTCCAAAAATGATTTAGTTTAGTAAATAAATTCACTTGCGCTGCCCACGGGGAAGCTTATACAGAGACATTATTTACAACACTGGTAACAGACCATAGGTTATATGCACACGGGACGACAACGTACTTCTGCTAAAATCTAGGTCACTTCCGCTTTCATACAACTAAGGTGATTTTTCACCAAGTTATAACGATGTGTTTAGTAAGAAAAAGTTTAAATTTGGCAAACCAATAGCACTGATGGTGAGCATTGTTAAGTGCCTCTGTGGTCATAACTCTAGTAAGTGCAAAAGTTCACTTTGCTTGATGTACCTTGAAACAGATAGCCTGATAGCTTCTCCTTTTTTGGTTGTCTACGTATGGCGAAATGTTTGAAAAATTAAAATCAAGTTGTTGATCGTAATCCTATGTGCATCCTGAAGCGAAACGCCATTGTTCCCTATGCAGCCTGATGTACCATAGCTGGCAGCCATATTAGCAGAAGGACATCATCGCTCCATGTGCATATACCCCATTGCGCTTGTCAACCACATGGGGGAACCCGTGAGAAAACGGTGTGGATTTTTCACTGGTTAAATATGAGAAAAACCTACAGGAAAAAATTTGCTGACAAATAGTAAGTTAAAAAATACAACAGCACAAGAACAACAAAATATACCTAATGATAAACAAACTTAACATACTGTATGAAGTAAAATCTAACGGAGAAAACAATACTTTTCAGCTTTTGTTGTTTCTTACGATCTGCTGCAGCAAATTACATTACACAGACCTAACAAGGGCCATGTGGCCGGAGTGACGCAAGTGTTTGCTGAAAAATGTCAGACCTCCCGGTTGGAAATGTTGCCTTTAGGCTCACATGCACAATCAAATCAATCTGCAAAGACCTCGACTGAAGCACACTGCCCTCTGTCTAACAGCTCGGACAATCATAGATCGTATATAAAACATTAAATATTTGTCTGTTTGTGAGCTTGTTAACCTGATTACCTTAACAAGGTTTTGGAGGCACAGTCAAAGCTGTGATGCACTGAGCCAAACGCTGTTTAAGCCAGGAAAGTCACTAAATTCTTAGACGCTATAAACTATTTGGTGCAGAAAATTGAACTTACGTAACTCGCTCGATTTATGTGTGTAGGGTAAACTGAGCTCGAGGCCTCTGGGGTAAAAGGACCATTTGATTTAGTTTTTCTCCAAAACAAACAGCAACAAAAACCACAACAGTACTTTTTTCGCTACCTGTTTCTATCCACGCACTGCAAGATCTTCCGGCTTCATGTGGTTATTGTGTGAGCGGGTCCTTGCTTATGATTGTAAACTTGAAATAATTGTTCGAATATACGTTTTTATCTTATAACATACATTATGACAGTTGTGGCTAAATAAATTGCGCTACAAATATGTTATATGTATTGCAAATAATACACTTTAATGTTTGGTTTTGTTTTGTTTTTGTGCTTACACTGCTTTAAGAAGCTGTATCCAATTGTTTAGCTTTCTTGAAAGCACCCAAAAATAAATATTCTGCCATCATTTACTCACCTTCGAGTTGTTCCAAATCTGTTTAAATATCTTTAGAATCTTTTATTTTAGGATTTTTGGGTGAAGTATCCCTTTGAAAATAGAATTATGTTAAAATTCAGTTTCATGTCTCAGTGACAGACCTATATAATTATTTTAAATTGACATACGGACGGTTAAATTAAACAAGTTGTATGTTCATTACAACAAAAATGGTATTGCAAATAGTTTTTGTTTTGGAATTAAACTGGAATTTTAATATCAGTTTGAAGTTTTGTCCAAACTATTGTGACACTACTCGACTACTGTAATGCCTATTGTATCGAACCGTGCACCATGGACATGCTTTTGGTGGGTGGATATGCTGTATTATCATAAACTTTGTAAAAGTAGCGATGACCCCAGAAAACTGTTTTTTGTACTCCCATGACTCTCATTTTTTTACTCTTATGAAGAATGTGATTTTAGTTTAAGATCAGTGGGAGTCTGAGCAGTGGAGTCATAACAGCAGTCATCTTCCTCTCACTCCTTTACAACATTCCACTCGTGTCTGTGTACTTCATGAACCAACCACCGTTAAAAAACACACACAGAAAAACACCAACTATAGATTAATGAACAGGGTCACATTGTTTGGGTCACATTGAACCAGCAGACAAATAAATATTGTATGTATCCTGAAATTACAGTAACTATAGATAGAATTGCGACTCATAGACACATTGACCAGCCAGTAAGATTTCTTATCAGCAAATTTTAAAACCGCATGTAAAATTATAATGTAAAAATACATTTTAATATATAGAAATAATGATATATTTTGATACTAATATTATTATATACTAAAATGGGTATTGGGCGTATGGTACAGCCTTTACAGTACTGGTATAGAATACAGTAGTAAAGACATGTTGGTTATGATCGGTGGGGATGCAATGATGCCATCTAATGGTAAGTCCTAAGAAATTAGGACATACCATCAAACTATAGTAGATTTTCTGAACAAAATGTACAGTAATTTCTGCTTTACAAAGTCAGCAGCATAATAGTTGGGGTGCAATGGTGTTTGTAGTGTTATTGATGGTTTTTAGCATATTGCAAGGTGGCTGCTTACGAGACAAAACCAAATTTCTAGTAATGACGGCCTTTCTTGTTATTTCTCCTGACGTTGTTCTGCTTAGGAAAGAAACAAGCTGCATGAAGTCTCATCCATGTTTGTAGCACAACTTAAATCCTGAGCAATAGCAATAAATGCTTGTCTTAGCACTAAACTTGACACATTTCTACAGAAAGGAAAAAAGGACCAAGACAAAAGGATGGGAGGTGACCGGAAACTCTTAACCACTTGGCCACAGCTCCAACATAAAATGTTACATTCTGTACTTTTCCCACCACATGCATGAATGATTCTGAAACTTAATTTAAGATGGGTATCTTGACTCAAGACAAAAAACGGTTAGACCTACAAAAACCCACAGTTCAGTTTGTGTTTTTAAGTTTTTTTGTGTATTATGTTTTTGTCATTATAATGACATTATTTTGTTGCCAGTTGGGCACCAAATTCATACTCAATTGTGCTCAATTGTAATAATCAATTATAATGATAATTTACATTACTATTAATTTACATGAAAAATACATTATTTATGTTTCAATTGAAGTGATTTACACATTCTTGATAAATAAGAGCAACAAATATTTAAAGCAGCATTATATTGACAGTTTGTCTTCACATTTACTGTAATTTACAGTTAACATGCCAAAAAAACAGCATGCAAGCACCCTAATTCTAGACACAAGGTGTTTACATTTTGAATAACTAAATGCACCTTTCTAATCTGAAAGGAAAATGTTATTTTCAAAAACCAGTGACAGCATATAACCGCAGAGAGACGTGATAAACGTTTCCTTCTCAACGTTTTTATCACCCTTGTTAAACCTGTTAGTTACTCGTTTCATTTTCACAATAAGTGGGGACGGATATGGGTTGTAAAACTCACTTAAGATTGAAACAGTAAGCTGTGGATGTGTGACCATGCAAACACCACATGAAATTCTCTAGAACAGCAATATAGACAGTCTGAGAAATTGCCAAAAAATCTGTTTTAATTAACCCGTTTTTTTAAAGACTTTTTTAAGTTGCTGTTCTGAGACCATTTATGTTGGACCATTTTGCTGACATTATTTTGCAGATAGATTTGCAACATCAGCACTTATGCAGCAACTTCTAGCCTAAACAAGCACGCTGACCGCAGATCTGTGGATTGGGTTAAGGTTTGACTTAGTGGGACAGAAATGTAAACTGATTTGACCTTGACTTCCGTGAAATGGCTGAATGTATTGCAATCCTCCCATTAATAATCACACAACACCCAGGCAGATGACCAATAATATTTTCCACTTTTAACTAGATTTTTTATTTAAATGTAATACAGATAAATTTTGTTATTTTTGCATTACAAAAGCCTTTAAATCCCATAAATAGTTTCAGGCTACTGAATGTAAACTGATAGAGAGCCTGCCATAACATGCAAGCTGAAGGACAGGATGATGTTTTCACAATGGCATCATGGGTCACCTTGACAAACTAAAATGTACATTAGGGCCCAATTAAATCAAACTTAAAAGAGGTAGGATCGCATGACCCCTCCAAAGTTCATTGGCTTAGGCTTTGGACATTCCATCTGCCGATCACAATGAATATTTGTGAATTGTTTTGGTAGGGATGTCCCGAGCCGATCGCAAAGAAAGGGATCGGGGGCCGATCAAGGCATTTCGATACCTGATTGGGATCGTATATATTTTGCCCGATCAAATACAAGTATCAGATCGGGACGGGGAGAAAATAAAATGACTTGGATCGGGAGCACAAAAAGTGTGATCGGGACATACACAGTTTTGGGTTTTAATAGACTCGATCAGGCTTTAAAGAGCCTCTTTGACCCAACATTATATCTTAGCTATCTCGAGACATTTTAAGCAGGTTCTATTGACACTTCGTGTGGTGGTGTTTACTTAACAGGGCTAATGATTCTATAAACCCTTTATACTACTGCTTATGAATCACTTCAGGTTAAAGAGGTTATCAGTTAAAAGCACAAGAAGAGACGCAAGATTACAACGAAACCGGATGTTTCTACGAAGTAAAATTTAGAAGCTAGCAGCTACCATTCGTATCTAATTCAATCAAACATAATTATATCATATTCACTCAAAAAATTATTCTGTGTCTTAATATCACAAAAAATAAGTGTCCCCTGTTGTTGATGATTGCATATTTATTTTTTTTCCAGTGAAAAAAGTGTTCCTTCCTTAAAATAGCTTAAATATAACTCTACATTTTTTCATTGGGATTTATTGATAAAAATAATTCAACAGTTAATTTCTCCAAAAAGTATATATATATTATTTAAGTTTATTTAATGGAGAAAAAGTATTTCATATTTTCAAATTTGAATAACGTTATACAATTGTATAATTACTATATTTTTATATAGCCTACACTATATATGTTAATATTACAAATATGTTGGCAAATATTTTTTTTTATTTTTTTTAAAAACTGTATATTTCATTGATATCACAGCGTTTAAACTTTATTTTTAGAGTATTTTTACTAAACTGGAAGCAGGGATTTTTATTGCTAACATAAAAAGTAAACAATACATTTTAAGTTCTAACAAAATTAGAGCTTTGCTTGCCCAGGAGTCTTTTGGCAGTTCATTATTTAAAAGCTATAAAAATCTAAAGATGCTTACAAACAAAAAAGACCTTGTGATAGTTTGCCCAAAAATTTAAATCCTGTCATCATTTACACATTCTCTTGTCATTTCAAACCTTGATGATCTTTCTTTCACAGAACACAAATGAAGATATTTTGAAAAATGTTGTAAACTGGCCCCCATTCAGCTACATTGGCTTTGTGTCTGTGAATGGGGGCCAGTGCTTTTCGGTTACCAACTTTCTTTAAAATATCTTCTTTTGTGTTCTGCAGAAGAAAGATAGTCCTAAAGGTTTGAAATGACAAGAGAATGAGTAAATGATGACAGAATTTTCATTTTTGGGTGAACTGTCACTTTAATATTTCCCAATTTTGGGCTTGTTTTTAAATCCACTGGCAGAGTTCATTCTGCACTATAAAATTTGCAAGCAAACATGCAAGAGCACAACTGTGCCAAACACAACATGTACTGTGCTCAGGGACAGAGCAAGACCTTTCCGGAATTCACAAACATCAAAACTATTTTTTTTAAATGGCAAATCCTAGCATTCACATTTGATACCAGCTGTTACACTTTAACAGCAAATATCTGTCTACAATTGTATCTACAGGAGACAAATTGTGAAGAACTGTATACTCGGATGTTAAATCAGACTAAAGTTATAAAAGTTGAACAGGCATCATAAGCGTCATCGCTACCCCAAGATGTGATACACTTTCCATAAAGCACTGCTCTAAAAACAATGGTTCCCTCCACCCAGCGGAGACAGTTTCCTTCCCTCCGGCCTTTCTGTAATCTGTATTGTTTATACATAGTGGAAATCTCCACTCAAATAAACTTCTTTATTCCATCCTATGTGTGTCAAGTGCCCTGTGTGACGCCAGTTGCCTTAAAGCATCTTAAACTAACACGCCATTGGGGACGCCAACCATCTTTAACAACAGGCTTGCTCTTTAAAAGCCAGGTGAAAGACAAGACTATGTAAATAAATGCCACTGTTCTTTCACAAATGACACATTTTTGTCTCTTCTGATATGACTTTTATCTTCTGCTTACGCAATCATGGCCAGGTGGGCGGGAAAAATATTAACCAATAATATCATAACCTTACATTGTTTTAGGCCAATCAAGTCCCAGACATTTTCAAAGCCCACCCCCAAAAATGTCTGATTACTCAAAAAGATTGTCACATATGCTTAGTTCAACAGCAAGACAAGACGTGTTACACCAGGCTTGGCATTGGTTTACAGACATTAAACTCAATTTAAACACTGCCACAAGGACACTCATGCAAGATATCAAATACTAAAAGATACTTTGGCCTACCATCCAACTAAGACTAACATGAGGCATCATATGATCAAAATAGACCAAAACAGCAAGAGAAGTCCATACGTAGTGGGTCAAGAATGTAAATGTATGGGCAGTTAAACTAACTGGACGATGGCATAAATCCATAAGAATGCCTGACAAAGCCTTACTCACTGTAACCAGAAGCCACACGTAACCTCTCACTGACAGACACCAGAGAGACTCTCTTAAAATAACATTTCTACCAAATGATTCGGCTTGCGTGTGCTTATTCATAGCTTCTAGGTCTAAAACTAAAGCAGACACACATCAACAGAAACAACAGAAATTTGGGGAACATCTTTTAAATCGTTGTCACCTTTGAAATCTGAATCACAAACTTCAATTTCATACTAATTTATTATAAACGTTTTTTATTGATCTTCCCAAACCCTTACCATGAAGCTTCAGAATTTTCAAACATAGTGCACACATGCATAATGCACGTGACGTTCATATGTTTTTTTTTTTAAAGAATAGTGGACAGAAAAAGTATTTTATAATTCACCGTCATGTCATTCTGACTATTTTTCTGCTGCAAAACACAAGAGAAGATATTTTGAAGAATGTTCTGTTTATTTTACAAACATACAAACTTTTCATTACCATGCATCCAAATGAATGGAAAGTGTCTAAAATCATTAAATTGAACTCACCCCATCAACCAATCCATGCTGATGTAAGGGGCTGATCTATGACTTCCACCGGCTGTCTCAAACGTTATCCAGGGTTAGACTTGCTCTCTATTGAGTGTTGCTACAACATATCAATGTGCAACATTTATGTGCACAGAACCTCTAAAACAGCTTTGACTATAAATGATGTTTCTTAAATAGTTCTGGAAAAACCCAGCTGACAACATCAGTTCAGTACTGTCAGGACTGTGCAGGCGTTGTTGAACATGTGTGCCTATCGCAGTAATATTCAGCCCCGCTATTGCTTGATTTTAGGAATTACCGGAAGTCAAAGCGGGCGGTGTCTCAAAACCTCGTGAGCTGACCTAAACAAGAATAGACACGCTGTCACCGAACGAGCTGAAAGAAGATGAGAATGCCGTCTAGGTAGACAACTCCCTTGGTTTTGAAACAAACTCGAGATCCCCACCGGCGCTTCCGTGCCTGTCAATTGTTCACCTCAACTGCAGTCAAAAATAAACCATATCCTGCTTAACAGCTGCTTTTTACATAGACACGTTTTAAGTATTGTTGATTCTTTTGTTTTCCTTTTCTCAGAATCTTGCTTATTTAGTATTTGTGTTATTTATAATGATAATTTTGCAATTAAAACTATTTACATAATTACAAATGCATTTTTTCAAGCTGTCAACGTTCATGGAAAAGTCTTACATCCAACCAGCAGATGGCACTGTAGATATGCTTCTAGTGTTACGTTAGCAAAACATTCACAACACTAAGATTACATTTTATTTTGTTTAATTCTCAATCAATTTAAACTTTTAAAGTTTATTATAAATATAATTTTTAATACATACTTTATACCTTAAATTAATTTGATTCGACATTATTGACATTTCTACCACACTCACGATATCCATCACCGACCACAAGAGGCTATTTAGCCATTCTCCCTCAGATGTGTATGAGTAATTTATCGTCACATATTTGATTTGTGAGACAGATTGCTGTGACACAACGATATTGGGAGGACACTGGAACAAGCTTCACTTTGACCAATAATTTTATGAGACTCATAGCTGGAAACACGAATAAACTGAAAATTGAAGTAGGCTACGAGTGAACGCAATGCTGCATCTCCTGAGAAAGAAACGGATCTCAGGAAAAGGTAAAGACGGCGCGAGGTACATGATACAAAATGAAATTGAAGCATCGTATTAAAATATATGACCAGCTATATAATACTTTTTAAACCTAGGCAAATAATTCTCAAGTAGCCTATGTATGATTGACATTTGGGATGAATGTGGATCATAAAAGATTTGGGCCTTCTCTCATAGTTAACCACAACCCTTTTGAAAAAATTGCAAATGCTGGTTTGGTATGTTTTGATGCTGGTTTGTGCTGGGTTAAACTGGTCAAACCAGCATCAAAACATACCTAACCCAGCATATGCTTTTTTTTCAATAGGATAGGTAAACATAAAACCATGCTTTGATCATTATAGTAAAAGTGTGTTTAGTAGTCATTTTTAAACCATTTGTATTTTATTATGGTACTGTATTTTAAACATGGTTGCTGTGGTAAAGCCACGGTTCTTTCCTTTGAGTGACACATGTGGTATAATTGCTGACTTTGCTTTACATTACGTGGGTTCACATTGGTCAGCAGACAAGGTTGATTCCCTTTAGCCTCTGCAACGATTGTACAAATCAATACCCATTTCTCTGATTCCAGACACGCCGTCTTTCTCTGATCTATGAGGCCGGCGCCTGCCTGAGGAGTCATCCCTACCTGTGATTCATGCACAGCTGGCCCACCTGACAAGTATAAATGGTGTCTCCTTACATCCACATTAATGAAATCCCAGAAGACCAGAGATGATGCATGGAGAAGGGCATGTTATATAATACATGACCTCAATTTGGCCTTCTTAATGACAAATGAATTAGGATTCACCTAAAGACAATGTCACTGTGCACCAATAGATGGCAGCACCATGCAGGTGTGTATGAAATGTAATCTCGAGTCATTTGATGAATACACTTTTTTGGTTCAACCAAAAACGTAAATATTTGCTGTTGATTTAATTTAGGTCTTAATGTAAAATTATTTTATGAATTACCACGGACCACTACCTCAGCTAAAAATCTCTTTTATAGTTCTACTGTAGAAAAGTCACCATTACAGCCTAGATGGCCTGAGGGTGAGTAAGTTGCAAACTGCTATTTTTTGGTGATCCAAACCTTTAAAATATTTTTCCCATAAACCTTACTGTGAAAACGATAATTGTAGGTTGTGTAAACACAATAACTGCTCTGTTTCGGGCATCTCAAGGACAACACAACAAAGCCATATTGGCTCGACCAAAAGCATTAGTTTGAGGCGGAACTATGTGTTTCTCAGATGTGAATTTGGTGACTTTTAAATCAACAGTTAGTCTCAGAATGCTGTGTTACCTGGAGATATAATAATATAACATTTCATGTCAGTTGGCTCTCTAATTGGGTTTGTTATATTATCAGTTGTAGTGGTAATTTTGGCAATTAAAATATATTAGGCCAAAACATTTTTTATAGGCACTATAATTGGAGAAAGATTAACCAATGGCGTAATACACAAACTTCGCAAGTGTCTAAATACAGGCACAAAATAATTTCCTGGTACCAGAGGTCTATAATTTTGTTACGGTGAATCTTTGAGGTTTTTCTGTTAGGGAATAAACATTTTCAGATGCTTTCAATTTACGGTCATCCGAGGACACAGGGAACGGCACGAAATCCCACGGAAAGTTACCTACCAACTCCTGCAAACAGAGGAGGACTGCAGTTATGATGTAACAGTTTTATAAGTTGCCATATATAAACTCTGGGATCCGAGAGAGCCCTGGCACACGGCATGACTACATCTGGAAACCATCATCTCCACTCGTCCTTTTACTCTTGTATTCGGTCGCAATATTTTGTCCAGTACAATTATGTCAGCATGATAAGCATTAATGAATGAACATAATTAGAAATCTCATCAAACATTAACAAGGTCACACATCCATATTATGTAAACTACATTTTTTATGTTTGAAGCAATATATGCTTGTTATTTCCTTTAACTCTGATTTAATACTGATGTTTGCTGAAAACAAAATTTTAGGTTAAATCACTCCCATCCCTGTTTAAATATGCATTTTCTTTCAAAACAGAATAGATGTAGACTGCTAGCCTCAGCAGCAATGTGAAAGGTGGGTAGTTGGTTTTTGATGGTGATGTGAGGGAGGAACACAGGAGGCTCTTTTGTGTCGAGTGCATGTCATCATGCGGTCATCGTCAGCTGGCCTTCCGTAGTCATTATCTCTTCACAACACGCAGTCTAAATACTGCCTCACTAGACTCACTCAACACGTTACACAGGGTGTGTGTGTATACATCACCCGGATTCTGCATAATATCTGAGGGTCCTGGAGTTAGTCAAACCTTCATTCATCCATGCTATTAACATTGAATGACACGAAAAGTAAAGGAAAAATTGCCAAGCCGAGCAGGAACAGAATGGTATTCTCGAGTGGGAAGAGGGGAATTTGTCATGCCTTTCCCACAGGAACTTGTGTTTCTGGCCATATCGAAAGTCTTTCTTCTTAGCACTCTTACCTTTGACCCATCAGCTCTGTCTGGTTGTGTGCGTCTGTTTGTTGGGACCTGGGTGTTCACTCATGTGATGGAAATGTCTACTTCCACCATTCTCCATTTCACCTTTCAAAGGGTACAAACTACATAAAGACAAGTTTGTTATGGAGAACAATGGGGGGAGTTTCGAAAGAGACTTCCAGAAAATTTGTGCTACATGCAAAATTTCAACAGAGGTCAGGTGTGCTGGTCTTATCAACAAAACACGACTTGGTAGTTATCAATGGAATTGCTTTAAGACACAGATTTTACATTAGACAAATGGGAGACCTAAATAAAAATGTAAAAACACTATAAAAAGTAAACTCTCCAGGAAGTGACAAATAACATATGCTGGGTTGTTTAAACCCATTGTTGGGTCAAATACAATGTAAGCTTTTAACCCTGCGGTTGGGTTTGTCCATTTTTGACCAAACGCTTTGGTAAAAACAATCAAAAAAAATTTGTATACCCGATTGGCAACGTTAAGATTATAAAAAATGATTTATAAATTGCACTGTCAGATACAAGTTAACACGAAATGTCTGTTTGATGTTTGACGTTATTTTACTTTATAAAAAAAAACTTACAGTTCTGTTTCAAACACAGATGATGATAAAAAGGCAAAAAATATTTCAGCTTTAATAGTTTTAATAGTTAACTCACTGTAAAAAGATTTCTGTCTGCTGGAGCGACATAAATATATTGTAAAATAAAAAAGCCCTCTAATATAACAGAATGTAAGGAGATATATTTATATATAATACATTATTTTCCCTGTTTTTGTAAATTTGCAGTCTTTCTCTGTAATTATACAATCTTTGACCATTTTACAAAAATATACTGCATCTCAAAAAAGTTTTTTGACAGCTGGGGTGCCGGAAATAAACCGTTAAAAACCAGTTTTCCCAGGTTTTCTTGTAAATATACAGTATGTTTCTGTAATTTTTTAAATGAAAAAAGTCTTTAAAAAAGTATGTTTTTTCAGTGATATCGATTTGGGCCAGGTAACCTGATTATTTGGGTCTCTGAATATCTCGTGAATTTCTGATGGTTTTGGTAGTCTTGATACCAAGACTGCGCTGCACTAAACAAACCATGTTTATCCTGTTTTTAATGTAGTCTGTGACTTTTACATTGAATAACTTTGTTGGATAGGCATATCAAGAAAGATCGGTATAAATTCTTCAGTAGCTTCTACTTAGTGGCAGATCTATGGTGCTGAAATACTATAAAACTCCAACAGCATTTTATGTAGCGCTTGTCAATAAGTCCATTGTTGCTATGAATTGGGATGATTATAAAGTCGGTTGAGTTATTTACATTTGCATTTAGCATTGTTTTGCCATACTATCTTTGATCCCAGTAGAAAGGAGGTGATTTTATCTAATGCACTCAGCATTTTTAACCTTAGAAAAATCATTATGTTGGTAAAAAGGCTCTTTTTGAGCTTTAATTGAAGCTGTTCCCTCATTAGTGTAAGCCCTAATACAGAATAAACTTTAATATGTTTTTCCTTTTCATAAAATGGACAAATCTCCTCTAACCTGGTGTTAAATAAATATATAATATAATAAACAATTAAAATGTTATGTTTATCCACAAAAACAGTTTTGAGTGTATGATCTTGCACAATTGGGCCAAGTAGGACACAAATCAAACGAAAATAAATCGCTGGAAGCTTTTTCATATTTTGTAATGTCTGTATTTTGTTTCATCATCACAGAATGGGTACATGGGGAGGAACAAGCCTTTCAAAAGAACCTGAGGTATTTTGCGTCAAGCAGCCTTAGGTATCAAGATTTTCTCTTTTAAAAAAATCCCTATATCAATTAGTGTTGTTGATACGTTGCTATTCACACAACATAATAATAATAAAGTTGGCAACTATTTAACAATTTCAGCAAAAAAGGACAGCCTGCATCTTTTTATTACATGTTTTAAATAATGATAACAATGACTTTAAAAATATAGTACAGGAAAAGAAAAGGAAAGACAATGTCTCACACAGGGAAAAAAGGGAACTTACAGCAGCACAAATACAAGATCAAAGGTTTGCCATACAGAAAAGCTATAACTGAAACATATAGACATAAATAAATTGCTGAACTTTCTCCCAGCGAGAGGGCAATCCCATTCACACACACGCATACCCTTTCTGTGTTACATTTAAACTTTGGAGCACGCCAGAGAAACAAAGAGGATTATGGGAGAATGAAGTACAGAAAGAGTGAAGGACAGAAAGAGATAAGAGCGCTAAAGAGAGAGAATGTAGAAAAAGGAGAAAATGAGGAGGAACCTCAGAGCTTAGACAGAATATAATAGCAAGCAGTATGTATTGTCACCATAGTCCAGATTCTGTTGTCATCAGTTACTGACTTTATATATAAATTTATGAACCAACTAGTTTAAGAACAGACACTATTCTGCCTGGCCGAGTTTTAAATGCATCTATGTGTACTTTTTCATGTGTCTGAAGAGTTGCGGATGAAAAGTTTAGGGGCAATTCTCCTCTCCATGATGCCGGTCTACATGAGCATCTGCAAGGGTCAATCATTCACATCATCCATCCACACATCCTCCCACATTCAGACCCAAACAAACAATAAATAAAGTCATATAAATATGCAGAACAAACAAGGGGGACACAGACAAACCCCTTAGAGTCCCTGTCATTTCTTCCCTTCATTTTGTCTTCTGTGCTTGTTAATACAAAATTCTTATTCTTGAATTTCAAAAATGAGTCAAGTGGCTGCTCATTTTACAATCCTGGGGTATCATACATTTATTTTTTTAGATTAGTCATGCTGGATTAAAGTATTTTAATAATTCAAGCCAGCAGACAAACGAAAGCCAAACCAAATGCTTCAATTTGTGACACACACTGAGGGACAATGGTTACACACATTTTTTTTGTAAAGCATTGTGGTACCCTTTTAATGAAAACGTTGAAAATATCCTTCTTAAAGCAACAGAAAGTGCATTTAAACATCAGATCATTTCTGGTATTAACTACACACCCTTATGAACAAAAACGAAAACAAAAGAAGTAAATACACATATTGCTTGTAATTGCGTATCGGTCTGGTGAGTGTTTTCGTAAATGAAAGATCAACACTGAAACAGAAGAGGAAAAATAAAAATTCCACAATCTTTATATTATTTCTCATTACCAGAATGAACCAGTAGAATAAATTAAAACTGTAACTAAGAAAATGACAAAAACAGGTCCATTGAAATCACTGTGTATAGATTATATACTATTTGTAAGGAAAATAGCAGCCTCAAAGCATGCTCAGTGAGAGGAACGTGGGCTGCACAACAGTTCGAGCATCACCACTTGGGCACAGGAGGGGTAGGACAAGACCTTGAAATCTGGATAACAAAAGAGGGACAGAGAGCATGATGGGAAAACACCCACAATGCTTTTCCTTCATGACATGCCTGGTTCCTCCTCCAGAATTCCATGAATGCTGGGATACAGGAGCAGGGTGGACAAAAGCACTGCACAAAGAGGCCTTCATTCAGCCAGTTAAAGCATGTACCACTACGGCTTAGTCTGTGCTGACTCCTTGTGCTGTGGTGGTGTAACTTCACTGAGTCCAGGGCAGCATAATAAAAGAAACAGGTGTGACCATAACAGCCATACTTGATTCTCAATATACCATAGGGTTGATAAAGCTTTTTTATTATTTGGGGGGTGTTAATAGAGCAAGGAGTTGAATTCGACAACTCGAGTCTCATCTCTTTGTCATCTGGGGATGGCTATGGCTTAAAAACAGTAGAAAGTAAAAAGCAGAGTCATCCGGTTCCACCGGCTTGAAAAGACCAAAAAAGTTTGTTGAAAATTTCTGAGATCCAGTCATTATCTATAAGCCTATGAACTATTCTGAATGTGTTAAACAACAGCCTGTCCATCCTCATTCCACTTTTCCACTCTCAATCATCCTTGCTTATGTTGCCTGTCTGCCTGTGTGTGAAAGTCCCCATTGGCTGTGCAGGTGATGTCAGGATACTTCGATGATCTCCATGCTTCCTGAAAAGCTGGACTGCTTGCTAATCTTACCCAGCTCCTCCCTTGAACGTGTCTCCGATATCACCTCTTCGAACTCCATCTGACAGCTGCGGCGCTTGAACTGTTTGTCAGCAGCACTGGAAGTGGGAGCCTCCTCGTGCCAACTGCTCCTGGAGTCCCGTGGATCCCCTGCCTTCTCCCGCAGACGCACAGCCTCACGCGGTCCTGGGAGACAGCTACACCCAAGTGCCGGAAAGTGTACTGTTCCTCCTCCAGTGCTGTTCATCGACTCTGAGCTGTAGAACCAAGGGGCTTCGCCTGTTGGCGTTACAGGAGTGGTGGCCTGTACTGTGTCTCTATGCTTGGTCCACATGGGTCCGGTGCCCACGGTGGGAAGGCTGAGCAGCAGGGAGGGCTTCAGATTGTCATCAAGACTCTTGTGTGCAGGGACCGAATGTCCAAAATTTAGGCCTTGCATGTGCACGGGTGAACTTCCGGCGCTACCATTGTGCTTGCTTTTTCTCCGCGAACGTGGTCGGGAGCTGCTATCAGGAAAGTGGCCTGGAGATTCAGCTAAACCAGGACTGATAGAAACAGGTGAGTACTGGTAGACACCATTGGCTTCTCCAGCCTCTGGGCTATCCAGTTTGCAGAGTTTGGGTACATCCTCAGTATGAGCAGGTGCAAGGCGAGGACAGTGGTTGGGCTCATAGACAGATTTGATATCTAGCGAGAAAGAGCGCTTTAGGCGGTTGGTGTCCAGGATACGCTCTGCCGACAAGTTTAAGCCATTAAAACCCTGCTGGAGGGACGTCGGAAAGGGGATCTTGCCATCCAATTCCTTACTGTCTTTCTCAGCCTCCAGGCGGCTCTTCTCAGGATTACTGGAAGATTCCCCTCGAAGCTCCGATAGTTCCTTCAACTGATCCGACTTCTCTTGACCTGAGGAGAGAGCCTTTAGCAACCTCAAGCCTTTCTCAAATTCCAGAAGCTGTCCTAAGAAGTTGAAGTTGGGTGATATTGAAGGTCTGCGGTCCTTCACGAATCTAGAAATACAAGAACGGTAAGAATGGTTAGCCTACGGACAAATAGGCATACATAGAAAGGAAGATGTCTTTAACAAAAGATGCAACATGTGAGCTTGTGGAGACCATGAAAAAACTTTGTTTAGAACACAGCCGGTATTGTTTACAAGTTTCTATGTGATCTGTTTTACATGTTGCAAGAAACAGATATAACATTACAGCTAGCAGAAAATGGCTTTTTGAGAGTGTGCAATTTAAGCTGAAGGGTGTCTGAGTGAGTTTACCTGTACGCGTCATCTGATGACAAGCCCATTGTCTTCATGATATAAGCAATGGCGATGGTTGCGGACCTGGAGATGCCAGCTAAACAATGGACAATGACTCGGCAGTTGGAAACCTTGGCTTTGTCTGAAAGCGAGATCGGAAATGTGTGAGCGAATACAAAGTGAGCAAGACAATCATATACTTCCTCAGTCACAAGCCAAAAAACAAACAATGTCTGCAAATATGCTTTGAGGATCAAATATGCTCTTCTGATATTATCACAGGGTGATTCTTATTTTTTTAGTCACGTTTTATCAGGATTTCCAGACCTGAATAGTAATGCATTGAGAAAAAGTTTCTTACCAATAAATTCGTTGGTTTTGTCTAACCACGGCAGGAGTTTTTCACAGTAGTTGTCATTGACGGGAATGCGCATGAAATGGCTCTCAGAGATAAACTCAGGCTTCGGGCAGGTGTTACTTGCATTCAACACATACGTGATGCCATTCTGAGCCATTAGATCCTATGAATGCAAAGAACCAATGTATGAATGATAAGGAAGACTTGTCAAAATAGAATAAAGTGCTTTCCTGTTCTGTCTCAAGGTCTGACCACAGCCAGTCTCACCTTGTTGAGAACATCTTTTTGTGAGCCCAGGTAGAGATGGGGCAAAATTTGTGTGGGACCCACATTTGCCACGGGTAGGCACGGCTGAGACAAGCTCATGGGTAGAGTAGCCACTGGCTTTCCTTCACACAGGCCCGGGAAACAAGATGAGAATGCCGCAAAACCACCTGAACAAAGACACAAAGAAATACAGAACACCTTAGAAACGTTTGGGTCCTATAATCTAACAATTACAAAAGGGATATATCTAGTCAAAAAAATACTGTATACAGTATTTGTAAGTAACAAAGGCCATTGCGATGTCACACATCATTTGTCAATAACTAACCAAACCACAAATGAGATGATGAATGAGACGTGACAATCTAGGTCAGTGCATGTACAAACAGAACGGACAGTAAGCAATGGCCAGCCAGCCTTAAAGAGAATCCTGTCTCTTTAAGAGGGGGGTGGCTCCAGTTTTGGCATTTGTGTGCTGGAGCTCCTTTTCCTGAATGACCTAATATCCTCAACTGAACAGTTGCGTCAGGCTTAAAGAATGAGGGTGGTCACAGGTGCAGACCAAGCCCCTGATTCATAGCACGAGGGTGTTGGGTGTCTAGACAACAACATGCAAACACTCAAATACAAGGTTTAAATGCATTCATAGATGTGCACACATGCACAAAAGTATGTATATAAGCAGCAATGCTGTAGAAAATAAAGTCTTGAACTGTGCAATGCTACAAGGAAAGTGTGAGGTTTAGAATTTAATCTCAGATGAGGTCTATGGGAATCTAGGACATTGTAAACCTGGTATTGTGCACACATAGCAGTCAACCATGGATCCATGACATCATTTTGTCCGAGCCAGGAAAAGTGCAATAGTCCAACTGAGACTTTGTTAATCAGATCTGGGTGTTAAACCAAACAAGTCAATAAAATGAGTCATGGCAAATAAAGAATGAGATGATAAGAAAGTTTATAACAAAGAGAAGCAAAAGCCACATTGAGCGTTGGTGCATGACATCATCCAGAGTCAATACAAGGGTGACAAATACTTCAATTGAGTGTGAACAGTAAGGCCACCTGCCTAGCACTAACAGACACAGAAGAACACCTGTCCCTCTTATCAACGCATGATTCACTATCTAAGCCACTATTGTTTTATTGGGGAGCCTGGCTCTTTAATAGCTTGAGCGACAACCTGTCTGTTTCCTGCTAATAATGACAACGGCTGGTGCAATGACATCATCTCTCAGCACAGAAGATGGGGGGATTTGCATGTCACTCAAGCAGAACCAACGATCCCCTGGTGCCTCCTCCATACGCTATCGAAACTAGCATTAGATGAATGACTGCCTACCAAATGTGGCACAACCCCCATATTGATTCATATGCACCTTCTCCCCCACCTTAACACACACACACACAAATATATTCAAACACACTACAAACATCAAATCCTGGATGTCTGTTACCCTCCCCCAACCACGCTAACTGACACAGTGATGTAACTGCATGGAGGGTTGGTGTGGCAGCATTTGTCAGCAACAGCTAAGACAGTCACTTGGTAACTGGTTGGTTAAGGCCTGTTAAAACAAGTCACCCATCCCATATTTTGCCAAAATATGGAAACAACCATGAGCTAACCATTCCTTGAACTCACAGGTCAAGCATCTCAAGGGAAAGGTCTTTAAAACCGAGACCACAACCCGAAAGACAAGTAGAAAATAACTCAATGTCATCTTTGATGACTATTTTCATGTCTCCAAGGATCTGTGATATTGTCCTGGGCTGCGTTTTCCAAAAGCATTGCAAACTTAAGTTGATCTTAGAACTAATGGCACCAATGGAGCTATGATCAACGTAGGCTTATGATACTTTTAGGAAACGCAGCCCTGGTCTTTTGTTTCAAAGGTCTATAGGGGTGTTTTATATAGGTTCCTAAAAAAGGGTTTCTGGACCGCTGAAGACAAACAGGAACAAGTAAACACAGGAACACTGTTGAAAAGCCAAGATAGGAAATACTTGAGTGAGGTCATCAGCTATCATTTCAAACTGGGCAGGGGTGGTGACAGTTAGGATTACAAGGAAACCTTTAGCTTCCGTCTAACTAATCTTGCTAGAGTTGAATTAACTGATGCCTACAAGAAAAGGAAAGAATGTAAAGCCTAAATCCCCTCAAACAGACGGAAGATTTTGGTCTGCAGTGTATTTGATGAATGCGCAGACACATGTTAACACTTACATTCATTTGGCCTAGGAAACATCGGTTTTATTTACTGTCTAGTTACATAACGGGGCATGCTGACATTTCTCAAAACCGCTGGGCATGCGAGTGGGCACAAATGTTTTCAGCAAGAAAGAGTGCCAGGGTCAATCTCACGCTGAACCAGAAGGCAATGTGCCATACGTTTCCTCTCTCTCCCACCTTCTCTGAAGCTTACATAACTTTGTTTAGCCATCCAGCTTCTTTCTCCTCAGACCCCGGTCCTTTAGACAAGCACAATACACTTTCCCTCATGAAGAAACCAAAACATACGATGTAAAAATGTTCTCCTCACCATACGTCTGAGTTGCGCGATAGCTATCGAAATACTAAAGCACCTATGATACCGTGTTCCCCAACGTGTAATTTATAATGCAGAGGCACAGAGTTCATTAACTCCAGCCTTTGATATCAGTTCATTGTTCTTCGGCACCTGACCTCCATCTTTTGGAGCCCCTCAAGTTTTGCATCCTTTCAGCTGAGCTCTATAGCCTCTCACACAGGCCTCCATTCACAGCTCTACATCCAGCAGCATTGATGGGCCTCTGAATGAAACCAATGCACATTAACGCACACACACACACACACAAGCGTTCAGTCTCCAGATGCAGAAGACATGACGGCATTGAACAGCCCCCATCTGTCCCACACACACACACACACATACTTATTAGCATCTCAATAAGGGCCCGATGACATCATTGCACACATGCACGCCGCACAATGAGGAACACAAAAAACACCAGGGGGTTGGTGGCTACCTCATCACTCCGGTCGCTTTGTGTCATGCTTGACAGATTAGAAGTGTTAAACCCCAGGACCCCGTATCATTGAATCATTAACTGTTGGCGCCGTTACAATTATTGCATTTATGCCTCAAAGCAATTGCAGATGTAAGGACAGTAAATGTAAATGGCTTGACAAAGTCCAACTGTTTAACTTCTACTTGGTGACATCAGTATAACGTAAGTGCTATGACTCGTATATGCATGAAGGTATGTGCACTAAATTGCACAGGCTGTGAACCATGGAACTGTGAAAACGTACAAAGCTGTTTTATTACTTAACGTACAATGTGTGATTTACGTCAAATAAATTTTGTGCCTGCAACATGCACCTCCTAGGAATTTACGTCCTACTAAGTTACAATAACATTACTTCAACGCTTGATTAACGTTTAATATGCCAAGTTTCTTGAGGAATGAAAAATAATTATAGATAACAAAGGCTCTTGGACCGCCACGTGTTTGACAGGTACAGTTGGGAAAGCACCTATCGGTCCAGGTGACAACAAATGCTACACACCTCTGAGCTTGCGTTCTTTCCTCATCTTGCGAACTCTGATTTTGAGCCTCATGTCTGTTTGCTGGATCCCCGGCCAGAAGCAGTTCTCCAGAGGGGTTATGACCACGTCTAGGGGCATCCGCACTAGATTGCACTCCAAATAGCAATACCAAAACTATATGTCCGTAAAACACTGGTTACACAAAAAGGTAAGATCCTAAAAAAGCTCAGACTGTGCGTCTCCAAACTGAAAAAGATGCAAAGGAGAAAGAAGTGTGTGGTCTTTCCTCAGGAGCACCACGGATCCGTTCTCAATCTCATTCTGTGTGGCAACAACTGAAAGTGGAGATCGCTATTGTTGTACAGCCTCCGTTCAAGTCTTCCCCCGCCTTCTCACTCTCTCTCTCTCTCTCTCTCTCTCTCTCACTCACTCTCTCGCTCTCTCTCACTCACTCTCTCGCTGTGACCTTAGATTGAATGAGCTCATTTGCCGTTAGCACAGACTTCCATGTCTCTCTCCTATGCCTTACTTTCTCTCTGTCTCTCTCTCTCTCTCTCTCTCTCTCTCTCTTTTCTCTCTCTTTCTGTGTCTGAGCTAAATTCTGGCTCATGAGTAAGGCATGCAACCACATTCCTTACTCACCGAGCAAATATGCAACCACCTTAGGGGCCCACTTGATGTTTTTCTGAAAATGAAAAAATCTGATATTTTTTAGGCAGTAACCAGACTGCAAATACAAACGTTATGTATGTGGCGACAATTTATACAAAGCAATTTGTTCTTTTCTCTTTGACATATGGTTACTATGAAGATTTATAATGTTGTCTATTCTACAAATGCACGAGTTGTCATTTAACGTTACATATAAACCACATTTATATAAAACTTGAATAACTATTTAGATTAAATCACATCATAAATAAATCTCTAATGTTGCTATTAGTTACAATACTGCATGAATCAAATGCGATGCACTCAAAAAAAATGGTGCTATATAGCACTAATAATGGTTCTTGGCTCCTAATCATATGGGAACCCTATCTTGGTTCTTACTGAGGTGCTATATAGAACCGCTGAAGAACCATACAGGGGCTAAACAGGTTCTTTATATGGAAGCGGTGCTGTTTGTTTCTTCAGCGGTTCTATATACCACCTCAGTAATCCCAAAGATCTCAGAAGAACCACTGAAGCACCAAGTTATGGTTCTATGTAGCACTTAAAGTGGTTCCCATATGATTACGAGCCAAGAACCATTTTAAGTGCTATATGGCACAATTTTTTAAGGAAGTGTGTGCACTGCTCTATGTAGCAATACAATATGTTTGTATGCATGGTTAGTTAGACACAAGCAAGGGTGCAAACATCCTCATTGAAAACACCGGCGTAGACATACAGTATACACATTTCTAAGCATCCAGTAATTACTGCGGAAGTGTCATTCATTGTTATATTAACTAATATGCTTGAATAAGGTCCAAGTGTTACTTGATACAATTGATGCTTTTTCGATACAGTATTTTTGCAGAAGAGGTTTAAGTACATGAATGTAGGGGACATTCGTTTTAAATGTATGTTTTTTTATTATGTTTATGCAGTATGTCACGTTTTTTATTGTGTATGTTTATTAATAACAATTGTGTTTTTAACATGTGTTTGTGTTCGTTTGAATGTTTCTTAGCAAACATGCATGAGAGTTGTAGAAGAAACGTGTGCCAGATGTTCCGCCACAACATCTTAAATTACAATGTGTTTTTTTACTATTGTTTGTTTTCAAGAGTGTGTTGAAAGTATGTCATTGAGTTACACTGTAGCTTTTAGAAAACTTTCCAAAAAATCATTTTTGTAGCAGGACCAGTGAAAATCCAAGTACAAATCTCAGCAAGTAGAACTAACAATAAAAACAATCAATTAAGATTGAGCCCTTTAAGTGTGCAATTCCCTGCAAGTGTTTGTTAGCAGTAAACATCTTTATAGTCTTTAAGTAGGTTGGCTGGTGCTTATAAAAGCAGCAGGAAGCTTTTTCAGACTATGACACACTACACCACAGGATCGTCTGACAGGTGAGCAGAGGTACCACGTCATTCATGCAATTCGGCTGTGACTTTTCGGCTGTGTTTTTTAATCTTTTTTTAATCTATTTAATTTTTAATGTAATTAATCACAAGGTTTCTTGAATTAATTTCGATTAATCACAATACTAAATATGATTGAAAAATTCACGTTTTCTGAGTAGCCTACTGTTCTCAGAACAGAAAGATAAATGAAAAGAAGCGGATATTACATTTGTCTCTTCTTTTTTATTATTGACTAATCCAAAAACATATTTTAATTCTAAACAATTTTGGCAATTTAGCCATTGCTCTTAGCAAATACAGGATAGGTGAATGGAACGTTTTTCTTTTCGAGAATTTTTTCTTCAATTTTCCACTTTTGTTCCAAGATTTGAAACTGTTGAGCACATATCTCTACAAAGTGATGCTCATCTGTTTTCATTAAGGTTAAAGCAAACGACATTAGTTTCCAGGTTTTAGTTATGTGATGCGCCGTCACACCCAGATAATTGTTGTTTCTAACGGAGGTCTGCTGAAGCCAAATCCTCTTCCTTCGTTTTCTTTTAAGCGTCAGTTGATTTTAGTCATCACTGTGCCCCTCGACGGTAGCTTGTAAAATGCGTCTAAAGTTGCCGCTTTCAAAACTTCTGCGAGGCCCGTGTCCTCGACAATATTAATCAGTTTACAGTTCTTGTCCATCCTGACGGCCAACGGGTTCTTCCGACACCTCCATCTCGCTCGTGTCACCCATACCGTTAACGGGATGAGGAATGAACGCAGCGGGGGTTGAATTGTGGGTAAAACATGGCAGGAATGAGTTAACGCGTTAATTTGGACAGCCCTAAAAAAAACCATGATTATTGATATTGTGTTAATTCTACATATATCATTATATTATTAACATTTACATTTAGTCATTTAGCAGACGCTTTAATCCAAAGCGACTTACAAGTTGGGTAAACAATGGAAGCAATTGAGTCAAACATTAGGACAGCAATAAGCAAGAGCCATAAAAACATCTCTCACAAAGCCTACTACAGTGTGCAGAGCCAAGTTAAGTTTATCTAAGCATGTTTTTTTTTTACATATCATTAGCTATTTAGCCCATTCAAAATTTTGCCATAAGAATCACAATAGGTGCAAACTCTATCTGCCTCCATACACCTTTAGACCAAATAAGAGGGAAAAAAACAATATAAAAATGTAATTTTATTGATGGCATCATTTATTTCTTTTTAAAAACATGCAAATAAACATTTTGATAATATCATCACCGCAAATCATTTGGTCATGATAATAGCGTATAGTAAGGTGACCAAATTCTTTTAATGAAAACTGGGCACATTTCCTTGTAACATGATCAAAATATCATTGAAATCTCATTTGTTATAATCAATAAAACAGGGACATTCTTCATCGCTAAGCAGCGTGTGACCAAGTAATAAGTGTACCCTACAGTTACTGTTGCTTGCGCTCCACGCTAATATTTGAACTATATTCAATACACTTTCTACAAACTACTGTTTTCTGTCTATTCTGAGTCCTTAGATTGTTCGTGAAGAATTTGGGTGTATGTGTGTGTGGCGAGTAGGAGGTGGTCAGCGCTGATAGCTCTTGTTGTCCGAGCACCCGTGACATGCGATCCGCGCATACATCAGTCAATGATGTAATGCCTACAGGGCCCCAGCTGTCATGCCTGAGGTGTGATGTAGCCTACAGTCGAGAGCTGAGAGCTATCGCTCAATGCTCACACGCGCATATCTGTCTAAGTGTGTCTTAATACCCCCCATTTGTGATAAAACAGTGTTAAAACCACAGCACAAAAATTAGCCATAGTTTGACATCCACATCATATAAATGGATCCCCATGGGGCCTCTCTCTTTCACTCTCACGAACTGTTGCGCATGAGCTAGAATCTCTTAGCATGATTAAGCCTCTAGTTGTCTCATGTATACAAAACCATGAGTCAAGTCATGGAAAGAGACGGAAACACAACACTACCGGACACTGTGCGCACATGCTACATGCTACGCAAGTGCTGCTGTATTGTTTTACCGCCACAAAAACTGAATGAGGGAAAAATAGGAGTGTTTTCTACATTCACATCTCTAATAGGTCAAAACCAGGGCTGATACACGGTATGAGAGAAATATTGGTCTCTACTGTTAAGTGCAGCTCTATTTTAATATTGATAAATCATCCCTTGTTGCACACACCTATTGACGTGCTTTATTCAGACATGTGCCTTAAAACTCTCTACTTTTACTGCACGTGTTTATACACTTATTCGTATCTTATTCATATTGTCAGTGTTCAAAACTGGCTGTCAAAATAATGATTTATAAAATATGCTGTTGAGTGGGATTTTGTGGGAAACGTGAGTTTCTTTATGAATTTTGCTTTTTGCTTTAGATGGTTGGGGATATGGAAGAGATGCAAAACAAGCTAAGCCAAAGAATAAGTTAAAATAATAGCATTGATTGAGTCCTAAAGGGATAGTTCTTCCAAAAACGAAAATTCTATAATTTACTCACCCTCAAGTTGTTCAAACACTGTATAAAATTCTTTGTTCTGTTGAACACAAAGGAAGATATTTTGAAGAATGTGGGCCACTAAACAGTCCTGGGGCACCATTGACTACCATATTGGTTTTCTTCCCTACTATGGAAGTCAGTAGTGCCCCAGAACTGTTTGCTTACAAATCTTTCTTTGTGTTCAGGAGAACAAAGAAACTCACAAAGGTTTAGAAGAACTTGAGGGTGAGTAAATTATGATAGAATTTTTGTTTTGGGTGAACTATCCCTTTAAATCAGATAGAATGGAATGGAATGGAATAGGTTACAGACACAGTCTCTACAGACACTCTGTTAAACAGTATTCTTAATAAATGATAAACAAGGCTTCAGGAAATGTTCGAGGTCTCTAAGTGTTCAACAGGATGCCGTCACTCAGTATGGAGCTGAAACTAACAGGTCAGAGGTCAAGGTCGTTAATCAAGGTCTGCCATATATCCAACATGTTACAACAGCCGAAGGACTCCATTTATCTGGGTTTAATGTTCTTTTGGAGGCCAGTTACAACAGATTTGAATTTGTTTTAAAGATTTTATGTTTCACAAGATCTTTAATGCAGCCAAAGCCTAAGAAAAATCTGGTCTGGTATTTATAAATGTATGAGGAATTTAACAAAAGAGATTATACGAACAATTTGGACTTCTTACATCACTGCGATCCAATGCAGATTACTAAATTAAAGTTAATCCCATTCACATGCATTAACTAAAATTCATTGTATCATTGTATAGTTTATTTATAAATAATAAAACCATTTAAATGTATGAAGTCCAAATAAACAATGAAGCACCTATTATAATTTGAGGGGTCAGTTATGAGATCGATTTAATATTACAATTTTAGAACTACTTTAGTTCCTTCAAAGAATCCTCAGCCTTCACATTTTTTGTGAATGCTTAATATTGTTGAACTTGAAAATTACGTGGTTGAGTGTTTCGTAAATCTAGCAGAAGCACCAATGGGCTGTTAACATACATGTACTGAATATTTGAACTGATATCAGAACCACATTTTTGTTGTATAACAAACAAAGCATCAGATATTTTCATGCTGTTTAGTGTTCTTAGGTAGAAAAGAAGGTGCAATTGGGAAAATATGTTTTATCTAATAAAAGAAACTGAGGTTTCTGTTCCCCACCCTTCCCCCCCAACATCAGAGAAAGAAAGCAATCTAGACCCCCTCCTCGTACAACCATGATGTCATCTGGACGCATGTAAACCAGTATAGAAGTCCCCGGAGAGGGTTACACAACTTGGAGGATGTGGCTCGCAAGGGTGGGAAGGAAAAGGGGAGATGGAGAAAGCCAGAGAGGGAGATAAATAAGATACAGTACCTAATGCTACCAATAAGACAGCGAAATTATGACAAAGCCAACATTCTTTACACGGGGGCCTCAGGCCCTGCTGGAAATCCAAATTTAGCTGAGGTTGGAATGGAAGGATCTCCGGCCTCTATCAGGAAATGAGTGGCGAGTTGTGTAATTTGTTTGTGTGAGATTGTGTATGTCCTGTGTTCTGCAAACTCTTCCTGGAATTCACTACATTCTTGAAGAGCAACCAAAATCCTTGCAACAAAAGAAACGAAAAGCAAAGCCTCTGAGGTGAAGTTTAATAATAAATATGATGAAGCTGGTTTGTTTTAGATTCTGCTGTAACTATAAAACATGTTAAGGATTATTATTCCTCCAATTAAGTTTTAACTTGGACATGAACTGATACTCTACTGCAAACTTCAGATCAATCCATCACATTAACCATTTTGTCGCTGTACTTCCAAAACCAAATTCGCAAATGTCCAAATTCGCTGTTCTTCAGAAAATGGACATAAAACACATTATTCTTTAAATGATTATATACAAAGTGACAAGCACTTTTTAATATTTTTTATTGGTTTGATTTGCAAAACCCGGTGACACACATTATGGGTGATTAATAATAATTATAATAATAATAATAATGGGACAACAGCGATTAATAAGAAATACTTTACACTGAATTTTATCTACAAGAAAAACATGCCTTCAAAATATTTTCAGTTGCATTATCATGCAGGGCCGGAAACTTTCACGAGATGTGCAAAGATACCAGAACACACAGGGCAAATCCCTTAGAGGTTAGCCAACCACAACAGAGGTTATTTCCATATTGATTTCTTAAAAGTACAATTGCAAACATCCTGTTTTAGACATATGACTATAAAAATATGACTGCGTTGGTGAAGGAGAACTTGAATTAAAGTGGACATCAGGGAGAACTGAATGATATAAAAGTTGTTCTATAAACTGGACAGCAGACGTGGACAAAGAGTTAAGATGCACGGGATGGAGAAAAGGAAAAGAGGAGCAAATGGAGAGGAGAACATAAAGAAAGTAGAAGACAGAAGAAGAAAAATATGGAAGACAGATTTGTAGATGCAAAAAATGCGGGTGTGTGCAAACGAGGACGGAAAAATGAGACGGTAGCAGAGAAGAGAGTGAAGTAAAGTAGTCCATGTCATGCTGAAAGTATTTGGCAACGGCCTCTCCGTTGACATTTCTTCATTTCTTCAGCTTGTTTCTCCGAATTGACATAACACATATAATTTGAGGTCTGTGAGAACAGAGAAACTAACCGAAATTGCAGCGGGCCTTATGTAGGACAAATCCCAGGCGTTTCTCCGCAAAGCGGTGTGTGTGCACATCAAGGGTTTAGGGTGGAGACTGAAAGGTCAACTTTTTGACCTTTGCGAATCGTCGTAGTGTGTTTGTGCCTCTGAGTGTGAGTGGTGAAGTAGGCGACTGGCGCCAGATGTGATGACCACATGAGCCTGAACTAAAAATAGAGGCATGTTCTAATCAGAAAAACATACAAGTTGTGTGTGTGTTGAAAATAACAGAGCGGCAAGATGAAGCTTACTTCATCCGAACGGCAACAGTGGCCTCTTTTTCCCAGTAAAAACATTGATCCCCATGCTTTCTTGAGACGATAATGGACAAGGGTTACACAAACACGAGAAGTCTGCAGGATTACCTTCCAGATGTTAGCTTTTAAAACTTTACATTTTGATTTAAGATCAGTTTATGGTATCTTTAAATTTGACACAACTCAATCAACTATCAAGCTTTGGTCTCTTTGTTGTATCATCTTTTACTTGCATCAGAGTCATGGTGTAGCACATGAAGAGATTTAGCAATTTGAGGCGAATTAACATTATGCAATTGAGAATTGGATGATGCTGTGAGGTCGCCAAACAGTGCCAACTGCACAGCGACCTCAAGCTAACTGATGTCAATGTGAACTTGAGCTTTGATGCTAAAACAAGCAACACAGTTTCCAGTTCGGCAACGCAGCACCCCATTTCCATTCCTCATCACTTTTCCCCAAACAGTCTTCCAGTCTTCCTCTCTCTTTGGCTGTCAAACAGTGGAAAACGTATATTTCTGCCTAAAATGCTTTTGACAACTTTTAAAAGGACTTTGACATTTAAGTCAGGGCTTACATGAGTTAAAGTCAAACATATATAATAGGAAACGTTTCTCCGAAGAACGCCGTCAGACTTTTCCTGTGCTGGTTTCAATCATGAATGGTCTCCTGTCCTTCACCTCAACCGGTGGTAGAACTGGAGCTTTGGCTGACCGTGGCATGTCTAGAGTCTGGGAGAAATCGTCATGGTGGGGCAGGCTTACAGTGAAAGGATATATTGATATTGTTTTAGAGCGAATACGTCACCACCTGTTCATTACCTCATTTTGGCGAACACACACAAACACTTCAGCTAGAAACGCCCAGTTGCATAATAGGAGCCTGGGAGCGAGACAAAGCTGAATTCAGCTAAATACAAAGCCCTCGCTCTGCTCTTTGCCAAGTTAAAACTTTCATCTTATAATCGAGTATAATTCGCTATTTTCGGTCTCTCCTTTGTTGTGTTGACTATAGACAGTGAGCAGGGAAATTAGATCATTCTGTTCGGGTGTAATGCGACTGCATTTTGCAGCAGATAATTCAATGCATATGGAAACAGAAGCCAGATGGGTGTCGTGTTGGAGTGATGTGCATGAATGCTTATTCGAGTCTTTGCGATGTAAAGCATCCAGCCACAGTTTTGGTGATTTTGGAAATAATTCCAACAATACATGTCAAGAATGGCACAAAAGACAGTCCGATCAGAAAAGATCAGAAATGGTCATGATATGAAATGTGAGCGGTCTGTGGTAATGTCATATGAAGCAGAGACTAACATATAGGTGACCCAGTAGACTTCATGTCCTGCTATGCCGAGAAAACAAGGCAGATGGCAACACCTTGGCAGGGATTAAAAACATCTGTAGGACACACACACTCACACATTCCACACCGCTGTGGGTAGAGTATGAAAGCTTCAGGCTTTTTGCGTGTGTGTGTGTATGTGTTTGCACCATTCCAATTCGAAGGACAGCGTGGACGAGATGCCTGTGAACCCAAGATGGAAGATCAAATTCAACAACAGCAAGCAAAATATTGCAGTCCAAGTTTCTGTAATCACCAGACATAAACAGGAAACAGCATGCCAACAGCGGGGAGAAATTTGATGTCAGTCATCACAAAAGACACTCATGCTCCCAATTGGCCCACATATACTGTGCCCTGAAAGTATGTACTGTTTTTGTTTTGGAAGAGTATACACATTGTAGTACATAGCAAACGAGTATGCAAGTATTTGGACAAGCCAATCCATAACATCACAGGAAACAAAATATATTCTATATAGGAGTATAAACCCCTTGCATTTTAGCTTCTCTACATTCGTTATTTCTTATGCAATGTATACTATATAATTCAATTCAATAATTGACTAAAACGTCACTTATTTAATTTATTGATCAAGTGTCACTTAACTCCTCCCACTTGCAATGAGTTATAATATCTGTAGGGTATATGATTAGGGTGATTTCTGCCATTGGATCTATTACAGTGAAAATAGTAGAACATCCAAGTACTACAATTTGGGACATTGTAAGTTTGATTTTGTTAGTGTGCAAAATAGAATATGGGGTCAATATTACTAAGACAAACATGAAAATCAATTGAAAATGAAAATCAATTTGTTTGTGTCGGACTAGCTTTTGGTACCTACAAGTGCTCTCTTGATATCTGATTTTCACACATCACACGGATACTGTGGCCAAGAGAATTTGTGATAATGATAGTATCAAAAGATCTATTGAAAGGCTTTTGGGAAAAAAAAGGCCCTATCAGTCAAATTTATCTTTAATTTAATATAATTTTGTCTTTTATTTGGTCAATGACTCTAAATACGATTTTTGGAGGCGAGAGAGTTGTAGAGAATATTTATGATATTATGGTATGTGAAGAATTAACACAATATTGATCATCATGAAAATAAAATATATATATAAATATTTTAACACCCCTGATACATATGTATCTTTTTTTAGTGACAGCCTACTGCACAAGCCAAACAGGCCTACTCGCCCAATTCCCACAACAGTTCTATAAAAAAGAAGTTCCTGTGAAGCACTAACCGAAAAAAAGGTTGTGTTATGTCTTGCATTATGCAAAAAGCTCATAAAATTAACCATGGGTTAAATTCTTAGTTTTGTATAAACAGCAATCAATCAAACCCAGGCAGAATTTATTCTAAAGGCAGCTCGACAGTGATAGGAAGTGGTAATAAACTTCCTGTTCTTCTGGAGTTTATCAATTACAATCAGCACTTTCTTGTTCATAACATCATATCCTGCCTATCACTACAGCAAAACGCTGTTTTTTTGCAAAATGGGGGATCACGATATCTGGGCTTGTTATATTACTATGCCCTGCATGTTTTCACATATGATAAATAATGAAAAGCAATCTCCAAAACAGACTATCTGATTCAGAACCTATTTATCTGTTTACTGTCTGATGTTTTAAAAAGCAGTATCCTAACTGACTTTCATAAGTGACTCATTTATAACATTTAGGTGATTTGACAAACCACTGAAAACCAGTCAAGTCAGATATTGAATTACACAGCACACACAAATATAACGTGAAACTGCGGTTTTCGCCTGCACTTGAGTTTCTATTGATTTTTTTCAGTGCTGAATAAAAATAAAATGTACGATTAGAACAGACATTTATCTCAGTTTTGTGACATGAAATGTTTCACTGAGCTCAATACAATGCATTCTGGTCTTAGTTCTCTGCACAAAATGCATAGAATGTGTAATAAGGAGATGTCCAGGGGAGTCTGTAATATGTCAATTTTGATATGTAGGCAAACAAATGTACTAAACATTAAGATGCACGTCCTCAGCCGTCCTAACCCAGTTACTGATGACTCAGGGGATAATGTGGTTAAGATAACACAATAATTGGCCAAAGTGGGAGTCACAAAGAATCTAGACATAAATTTAATGTGAGTTCACAGCATGGGACAGTAACCAGAGTTCATAGTAAAGCAAAAGTGAATGAGCGATTAAAAGAGGAAAAAGGTGGAAAAAGGTACACTAACCATGTGATCATGACATGACATAGGACAGGTGGTTAATATGGTTTCCACCTGTGGAAATATTGTGACATAATCCATTTGACATCTTTAAAAAAAGCTTGTATGCCTGTGAATGATTGAATGCATCCAGTAATGTTGTATTATCTCTAGAGCGGTCTTTCAATTCTGACTTCACATGCTGCCAAAAGCCATTTGTTTTCATTTTTGTATTAATCTGGTCTTAACACATATCACGACGCCTTTTTCCCGGCCATATTAAGTCAAAGAATATTTTCAAAGTCAGAGGATGAAACCGGCATGACTCCCAAAGTATATTTTATGCCCCCAACAATAATATGGCAGGAATATTTGCTCTTAATCACTTTAAGGTCTTTCAAAATTCGTCCAAAAGGTTGTCTGCCTCTTTTATTAAAGAAAAATAGTACAGACTAACTGAGGGAAAGAGAGAGGGTTGGAATCAGGACACGTTGCAGGCTGGACTCCTTCTTAAAGGAGCCAGTCTTACCTGTTTTTGAGGCTTTGATTATTTTTTTTGCGCTTTATAATTCACATATTCAAGTCTATTGTTCACCGCTGTCCCTCTTTTAACAAAATGACTGGATTTCTTCCGGTCTATATAAAGTCCATCCTTCAGAAATGCTCTGATTGGTAAAGCTGACCCGGTCTGTCGTGATTGGTTCCCCGCTTAGAGTGTGTGAAGATGTACCACCCATACCATATCAGAGACCAGACTAAATTGCATCAGACCGGTTATATTAATTATCACTAATAACAGAAGCGTTAGTTTTTTTATATAGGATCGGAGTTGGATAATGAAACAAGCAGGTTGACCAGCAGACATTTGCAAGCAGGACTTCAAAGGACATTTCATATAAGTGTTTAAGAGGTAAGCGCACACACACACACAATATCAGTGTATTACACAGAACAGCTTTCACAGCAGATGTTAAAGTCTTGGAAGCTGTTATTTGACCGTTAGTTATCTTAGAATGAGTGTAAAGTGGTTTAGCGCATAGCTCAGTCAAATGTTTACAATCTCTGATAACCGAACACTACTCCAGCGGCTCTTCCTCTTCTCTAAGGAAGGCCTCGCCCATTTTTTTGCGTATTCCTTTGGGCAGAGGTTATTAAAAGCACTCGAGGAGTGACATCATGTACCCGGGAAGTAGAAGCCTGTAGTCTGAAACAGCTGTTCTCTGTAGTCCTTGAAAAGGGAATTCTGTTTAAGACAATATCACGCTTGGCACTGAACTTTGAGCTTTATCATTTTGCAGGTATTATTTATGCTCTAACAGCAATATTACACACTAACTAAAGGTTGAAAATGGGATCGCGAGGAACGTTGCCTTTAAAAAAAATAGTACACCTTTTCTGTGATCTTTTACTCACCATGTGGTCATTTTAAACCTGTGTTATTTTCTTTTTGTGCAAAAGAGAAAAGAAGATATTTAGAAAAAAAATGTTGGCAACCAAAAACCGTTGGTACGTATTGTTGTGGACACAAAACCAATGAAAGTCAATGGGGATCAACGGTTTTCTGTTACCTACATTTTTCAAAATATCTTCTTTTGTGTTCTGCAGAAGAAAAAAGTCATACAAATGGCAAGAGGTCTTGTAAATAATGACAATTCTTATTTTGAAGGTGAACCATCCCTTTAAAGTCCTTTTAAAGAAGGAGTTCTGGGTAGTTGTTAACGTATGGTTGCTAAGGTGTTGGTATTATAGGTGGTTGTTAAGGTGTTCTAGATATGCACCACCATCTCTAGATGCTTCTTTTACGCAAGTGGGATATTTTTGCTTGATAGATAACAGGGTTAAAATGTTATGACAGATTTCTAATTTGAGGTTCAGAGGCTTACCAAAACACTGTGAGTCAAAAGAGGTGTCAAGGCGTTAAAGTGAGAGACACTTGAGCAAAGGCATAATTTGAGATTTGCAGGATTGGTGAAATTTCTCCAAATCCTGACTGAAACCAATTTGAACTGCTTTTCAGTGGTGACATATCTGGATCAAGCGGCTTAGTAAGAAGCGAATGGAAAAAAAGAACATAAGCTCGCCACAGAAAACTGCCTACTGTGAGGGTTTCAAACATACTCATCACTTTGAAAGACTAAACTTTGCTGTGACAGATGCCATTACATCAAAGTAATAATTAGCAAAAAGAATGTGCAAAGAAGATTGTGAAAATGCTGTGCATCGAATATGTCAAGACTCCGCGTCCTCATGCCAAAGAAAGAACATGCCTCTGCAACCGGCAACTCCTTTATGACATCATTTGATTGACAGCAGGAGATTCTTGTTGGATCAGTGCATATTAACTGTGTAAACAGTTACCATGATATCCTCAATGCTTTTCCTCATAAACTTAGATTACAAACATTTCAGCCAAATGCAGTAATATTATTCATGAAGGCTTTGGATTTGTTTGCAAAAGTAAGACAGAACACAGCTGAGGAAGAATTTACACTAGAGAGAGAGAAAAAGAGAGAGCGAGAGAGAGTGTTTCAGAATCTGTGATGTAAGAATCGCCATCTGCTGGTGTAAACAAGAACCATCCCGTTCCAACCCTCCTCAAACAGATTGAACCCAGACCTCATCTGGGCCCCAGAATGATTTCTGATCAGTTTTACAGCTCATGTCACACATGAAATATCGATGCGCTGTACCTGTGAGCAGAGACACACGGTGGAAGGTGCCGTCCAGCTTGCTCAGGAGAATGTGGACGAAACTGTCTTTGGAGAGCTGACCGGCGTCCTTCGTGCTCTGGTCGTACACCACCACATCCTGTCGGCGGCCCATCTCCACCTGAAGTGCACAAATAGACAAGAACATACGTTGTCAACATGTGCATCACAGCCACATGATGTCATTGACGTGCATCACTGCAGCTGGAAAAACAAGCTGCATTTTTAAAGGTCATGTGATTATTTACAGTAGAGTCTCACAGGCCTTTGTTTCTATAATATGCCTAGTAGATTAGCTACAAGATCAAATAAAAATAATAATAATAATACTGTAACACACATACAATAACAAATAATAATGTAATTTTAAGCTTTTCATCTCTATCGCCATCTCCGTTTAAAAGGATGGTTCACCCCCCAAAAAAATTATTCAACCTCATGTCATTCCAAGCTTGAATGACTTTCTTTCTTCTGCAGAACACAAAAGAAGATATTTTGATAACCAAACAACATTGGACTATTTACATCCATTATACGGACACAAATCACGGAGACATTTCTCAAAATATCTTATTTTGCGTTCTACTGAAGAAAGAGTCATGTACAGGTTTTGAATGACATGAGGGTGAATAACTGATGACAGAAATTTTATTTTTGTGTGAATTATTCCTTTACAAGGATGTCAAAAAACGCAGAACTGAGTCCCGACACAAGAGGGGGCTAACATTTCCCTGGTTAACCTATGACCATGGTTATCACCCAACTCTGATAACGACCAAGTTCAAATCAGCCTTTCTAACATAAAAACCAAAGAATTATTTCATAATTCTCCATATTAACAATGCATTTAATGCAGAGATTGTAACCGTAATTGCTAAATGCTACAAATGCAGGACAGGTTTATAAAGTGCATGATCTATTTAATGACATCATGATTTAGTAGGGAGTGCAGCTGTCAGGAGCAAAGATGCAGCTCAAAAACATCCTCTGCACTCCTTGAAATAGACAGGTATTGTATATATATCAGCACATACAGACGTCTGTCAGATGAATTCACAAGAATCTGTAACAATCAAATCAGACAGCATGCATTATACAATATGTGCCTGTTTTGTGTGTGTGTGTCGGGGATGCTGCAGAAGCGAGAAGCTGTGTGCGGCTGCACGTGAGTCTGGCTGTCTCAATGTTGTCAGGCAGTTTTTAATCACATGACCATCAGCCAGAGCCCCTGCAGAATGACTCACTACAACGCTGGAGCACTACTGGTGGAAACAGAGAAAGGGGAGTGGACGTGAAACGAGGGCAGTGGCCGAAGATGGGAAGAGATGGAGAAGCAGAAAGGAGGGAGAAAATAAGGAAATTAAAAGCAGAAAATGAAATGATGCACAATGCCGGAGATAAATAGGAATACTGGAGTGTTATCGAAATAGATGCAATAGCTGCCATAGGATAATGGGATGTATAGTAGCCAGGAATTCTGAGCCCTTTGACTTTTATTTGTTCTGAGCCCCCTCTTAAAATGTTTTGGGACCCACCAGGCGGGATGTAATTACTTGAAAATGTACATAAAAACAGACCCAAAACCTTTATATATATATATATATATATATATATGTGTATCAATTAAAAGAACTGTCAGCTTTCTATTGAGTCACTAACAAAATCTACTTTTGCAATAAAAATTCAGCACAACGTCAGCTATAAACTACCTGTCCTCCTTCGATATCAACACTGGTCATGAAAATCGTTTTTTTATAGTCATTTTATATTGTTAAAGTCCCTAATAAGAAAACCTATTTATTACTCTTAAAATAGACTCAATAAATCTGTGTCTTTAAATAGAAGGCCAAACCTGTCCATTTTTCAGAACTGTGTTCAACCTAATTCTCAGCGCTTACCACATCAATGAACTTCGGTCAATGCCATCTTTGACATCATCACATGTTCTTTGTTGCAATTAATGACCTTTGGACAACACGGTACACAATTCATAAAATATGTCAAAAATATTTAAAAAAAGCACCCAGTCTACAGCACAACGATTAAAAGCAAGCTAAAACAGGTTGTATCTGAATGTAAATAAGGTGAGAAGGTGTGCGTGTGAGAAAGCGAGAGTCTGCGTTTGTGTGTAAACTACACACATCACGCTCAGATTGGCAGGTTGCCTAAAAGGTGATGTCACCGAAGGTTGAACTCTGGTGGAAGATTACCGCGCATTCCCTGCCTGCCTCGACAGACTGTGAACGTTTAAATGGCTTAAAAAAACATTTTCACTTCCTACCTATCATTTACCTTGAGGGATTATGCAAGTGAAGCTTAGCTATTAGATAAGGTATTAAACCAAGGAAATTTGATTGACAGGGGATAGTGTGAAACAAGGCTTAGCCTTCCTCCTCATCTCTTTACTCGTCTTCATAGGCCCACCCCTTCTGAACAAGGTGTTCCACTTTAATTGGATGAAAGCTAAATCCAGACGGTGACATCATCACTTGAGGATTATAGTCTCTCAGAGGCATGGTTTGCTGGAACATGGGTTACACACAGGACCAACACTCACGTTGCTACATTTATGCTTTTGACTTCACAGCGCCATGGGTTAATGATGTCAACCAATTTTGATTGGTCAAATTGGAAATGATATATATTATCAGGAGCAGAATGACATCATCCCAACAAACTCATCATTCTGTCACCCTAAAAAAATAAAATCTATTACAAAGAAGTCTAGTGCACTGCATTGTGGGAAACAGTAATCCTCAGAGTATGATACTATGCTGTTCTTAATATAGCCAGAGACACCCAGAGAATCCCACCAGTACGTGCTATTGGGTTGCAATTAGGTACCCACTTATTACCAAACCAAGCTATACAGAGGTTCAGTAATAGCTAGGAGTCATCCAGAAATACAGACGTGTCAGAGAGCTACATTTTCCAAGAGCCACAGCAGTCTCAAAGTCACAGGCAAGATCTGTAATATATGTAGATAGTTTGAATGCCGTGACATCAGCAGGATTTAAAAATGACACATTCAATCGCTATTCTTATCTCCTCACTGTGCCTGGGTGGTCACATATATCTTCGTGAGAAGAACATTTGACCAGTGTCATTCAATTCTCACCCAGTGCATTTGTAACAAATTAACCTGTTGACAAGTATGTGCTCTGTCCTTTTGCACCATGCTCAGTAGACAGATCCTTACATAGTCAACAAAATAGTCAAAATCAGTATAGTTTAGTAATTTCCATGGCTCTTGGTGTGTTAATGTGGTTTCAGATAGTTTGAATTGCCAGTCCCTATCCATATTCTTTTACTTTCCTTCTCATGGTAGTTATATGAGGCAATCTGCAAATATTACTGGAAGGGGGCATTTTTAAAGGGACAATTCACAAAAAAATTGAAGTCTCATAATTTAGTCATCCTTGTGTTATTACAAGCCTTTACAGCTTTCCTACTTTTATGGGAAATTAAAGATGTTAGAGAGTGACTAAGAGTTAATTATAATCATTTTCATTTTTTGGGTAAACCATCCCTTTAATGAGTTATGCATTATAACAAGATAAAACCAGGATGTCAAGTCGCAAAGAATAATCTTCCTTTCTTAGACCATTGTTGAATCAGTATGCACTTCAGATCTGCCAATGTGGCTGTCTTCGCTCTGGGCGACCACAGAGCCATCTGTCAGTACCAGCTCAATGGAACATTCAGCAGCACAGATTACCATAAGCCAAGGCAGTTCGTCACTGTGGAGGAAGTCCTGCTCTTGTACCATTGCACTCTATCTACTGCACTTAACACTGACCCATTTACAACGCAGGCCAGGCAACTGGGTGCATATGTTGCCTTCCGCTGATGTAATCTGAAATGGGCCGAACACAGAGCTGTGGGGGATCTCAGGCATTATCTCAGTGTGGATGTGTGCTGCCCATCCATTGATGCCCTCTTTCACTTCCTTCCTTTATTCACACTCACAATGGCCAACACTGGTGGCCTTTGGTTGTGGTGCTGTCGTTACTTTCAGCTCACACATTGATGCCACAACTTCTGCCAATGGCAGGTGTCCAAAGCAGTTGGGGGTTGAAGGGGGTAGGGATTTGTCTGAATCCTGCGCTAGTCATGTAGAAGATTTGCACGTGCTCAGCCAGCGCTCTGCCAGTGGCCGCACTAAAGATTATGATGTCATGCTTATCCAATAACAAAGGGTTTCCAGAATTCACCCCATCCCCGCTCCCCTTCCCCCTTAACACCCAGATAGCTCCAGCTTTATCCAGGACTTGCATTAATCACGAGCGTTATCCTCTATACTGAGGGAGATAATAAAAGCCACACAGCCTCTAGGCTCAGCTGTGGAAAGAAATGGGAAAAGTAGCGAAAGAGTGATCCAGGAAAACAGTGCTACTTTGTTGTGTTCAGATGGCACTGGTTTTGACCAACAGATCACATTCAAAGCCCCCACTTTTTGTGCTCTTTTGGAATCAAATAGTAAACAAAGGCCCAGAGCTGACATGTTTATAGGCCAAGAAAATACCTCTCAGACACAACTTGAGCATACAGCTTTGAAAAATCTACACAGTGTTTACACAAGGACCAAGGTTGTCCTGAATAGTTAAATAAGGTTTGTCGTTAAGTCTCCTAATAGTGGCACCAAAAAGTATTACAAAAATAAACATTCATGCATTGTCAATGTTCAGATAAACAGGTCGTACCCCACAATCTAACCAAACAGAAATAACAAAGGCCTATTACTCACAAACCCACAAGACAAGAGTTATCTCTTAAAATGGAGTCAAACACCTGCACCTACTTCTGTCAACGTACAGCTGCGCCTAAAAACAAGGAACTTGAAAAGCACAAAATAGAATGTGTGCATGACAAGTCCGGAACTTTATCATAACAAGAAACCCTCAAAAAATACTTCCATGAATAAACAATCAAAGAGACAAGTTGTTTCAGTAAGGCATTGGTGTGATTGATAGCAAGGAGATGCAATCTACAAAAAGTACTGTGTACAATAATGACTCAGATCAGTTTCCGACATTGACCTCATCAGCTATGACATGGAGTTTTACGTGACATTTGTCGGTGCTTGGATTTCCCCGTAAGAGTCACTATCACAGAGTGCCTAAAAATACAAAGACTTGGCATGCCAGCCTGATGGGAAAAAATGATGTCATATTCGACGCAGAAGTCATGGAAAACTCAAGTCTCCAATTTCAGAGCCTCTGATAACCAATAAACCTACAGTGGTCTGCCAAATTTAGAGTTGTGTGAGCTGAGAAGATTAAGGGTAGCTGCTAGCCGAAAGATGTCAACCATCAAGCCAAAGACTGCTGATCTGCACTTCGTCCTACTCAAACTTTCTCTTCATCTCACTGGTTCTTGACTACTACACCTAATTACAAAATCATTCAACATAAGATAGTGTCAAATACTATACATGCATAGGAATTTGACCCCAGCGGTTGCAAGCTGGTGCCAAAACGTGGACTCTTTAATGCGTGTTCACGAGTAAATATTAATTCATTACACAATACTGTGAAGTGACATGGTCGTGAAATCCACACAAAACTAACAGATCTGTATACCGAACTCTTTAAAGCTCGCCGTTGTCCATTTACTGACATCAACCTCTTTTCCGATGCCCCTGATAGTCAGACAACATTACACATACTCTGCTTACACACACTCTCTCTCAAACACACACTTGATACCTTGACCTTTCCGTTGGGTTGCAGGAGCTCGGTAACCGACACCTTGTCTTGTTGAAGTCTCCTCTTGACGAGTTTTGAGCAGCAGACGTTGACGGCACCGTACACATGCGAGGCGTTGTACTCTGAGAACGTCCGACTGTCGATGACAAGCAGGCGGCCTGCTCCGCGCTGAAGCAGGCCCGCAAGGCGCTTTATATCCATGGAACTGCGACGGCTCTTCTCCCCTGCCATGGAAATATCCACCAGCCCTCTCTGGAGGAGGGTTACTCACGACTCGACCAAGACAGAGGTGGTGGATCAGTGATGATCAAATCACTGAAGTGGCTCATGGACACACATGAAGGTGCACATGCTGTCTGTGGGAAGAAGAAAAAAAGCGTCCGTATTATAGACAACTCACTGTTGAATATAAAGGGGAAAAGGACGAAACAATTATTGTTTTACAAACTAGTAATCCAACACTACTTGTCTACTACTAGCAAGACCTAGATCCCTTAAATAAGATCATTCATGCTAGTTCCAAAAATGAAAAATCTTTAGGCTCTAAACATTCTCTCTGCAAGTGCATGAATGTAAATGTGTTTGCTCCCAAAAACACGTTGTTGAGTTCCAAAATCTGTCGGACTGCAATTCACACAGTACACATTCAAATCTCAGCACTGTCACAGGGGGCGCTAAAGCTCTCAAACTGAACTATTTAACTATAACTATACATTTTTGAAATTATTGGTACAGACATCTGAATGTAGCTCAATGACCTTGAGTAAGGTTCAAAGACACAAAGTCAAAAAGCCTGCATTTATTCAATTATCCAAGTTATACTTTATGCTTAAATGTTCCTTGCGTACATTCCAGTATTTATAAGAATGAAGGTCAAAACTGATCTGCAAACCAGCAAACATGAGATACATATTGACATTGCTTGTATTACAGCCAGGGAGGATGTGGCCAATACAGATTATGTAACAGACTGGAGAAATGTGCCATTTTTAGCCCTGGCTGCAAGTATAGTCTTTTCAATAATCCTGCTATTGAAGAAGCACATTTTGCCTAAATGTTCCACTTGGCAGACTGAAAATGGTTGTATGCATTCAATGTACGTGCCTTTGTTTAGTTTGTACATCTGTGTTGAAGGACAGGCATCTGTGAAGTACGGAAAGAGAGACTGTATGAAACTGGCTTCGTATTGCTCCGGCCTGAAAGGGCAGGAACTGCTTTAGAGTTCAAGTGACATTCAAAAGATTCAATCAACACGCCACACATTTACATCCCGCAGAGCAAAGGGCCACAGACAGAGAATCATTACGCATGAGCAACTACTGCAAGAGTACAGAAGATTGAAAAATTCATAACCACAAACATATATCAATTATTACTGTCTGTATTACTAATAAAATGCGCTGGACAAATTTACCATGGTAACAGTTTTGGTCAAAATTCTGGTCACTATGAATACATTCGGGCATTTGGCTGACACTATGATTCAAAGGTGTTTCAATGTAACTTTGTGATTAATTTTGTTCATTATCAGCGATATCTAATTCCACATACACAAAGCTTTTGCTCAGTAAGATTTGTATCTTAAAGGTCCAGTATATGAAATTTAGCAGCATCTTGCATCTATTTAACACCTCACTTCACCCATCAGTGGAACACAAACTAAAAATTGTATGCGGTCATGTTATTTTATGTGGGACTCAAAATCTTTTAAAAATCCATCATTAAACTAATTCAAATTACTCCGTTGGGTTCTGAAGCACCCTAAAAGGTAACAATTGCTAATTTTAGATTTTTTACTAATATTTAAACCAACTCAAGCACATACGAGAGCTAGATTTAGATATGGCGACATGTCGATAACTTTAGTTCCCATTGGTATTGATTGTGTCGTGACTAGTTTCCATATGATGTTTCATCATGAGACATTCATTTTATTTTTACAATAGATTCAAGATTCAAGATTCAAAGGAGCTTTATTTTTAGAAAATTTACATTGCCAAAGCACAAGATTAAATATAAACATGCAGAAATACAGATTAAGATAAAAAATAAGATAGAATAAAATTAAAAGTCTATAAGTAAAAAAAAATATATATACATATATATACAATAATTAATTACACAATTTGAGTTGTACTCTGTTAAAATATCTGAAGTCAACCATATTCCTCCAAAGTCAACTCTACTCCGCACCAGTCATAAAAAATACATAGCTTTGGCTGGCTTACTAATGGAAGGTTAACCACACCAAAAGTGAAAGTGGAAGGAGATTAACTTTCTCCTCCAACCGGATAGACGTGCTACTGAATGACAAATTCTGCTTGTTTAGCTTAGATGGGTGTCTCCACACCTAAGAGTCTGTCATAAAGAGTTTCTGTAAAAGGATAAAAACTCTTTCCTGCAAACTGCATACAGCTTTGTGCAAAGCTTAAGCGATCGGCTAAGCAGAGATGACGTAACAATCAAAGACAGCAGAAGTTTTGCCGCTGAGCTGTAACTGCTGGTTAAGCAGATGATCAGGATAAGACGTACAACTAACAGTCTGTAAAGCACCAGACTTAGTAGTTTAGTAGTTTCACATTTTGTGATATTTACAATTTTAGATTTACTTTCATTTGTTTATGGATTTTCTTTTTATTTCTTCCGTATTTGATTTAACTCAACATCAAAAAATCTTTAGTTTTATTTCCTGTTCTGATGCATTTCCTATTAAACAGGATGTTTAGACAAGATGTATCAAAGGGTTTTAAAGGGGTTAAATGGCACGAACAAGTGTTTTTCTGTGTCTTTGGTGTGTTATAAATTGCCCATGCATGTATTAGACACATTAAATTGCAAAAATTAAAGTGTCGGAAAAAAAGTTGCATTCTATCTGAAAGCAAATGCTCAACCAGACCTGCCTGAAACGCCTTAGGTAACCACACCCCCACAAATCTACATTAGTTCATGGTATGATTTGATTAAGACTGCCCAAATGTATATGCAAGTAAGGTGGGCGTACCTGTCAGTACAATTGCATGAGAACATGATGTTCCAAATATGGTAAGAGTCGAAACATTTCTGTCACACGCTTGCAGTTTTCGACCAATCACTACGCACTGGTTAATTGGCCAATCATAGCACACCTCGCTTCTCACAGCGATGAGCTTTATAAAAATTCTGCGCATGTCAGAGAGGCGGGGCTAAGTGGAGATACAAACATGCATGGTATGTAGAAAATAAAGCGTTTTTTGAACCTTAAATCATGTATACACATTGAATTACATCTAAAACAAACAATAAAATTCATTTTAGAAGTATCATTTGACCCCTTTAATAAAAAAAACTTTTGTTTACATTGCATCGCTGAATGTAATTTGCTGCTTTCTTATGCCAAACCGTAGTGGGTGGTAGAGGAGCGGGACAATCCCATTGCAGAAATGATTTTACTGGACAAAATGACTGCTTGTACTATGATTCAATGTTTTGATCCGTATTTCCAGAATAAAACGACAGTAAACATCTACTATATCTAATATACTGAATATATAGAGTTAATTTGCAAAGACAGATAACTTCTTTTTTCTTTATAATGCTTTTTTATTATGTTATCATGTTTTATGGTGTTTTAATTGTGTTAGTTAGAAGTATATTTTCAGTTGTGACTTAATTAAAAAAATCCAAATGCAGTTTGATTAATATTAATAAAAAAAAAACATGATTTTTGAAAGAATATAAAACCAGAGTTAACTGTTTTTGCAAATGAACTTCTTATACAAAAAGTGAGTTCTATTGAAGATGGGTGAAAAAGGCAAAATTGTAAATCATAAATCAAATATTACCATTTAAAACCGTGGCTGCATTAAACTTTCAGACTTTCATACTGATTCTCATGCTTTCTTTCTGCTGCTGCATTAAGGGAGGGTGATGCTGCAACGTTTAGATATCTGCAGCGCCATGCAGAAGTCAGAAGGGAGAGATTGATTCATACAAGCACGGCACACACGTATGTATATAAATACTCTGAAATTCCACATTTGGAATTTTGCCGTGTTGGAAATAGTCTCACATAAATGGATCCAAAAATAAACATTCAGGCAGAACGTCTGAGAATGTCAACATACATACACAAGCAATCTATATTTTATCAACAGTATATATCTTCACTTTCTGCAAGTTTGAAGTCAAATAATCATCCATCAGCTTCCGGATGAAAGGCTCATTTTAAAGTCCACGTAAACAAACCTGGTGCAGCTACAAGCTGTGCAGCGACCGGAGGACCAGCCTCTTGCAAACAGCATCCCAATATGGATGCCTTTGTTTTGATCAGTTTCCAGTCTCCGTACGTAACCATAACATGCATCATAGCCAAACACATGCAGAATACCAGACGCTCAATAATAATTCACCAGATCTGAATTACACACAAAACCTGCTTACCACCCTTACATGACTCTGATCTCTCTCTGGGAAGGATGTACAGCATTACCTTCAAGAAAAGAAAACCCTCTCCTGCGCTCGGCTGATCGATCAGACGACAACAGCCCCCCGTGGCCTGCAGGATGAGATGAAGAACTCGGCAGCCGAGTAAAGGCACGTCAGAGCATAACAAGGGCTGACGCCGCATGTGTCTAATGGCGTTCCTTCTGCCTGACAACTCGGGCTGCAAGTTGCGGCGTGGGGAGGGGGATGCACAAGGCTGTGCTTTGCAGTTTGACACCATGCATGTGGAAAGGAGAAGGTGCATATCCCCTCTCGACCGCCAACTGAGATGTACCACGCGCTATTATTTAATATTCAGCCACCTGCCTGACGTGCTTGAATGCATTGCGGTTTCAAAGGCGAGGCACACTTTGTTATGTTAGTGGCAAGCCGTGCATTCAATGTTGATCACGCATGCTTATGCCTTGATATTTTCTTGATTTGCCTCGAAACAGACAAAAACAGCGGTGCAAAATGCTGATGTGGAGTGGGGGGGATGACGCAGTTGCCATGGCAACAGATTCGAAAAAAGGGAAAACGAAGATTAATGTGACTGGGGATGCGAAGTTGCAGAGGCTATACCCCTCGACCCAGAGCTGGAAACATTACAAACGGATGATCTATTGATTTATTGGGATTTGACAGTGCTTTCGAAAGTAGCATGCCGAGAAATGACGCTGGAAATGTGCTTGAAAAGGTCAAGAATTTTTGTTGTTGAAAGCTAAACAAAAGCAAAACAAACAGAGGCCTGTTCAACGTTTGACAAACACCTTGAAATGCACGTCTGCATTTAAAGTGACAGTGATCGCTTTAACACACTGCACCTGTGAACTAATTTTACTGTTTTGGGGACAACGGAAACCAAATGATATCCTAATCTGGGTTGTACATTAACTAAACGGGTGACATCACTTATTTGGTGCAATACACGTGTTTAAACAGATCATTGTTCCCTGCATGTATTTGTTAATCATTACCGTAATGATATCATCTGTTGTGATAAGTTAGGTTTGTTTGACATGAGTCAATCCGCAAGAAGTTCTGTCATTATTTATTCATACTCATGTGGTTCAAAACCTGTATGTGGCTTTTTCTTTTGCAGAGCAAATAAGAAGCTTTTGAGAAATGTCCCAGTGGATTTGTGTCCACATAATGTAAGTCAATGGGGGTCAATGTTGTTTGATTACCAAGAGTCTTCAAAATATCTTCTGTGTTCTGCAGATGACAGAAAGTCATACAAGTTTGAAATGACATGATGGTGAATAAATCTTTGGTAACACTTTCCTTGAAGCGTGTATGTATAATGCATTATAAAGTAGTTTTAAAGCATTGCAATGCACCTTTTAAAGCTTTGTAATGTCTCATAAAATACTTGTTTTTACAGTTAATACATTATAACACTTAGAAATGTATTGTTACACTACACATTTTAAATTGGTTATAATTCTTTAGAACTACATAATGCGTTACAACACACATTATGAAGAATTATAATGCATTTTACCCTTTAATAACTCTTTATAATGCATTATACATACATGCTTCAAGGAAAGTGTTACCAAGTCTTTTAAGTGAACTCTCCCTTTAACAAAAAGAAAATATATTTATATTATCAATCAACACACCAGTATATTTCATCAAAGAATGTTAAGAAAAGGAATCTTGAGCAGTGAAATTCAAAAGTGTTTCTTTTGAGGTGATCTATGTACCGTTATGAGAAGATCTCCCTATCATCAAGTAAGTATCATCAACATGTTCTCCATTCCTGTACATCGACTACATAGGCTTGGTAACTACATGCAAAAAAACAATTCTTTAGGGCCCTAAATCCTGACAGCCTGAGATTAACGCTTGGGACAGGGTCAGGGTAATGTATACTACCTCTCTGAAATGCCACATTAATCTTCAGGCCTGTCTTTATAGTGATGATGCAGTACAGCACTGTGTACTCATATTTACAACTGATGCATTGAACATATTAGGAAATCTCGGGAAAGTACAAGCAGTAAGTACACGTAATTGGACAAATCTATCTATTGTACAGATCTTTCAATTTGCTAAGGATGATGTGTTCCTCTCTGGTTTACAAAATATAATCCCTGCACTAATTACCAATAACGAATTAAATCACCTTTTTTGTTATTAGTTGTTTGAACTTCCATCAACCCCGAGAGAGACATTTTTGATCTCAGGACATTGAACGCTCTAAACTGTTTTTCCTAGGTCTAGAATTTATTCTGCAATATGTCTTCTGTAAAGCTGCGTTGCAAAAATGTAAAATTGTGAAAGATGCATGAGAAATAATTAGAAACAAATGATTCTGAATTACCAAAACCGTATAATTAATATGATAAAAACCACTATACAATTATAATAAAATATACTTATATATACTATTGTTGTTGTTACCTATATACAATTGTTTGATATCAATGTTAACTATAGCTCGAATAAATGAACTAAAAAAATAATGTAAATAAATCTTAAAAATATTTTGCTTCCTCATTCTTATTATCACAGGAGGGAAATATCTGTGATATTGATAAATATGATGCAGAGGCCTGCGGTAATCGCCAGACAAAGCTCACTGCCTGCATGCTGCCATGTAAACATTTCGATTTACAACCCACAAGACAAGAGCAACGTTTAATATTGTGCCATTTTCTCCTTTCGTTGACATGATATCAGATGCATGATATAATGACGACCATGCAAAAAATAGCAATTATTAAGTGCAACAAAATGAAATACAAGTCTTCTGTAAATGTCATTGAGATGCACATAAGCGGGCGACTAGTGGTCGTCACGCGCCAGTACGTCCATCCCCAAACTATCGTCGCTATTTCACTATCATCAAATAAACCGACACGCACGCGGCTAAATCTAAGGTCTCAAATATCGATACGCCCCTTTCATACCCCGCACTCACCTCTGTTTGCCCAGATCCCGAGTGTTTCAGCTGGTCTCCATGTTGGGCACTGTGCTCCGATGCGAAGCCATTCGCCAATAGACGTCACTGCTAGTATAGACTAATGACTGTGGATGAGCGTGTCCTACTGACATATGCGAGCTAAATCATCTGAAACCATTCAAACCGCGTAAACCGCATCCGGGCTGGCGATTTATATCGTACCCGCATATACAGATAAGCAAATGTAGATATTAGGCAGTCGGGAAAACAGAAGGTGCACTTTGGCACCATAAATGAACTAACGATGAGGTCATGGTTCAGAAGGGAAAAAAATGCCACTGACGTCAGCGCCAGCCAATGGCAGCCCGTGGCCCAGGGGCTCGCTGACGTCAGCTCGCTGATCCGCAGATTAAAGGGACACGGAGGCTTTAAAGAGAGCTGCCTGTTAGGGTTAGTGCGCACTTTGTAGGTCACTCGTTTGACGCTGGTTAAACCATGTTGTTGAGCTGGGGGGAAAATGTAGTGTTACTTTCTGTAGTTGAATGAAAACAGTTGTACGGGAACAATATGTTCTTGTAGGTTAGTTAATAAGAGCATTGCGTAAGCAATGCAAAGGTCAAGTGTTTGACTTCCAAGAGATACATACAAAAACATGTATAAATTCAATACACCGTAAGTCAGTTTGAATAAAAGCATCTGCCAAATGCATAAATTTAATTATTAATAAGCAAATAAATAATATAAATATTGGAATAGTTTATTTTATTATTTCTGAAGAGTTTAAATTTGCTTAATAATTGGGATTTAACATTGGCCTGCCTGCACAGTTAAGATGTTATTTAAAATTTACAGAAATTACAAATAATGTGATAATTGACAGTCTTTAAGTTCGTACCGAATAGCGCCCTGTTTTGGTAGAGAAAGACTATTGCAGTAATAATGTTTGTACAGTAAAATGTTCCCATCTAGTGGTGAAAAATTAAATTACAATTCATGCATATGAAGTACATTTTCCCCAGTCTAGATGTTGTAAAGAACATCACTGTGTATGGTTAACAGATTATTGGCAAATGCGAGTTTCATCATATCTAAATGGGTTAAACATTTAAAACTTTATCTAGATAAGTAGGCTATATCCGTCTGTCATTATAGTACTGATCAAATTGCATCTGCAAATGCACTAAACTGCCCGAATTTTCCCACAAGGTCTAAGATAGCAGTATTAAGGGAAAGGAAATTAAGTAAATATTGTCAGTTAAACCAAGTTAATGATCTAAAGAAAGCCCGATATTCAACGGCCTTCGGGTGGTGTGACATCATTGTCAGGATTCTACCATGCAATGTTTGTTTTCAATGAGGAACTTTTAGCAAAAAGGTCCCGGCAAGGTAAATAACTTTCTCTTGAAAGTGTGTGTCTAAAAGTCTATGCTTTACCTTACAGAATCCATTCTCGTGGTAAATAGATTGTTCAGGACTGATATTTGTTACAAATATGGTAGAACGATTACTTCAACTACCAAAGATGCTCTTTTCTATAATCTGCCTGAATTGTCTCAATTCTCTACCATGGGTAAAAACGTTGAAGATCTTGACATTACTACTGAAAATTTTAACTTCACCTTCTCGGAAACATTATACACAGTTGCTCCTCTGCGTTTAAAGAAGATTAAAAATGGCAGCCCAACACCGTGGTATAATGAACACACTCAGGTAAAAAAGAAAGCGACCCGGAAAATGGAACGGAATTTTAAGAAAACTAAATTAGAGAAATTTCATACAGCATGGAAGGATAGTACTTGAAAATACAGGAATGCCATAAAAACGTCTAGATCCGCCTACTTTTCATCACTAATAGAAGAAAACCATCACAACTCTAGGTTTTTATTTAACACAGTGGCTAAATTAACAAAAAATAAGTCGTCAGCGACTCCAGATTCTGATTATCAGCATAACAGTGAAGAATTTATGAACTACTTCACTAGTAAAATTCAAGATATTAGAGAAAAAATTACAACAATGCAACCAGAAGTGAAACCCACTGAACAAACCCACTCGTCGTCAGCTAGGAATCGTGTCGTTGTATTGGATAGTAATCTGTCATTTGAGAGCCATGTCGCCAAAACCTGTAAAATTGCATTTTTCCATTTTAAGAATAAATCTTAACTACGTCATATGCTGTCATTGTCAGATGCAGAGATATTTATTCATGCATTCATGACATCAAGACTAGATTACTGTAATGCACTTTTACGTGGTTGCCTTGCAGGCCTATTACAAAAACTCCAACTGGTTCAAAACGCAGCAGCTCCAGTTCTTACACATTCAAAAAAGTATGAGTATATAGCCCCGTTCTGTCAACCTTGCACTGGTTACCTATAAAGCATCGAATTAACTTTAAGATCTTGCTTATTACCTATAAAACCCTACATAGTCTAGCGCAGCAGTATTTGAGTGAACTTCTATTGTATTACAGTCCTCCACGTGCATTACGCTCTCAGGCGTTCTGTCAGTTGGTAATACCTAGAATCTCAAAATCAAGTGCATGTGGTAGATCCTTTTCTTATCTAGGACCTAAACTTTGGAATTTTTCCCTCCACTGTCAGACACACTCTGTCAGTTTAAATCTAGACTAAAGACGCATCTTTTCAATCTTGCATATACTACACTTCCATAATATTAATATAGGCTGCATTATTTAGATCAACCGGAACCAGGAACACATCCAACAACAACTGATGTACTTGATGCATCAAAGAGTGCAGAACAGTACTCTACTCTCAGCCAGTCTTGTCTCTTTGTTCCAAGGTTACTGCAGGATGCAGTCCATGCCCAGACCTGATGGCAGAGCGGAGGGGAACTGGAATCCCCTGGTTGGGCATGGGTTCTCCTGAGTTTTTTTTTCTTGATTGGAGTTTTGGGTTCCTTGCCACCGTTTGCATACTGTTTTGCACAATTTGTCTGGCCGGGGGGGGCTGCTTTAAAGTTCAGAAGTTTTACATAATTAATATTGAATATAGGAATTTATAGTCCGTTAAATATTTGACCTGTGGTTCTCTCTCCTTTATCTCCTGTGCTTTCACTGTGCGTGTGTGCGAGTGTGTTTGCGTGTGTGTTGTTGCGTCTATGTCGATGTGTGAAATTATGTATGCATATTATGTGTGAGGGCATTTGTATGTCTGTCTTTTATGTTTTCACCATTTTCTTGTTTTTACAGGTATATGACTTGTTGTAGTAGTTGTTTTACTTGTAGTCAATATGTCTCATGTACAGCTGCTTTGTAACAATAAAAATTGTAAAAAGCGCTATATAAATAAAGTAGAGTTGAGTTGATAGGATCAAAACCTTTAACATCACACCAGCTAAAAGGTGAAAGATCTGCTGGAGAAGATAATGCTCGTGCAAGAGAAGTGAGAAAGAGGAAGAATCGCAGTAATTTGAGTAATGATATGATCTGTTTGTTTGTCCCTCAGGTTTCTTTGTTTATAAAGCCCACTCATCGAAGAGAGTAACTGGTTTTTAATTGAAACTGGATAATGACATCCTTGAGTGAAACACCCACACCCAGGAGACATGGTACAGTGACCCACAGGCATCTCTTCATGGCCCTTTACATAGATATTTCTGAAGAGATATCTGACTATGATCGTAATAAAAAAACTCAGAAATGAAAGTTTCAGAACTTCTAAATATTTATGTAGGCTACTAAAATGGTCATTCCTGGGTTTTATTAGTGCTATTTTTTCACTAAGTAAACATGTGTCTGAGGTTGTTATCATGTTGATGTTACAATGGCGTACAGTAACAGTAATATGATCTTTGATTCATGGTCTTACAGCATAAAATGTGTGAACACCATCTCTCTCTAACTTCTACATCTATTTTTAAATTATTAACACAATCAAGCAAAGTAAATACAATTGTTTGTCAAATCAGTAAACAATAGTTTCAAAATGACACGTTTGCGGATAAATTAGTTTAAATAGCTAGTGACATTTCCAAATCCTTATACACCCATTGTTTTCTACCTTTTTTGTCCCTACAATCTGGAGTCAAACATCACTCTTTATTTTTTAAATCCTACTGTGTACTGCTGGAAATCTAACATAGTCGTATTTCATTTTGCAGACTAGACATCAACTCTATTTATCAGACACAGATAGACCCATTGTGTGGGAGTTATGGAAATCTTCATCAGAATGGGTCACTTGGACCAATGCTGGGAAATAAGGAAGTTTCCAGTGAAAATAACCTCCGTGGAACAGGAAGTTCAGCCTCAAAAATGGACTGGTTGATGTGACGAGCTATATTGAAATGATATATTTTTAAATATTTGTTGGACAAGTGGGAATTGTAATGTTATAGATTATTTAATAATTATTACCGAATATGGTTATAAACATTTCAGCCTGGGATTACAGGATTAGTTTTGGGATGACAAAACCAACGTGATCTTTGTTGGCATCGTGAATCAGCTCACAGTTTCTTTGTCAACTCAACTTTGATCCAGAAGCTAAGGTTAGTTCACGCGCGAGTGCACATGAACGAGTGACGTCGGCAACGCACAACCAATCACGTTCAACATGGATAGAGGGAGTTCTGTATGTTTCCACAGGAAATAATTATGCGCAAATATTAGTAACTCAAAAATGTATTACAGCCATGGAGTAATACTGTTTCGGCTGTACAGTAGAACTATATAGTACACCCATTTAATGCAGTATCCTATAGTAAGATAAATACTACAGAAATGTAATGATGTATTTGTATAATACAGTATGTGTGATTAAAATACCCTGCCTTATAATAGTTACCGTTTAGTTTACTTTTACGAATGAGAGTGATGCACATGATGAAGTGAAACCATCTGTGCACTCTTACAGAGTTAAATAGATAATCGTAAAATGCTATTCATTATTGCACACGTGTGATGTGAAGATTTATATTTTACTTTACTGGTGTTTCTTTTCTAGGACATTTCACAACCTTTACCAGAAACGTGTCGACATCCATAGGTTACAGAAGAAATGTGAACAAAATACAATTCAAATACATAAGCTGATTCTAAATAAAGAAGGCTAAATAAAAAATGTCAGTATGTGAACTAAGTAGTCAGTTGAAGTGTACATTTAGAAATCTGAGGGTTATCTCAATCTTGACTTGACTGAGGGCCATTTTGAAGTGGTTCTGCGGTCAGGATGGCAAAAAACCTCCGCTAAAACCTATGGCATACATGACCCCTGTCTCCCAACAACAGGCTATCAAACAGTCCTCTCATAGAACAAAGAAGGAAAGATTGTATTGAAGTTTGATATCGATTTTTGGTCGCATATTTCATTCATTTGAATGGTTTTGTACTGTTCCCCATTTACTTTACCTTCCTCAAAGCACTGACACATGCATTAGGAAACAGCAAAGGCATTGCAGCATCAGAAATGTATACTATAGTCCTACTGTATGATACATTATTTTCGGGAATTCTAAGTGTAACTTGATTTGAGAAAAAAGGATTAAAATAGCAGTGTTAAAAGATATGTGATGTCACCTGTCAATTTATGGTTTTGTCTGTCTTACTGTAGCTGTTTAATAGAAGGTTTCTTTAGTGGACAAAGATAAATGTCTTAACATAGTGAAACTGAAAGGGTTCCTAGATGTTCTGAATCTCAAGAATGTAAAAAATGCAACGCAAAGAAATACATATTGTGTGTTGAACAATAAAATAATGTAAAATAAATGTATTATATTCATTTATCTTATTATAAGGGAAACCCAGAAAATGTTATCTCTTAAGTCAAAATGTATCCACATAGTAACCATTATATGATTTCATATTTGCAATGTATATTTCCATATTGTCATTTTTATTTTATTAGGCTACACGTTATAAGAAAACTAGCCATAGAAACTTACACAGCTTTCCTTTAGCTCAGTGGTAAGAGTATTGCGTGAACAACGCAAGGTTGTGGGTTCGATCCCAGGGGATTGCAAATACCTATGTAAAATGTTTAGGAGAAAGCAATGTAAGTCGCTTGCGTCTGCATAATGCCTAAATGTAAATGTTAATGCACTTTGAGTTAGTTGCGTCACTTTATGTAAATTGGCTCACAGTTTATTGGTTCAGTTTTTGTTTGAGATCTTTAATCTAGATTCTAGAATCTAGATCATAGTTTGCTCCGGAGCAGGTTAGCCGTGCAACATAAATAACATTGCCGATGAACATCGAAAACGTTTTATACACATTACAATGATGTAATGGGAATTATATTTAAATATATTTAAAGTGCGCAAACAGATCCATTTAGCGTCCTACAGGTAACAAGAAGTCTGACTGTCTCTCAAACTCCCAATAAGCGAACGCTACAGGTTTATGTTAAACATAAATAGATGTTATAAATATATATAGCCTATCAGGAAAACAATAAGGACAATCGATCACAAATATTTAAACAACAAAGTCAATGAAGGGATTAAACACAATGATTAGACGCAAAGAAATTAAAATGACCGAGAAAACTGTACAGAGTCACAAGAATCTAATATATTTTTTATTTCTATAAATATATAAAGACTTGAGAAGTGAGTCTACTTCAATCAAAAGGAGCGACAGAATAGTGCTAAAGGGACAAATATGTTTGTTTATGTGTCAAAAAATTACACTCTAGATTTGTTGACCGTGGTAGACTGATAACAAATAATATCTTTCAAATCAAAAGATTCCGGAAAAACGGGGGCCTTGTTTCAATGGGCCCACCAATCAAACAAAATCTTCTGAACCAGTTTACAAGAAAAAAACAAGTGTGTTGATGTCTCCCCATTACCAGAAAAAAGTGCACAAATTTCGGATGTCAACATATTTGGACACAGATGAATTACAGTAACAGAGTATATTTAACTTCCTGTTTATTTTAAGGGGGGCGGAATAGCGGTCATTACGTCCGCTAATGCACTAAAGCGATGAGTGAAGCGTTGAGTTTTGCAACGCTGGAAAGCGGTCAGAGGCGGAACTTTGACATTGTTCACATTATCGAAACAGCATTTAACACCCGTGTCCGTGAACGAGATCCAACTGCTTGGACATCACTGAACCCTTCAAGTTTAACGAGTTTAAAGCGATATTTATTGTTGTGAAAAGTTGCGCTGAAACCTATGACAACATGATATGAGCATCGCTGGTCGGGACTAAAATAAGAATAAAATGGGATGTCTTGGTTTGATAACAGCATGTAAAGGCACGGCGCTTCTGTTTTGTGTCATTCTTCAGGTAAGTCTACTTTGTACAATGTGGAGTTTGATGACAAGCGCACTTGTTGCAGTACTGATGCTACTGAAAGCATCCCTCGAACTGGGCATCCTTGGGTTTTATATTGTCTACCTTTTTTGTTCCCAGCGCAAGATATTAACGGTTAATTGTTCTCATTTCTATCATTTTAAACGTGAGGTTGTTTAAAGCCGTTTTAAAAGCGTTTGGACATTTAGACAACACTGCATGAAGTAAATTACAAAAAGAAAATATATTTGTTTATCTTAATACAGATTACATACTATAAGCACTTAAATGAATAAATTAAGACCACAACTGGATACTTTGTTAATGTATAATGTTAATGTGACGAACTGCTCTCTATTGGGATGCCTGAGTGGACATGATACAATATGAAAGACTTTTCAGAAGATTAAGTTGTTGAATGGGATTAACATTCATAAAAAGTATATTTATGAAATAAACAAGTTTATTGGAAAGGGCGAAACTCTTTATCAAAACTCCATGTTATCAATTTTACTGCAGATTCACAAAAAACAGACAAATTGGTCACATTATTTGTTAAACATGAGAGAAGTTCTATGTAGTAATATACATTTTCTGAGAAAAGATGAAGCCGTGAACAACCCAAAATCAATCCACTCGACAATATTATTCCAAATTATTTTGTTCGTTTGGTTGTTTTAACATAACTGGATTAGCATTTTGAGTCGTTCTCTGACGTACGACAAAGCACTATTTTAAGTTCTCAGAAAAGTCTGGGTTGAATCGTGTGATGTTTTATTATAAACTAGCCTTCTTTGCATATCATGCTTCACTTGCATTTCTCTTCAGAATTTTGCTTAATGTAACGCGGGTTTATTTGCAAAATATGCCACAGTGTTTTGTTGTCTTATACTGTATGGCATCACATATTTGTTACAAACAAGATCATCCAGTTACGTCCCTTTAAATCCTAATCTTCATTTATATCAATTTGATTGATTCAGTAACAAATATTTTTACTTAGCAAAATCTTTGGACAGGTCTAGTAACAACCGCATGTGTGTCCTGGCAGCTGCGTGTTCTTTGTCCCATAGCTGTATAACTCATAGATATGATTATTTTGATACCCTTTGATGTAATCATTTAAGAGAACGTGCCTATATCCTCAGTTGTAAACAGTATTAAAACATACAAATGAAATTTCAAACATGAAGTTGCACTTGAATTTGACAATACCATGTCAATTTTCCTGTTCTGTGAACTAACAATTGTAGGTTATTTATTGTTTATCATGAGGTCTGAAAGATGATTTAGGCCCTTGACTAGTATATCAGTTTGTCATAGACAATATTTTGTTTTGCTTTCCATCCCAAGATTTCTCGAAGCACAGTTTGACAATCTTCAACAGAGCATCTACATACCTTTAAAAGAGGCTTAAAATCTTGTCGATGTATTCAAGGACTTGAGTTTAAAACTCATGATGTAAAACTGAATTTCCCGAAGTGCTGAAATAGGAAGTAGGATATTAAATACTGTTTTTAAAGGTTAAGCTCAGCTGAAGTAGAACCTGAGACTCAGGCCAGACGGTTATGGGGTGCACGATGTTGAAAAGTCCACCTTGAAGAAGTTTACATCATTCTTTTCCTGTTATTCTCACCACTCAAACACTTCAGCCACCGCTTTCACTCACCCACAGGAAGTTGTCATATTTCTTATACTGCTCAATAGGTTTAGCTCAAAATGCAACAGTGTCAATCTAGAGGAATTTCATGTTCATACAGATTTCTGAAGAGAATTCTGTCACACCAACACCAGATTTTTAAATTGCCTCATTAGATCGGACTAAAAGGGTCGTCATTGTCTAATTCTTTGTACAACATTGAAGAAGGAAAATGTGAAAATTGCGGAAGTTTTGAAGTGACACTTAACATAAAAAAGTGTTAAATGATGCAGTGGAAGAACATAAGAATGGACTTTTAACTTCAATGGAACCTTTTTGTTGTACAACAGTTTCTTTGTCATGGAAAAGGCTCTTTGGACTATCTAACTGGTCATTGAGAAAACAGAAGTAGTTCTTATATGGCATTACCTTGAATAACTTTAACTTGTAAGAGTTTATCCAATAATATCAAATGCACATAGCACTCTGCATTGTGTTTCAACATAGGTTTGTTATTTTCTTTGATACAGTTGTTGCTTTCATGTCTAAAAATGGTAAATTTCTATGGCTGCACGGGATATTCTTTTATTATGGTTCAATTCAGCAATCATTTGTTGGCATGATACATGTAAAAGACAAATTTGCATGTTTTTGCATGTTTGTGTGTGAAGACATCATAAATACATGTGCCTGTGGTTATAAAGTAGCATTTAGATAACATGCAAATGTGTCTGTTTGTCTTTCAAAACAGTTTTCCAATCAACAGATCATATTCCAGTCCGAGTTTTTATATGTGCTTACATTTCCGATCAACCAACTCATGCACACAAATCATACACATAGGCTATATTTCAACACTGGAAGATATTTATATATTTCAACATTCTTATTTAATCAAACAATAATAGTAAAATATATAGTAATATGTTTTTAATGTTCATGTTAACCTGAGCTGTACCAAAAATTAGATCCTGAAATTGTGTTAAAAATGTACTGATTCGTATACTGCTACATGACTAAATAATCTTTTTTGTCCTTCAAAGTGGCATAGTTTCAAAGGAATGCAGTCTGTGGTTAATGTTTGGTCCCATGTGGAGATTGGAATAATAATTAGTAATCGATGGCAGATTTCCTAATTGTAATAACATGTGATAATGTTAATTGGAAATAAGTTTTGAACATTCAACGTGTTTACAAATTAACTGAAAAGGAAATATGTCAAATTTTGTCCCCATAATTCTGATGTATTGATTTTATTAATGTAGGTGATAAGCAAGTACCTTAAAACTGACAAGTGGTAAGGATTATTTAACCAACACATAAGTAAATCAAGAAATAATAATACTAATGTAACAAAAAATTAATCTTTAAAGAAAGACCTAAAAATTTGTGTCAAACTTGCAGGTGCTTTATTGTCACAAATGATGTGAGTAAAGAGGATCCAAACACAAATATACTTCTTAAATGAATCCTAAACAGGGGTAACAGGAACTAAGCAACATCCATGACATAAAACAATAATATACCATGAACACAAGAAACACAGAGGTTTAAGTATATATAGACTAATCTGGGGTAACAAGACACTGCTGAACATACATTTTCATAAAGGGGACGAAGAACCATAGTAAACTTTTTCCTTAGCTGAAGGCAGGGCAGCATAAAGAATCTGCATTGTGAAGGGTGAGAGAGTGACCACATGTCCCTGGAGAGGGAATTGGTGGGAAATGGTTACTGTGGGCTTTGGGTGCAGTTCTTCCTGACCTTTAAATTCCAAAACTTTGCTGAGGCCATATGATAAGAAGAGTCATTGTGACTCATATTTGGAATAACATTTCTGTTCATTTGTTAAATATTAAAAATATTTTTTTTTCATAGTAATAATGTATATTCAATTAATCATAATTTTCTAATCATGTTAATTCATTTGTTCTTCAAGGTTTGAGTCCATGACGCCAACATTGCCCGGTGCAATATAACAATGAATAAACTTTTAAGCGAACATGTTTTTGATGCCATAATGTTGGCTTTGTGACAATTTTAAAGAAAGGCAGTGTGATTAGATCAGATAGTTTTATATTTAACAGTTTAGTAAATATTTGATTTATTTAATTTAAATAGCATACTTTGACTGTGTGTAATATCTCTCTGTTCATTATGAGGAAGTTGTCGATTTGTCCTAACTCATTGGTATTAATGTTTCACCTGGGATTTTTTGAGCATTTTTTTGTCTGATTGTCTACAAAAATCAAGAGGAAAACCCTTTCTTAAAAGACCACTTGTTTCCCTTCTCTTTTTATGCGGGGATGTGTTCATTGTATGCAACACTTCCCCTTAATGTCCTTAGCCGGTTATATACTAAAATTGCTTTTTTTTGTATTATATTTTACAGTGTTTTGTATGTTACAATTTTCTGCTCTTGTGTGTAAACGTTCTTTGCTTGTCTGATAAGAAAATCTGCAGTTGTACCTGAAGACAACCGTGACAACTTGTTGTGACCAGTTCCACTTTATGCCTAAAATGCTGAGATCCATTTTTTCCTGTGACTCTGTTAAATTGAATAGAAAAAAAAGAATGGATCATTTTTAGAGGCAGCATCATGTGCTTAGTCTGTGTCTTAAAGGTCCAGTGTGTATTTTTTGTAGGATCTATTGACAGAAATGCAATTTAATACACCTAATGTCTTCAGATGTGTATAAAGTCAAAGGTGTATAAATTACCTTAGACTGAGCTATTTCTATCTACATACACAATTCGTCATGTTGTTTCTACAGTAGCCCTAAATGGACAAACTGCTCTACAGAGCGCATTTCGTAAATACGAAGAAGCGAAAACGTGACGATATCTTCTTCCATTGTCAGTTGTAGTAGTCCTTCAAAAGGGAAGGGGGAGCGATGGAGTGAGCCATTGGGTGCAATTCTCTATCTCAACACTAGATGCCACTAAAATCTCCACATTGCTTCTTTGAGCAATGCCACCCCCTGGTGGTGACCATTAGCATAACGCCCAAAGCTTATAAATCTTCCTAAACTTTTCAGAATAGCTGTTCAGAGTAATTTTTATTCTTGAACAAGTCAGGTATCAGGTCTTTACAAAATCTTGTTTGCGTCAAGTCTTACTGTGCTACGCAGACAGTTTAATGTTTTTATGAAGGTGTTATTTTCTGTGGTTAGGAAGGAATATTTTAGGTGTCGCTTGAATTAGGTTTAGCACAATCATTGTCCATCTGTGAATTCTATCCCCAACAAACAACAACATTTCAATCAGTAAAACTCATACAATCCACCCAACACCAGATAAAGATGATGCATTTGCTTAAATGTAGATGCTTTCTTTCTCTGTTACATAAATATAATCTAACCTTATAAATCTTCCCCACAGGTTCTAAATGTGGAGAACTCAACAAGTGAGTGATTTCCTTCATCTCAGACACCACCAATAAGAGCTGATAATAAAATTATTGATACCAAAAATATATATCAATTCGACCTTAATGAACTCAAAAAAAACCTTACAATTTCCCTTCCACTGGAAATTCGCATATGTTGCTAAGGGTGGTTGCCTCCCACCTTTAAGAACTGTCAAAAAGTCTCGATTGTGTTAAAATTATGTTTTATTGCAGTTGACACCACCACATCGCCCCCTGTAACCACAAGCGCTTTATCAAATCCATCTCAAACAACAAGTTCTACAAGTGAGTGTTGTGTTTATTGACGATTATATTAATACTTTCAAAGGAAAATTCTGGATAATTATGTCCTTCTCAGTTTATTGTTAATGTGGTACTGTTTATTGTGCTAATAGTTGCTTATAGTTTTTCAGTTTATAGCAATTGTGATTTTACTGATACTCATGTAATTTAGTCTAAAATAAAGTCATTGTATAAAGGACATTAAAAACACAAATTTTATTTTAGTATTTCAAACAATCTTCTGCTAACAAAAAGTCTTTAATATTGTCACTTATGTAAGCGTAAAAATACAAATATATTTATAGAGTTTACAATGAAACATATTTTAAATGTTTTATAGCACTTGGCACCACCACAGCGCCCCCTGTCACGAGCACTTCTTCTCCAACATCAACAGCTACAAGTGAGTGTTGTTTCTTATTGACAATTATAAACAATATAAATGACGTAATAATGTTGATCATGTAAGCATTTTACTTAAATAAAAAATTGTTTCACAGAGTAGTTTTAGAGAGTGTTTGTGTTTTATAGCAGTTGAAAGTACCAAAGCGCACTCTGTCAATACAAGCACTTCTTCAACCGAGACTCCAACATCAACTGCTACAAGTGAGTGTTGTTGTTTATGATAATTACTTTATTATCAATGTGATATATTGTGGAAATAGATGTTTGCTTCAAACCACACCCTGAGCACAAAACATCAGGCTCTAGCAGCTAAAATAGTTATTAGAGGTGTAATGGTACGTTTATTCGTACTGAACCGTCAGGGGCAACATTCCAAATATAATCATCATTCATATGCCCTACGCAGAGCCCTTGGAGTTTAGACTTTGGAGTGAACAAGGCATTTATATGCCATTATGTAGACAAGGGCTAGTCAACTGGCGGCCGGTGGGCCAGATGCGGCCCATCAATCATCTTTACCTGGCCCGTCTTAACATTTCAAATAAGTGAAGAAACTTCTCAGACTCCACGTCCTGAGACGCCACATCTTTGAAAGTCCCAAACTCTGCTACATCCATCACGAAGGTATACCCTGCGCCTCATAACGATTGACGTCTTATAAAGCGATTTGATAGGTCTGTCCAAGAAACGTAATTATTTACAACATTATAATCGCCAAACCACAGCCACAGGCGTCTTGTGCCGTTTAAAGTAGTCTAACTGCAGGAAGGGTACACCACGTGAACTGTTGTCTCAGATAAGGGGAAAACTGTGTTGTTTTTGTTACTGCATTCATTATGTATGATTTAAACAGCTATATTTACGGAAACAGCTGTTCATCTCCCTGCAGAACTTCCACTTCTAAGGATCTGTCATTATAAGTGCTTGGGTCACATGAATGCGATTGGAACTAACCCGAAGATCCGATAATAGCATTCAGTTTCTTGCACACACCGACTTATTCGTTTTATAATACTCCAGTTTAACGTCAAGGGTCAGGCATTACTTTTGTGCTCAGCGTAGAAAGTTTTTGACTTTCATTGGTTTGACTTTAATTAATGTAACCAAATATCTTCATAAATAGGCTATCTTCTTTAAAAAACAATGGCACCCACATCTTGGATGGAATGGTGTTGAATAAATTAACAGAAATTGAGTCAACTAACGCTACAAGGAATATCAAATTTTATTAAAAAGACAATATCCCTTTGAATTAAATATCATGAAAAGGCACAAATTACGGATGCAATATTTGTGTGCATGTTTTAAAATATGACCTATAAGTAACGCATAAAATGAACAAAATGCAATAAAGAACAGAAATACAAAATAACATGATTAATAAGGACATGATTAAAAACTGGCCTGCATCCGATTAATGCTTTTGAAATCTGGCCCTCAAAGAAAAGTAGTTGAAGACCCCTGATGTAGACGTTTGGAATGCACTTTAACAAAGGAAGCGATGTAGTGTTCTCATTATTTTCAGCTGCCATGTATTAGTGTTATTGTATATTACGTAACATATTTTAAATACTTTTTAAAATATAAGATGTGTGTTTATTTGCAAACAGTTAGAGTTTATGCTTAAGTTATGCCATGAAAACAGCGACATCTGCTGTAGGACACAATGCTTTGTTGTCACAGGGACACGCCAGCTGAAGATAATGAGGAAATTACGTTGCTTCCTTTGCCAAGTGCAATCCAAACGTCTACATAAGGGCACGCAAATGCCCTGCTCACCCCACAGTCTAAACTAAAAGGGCTCTGTCCTTCAAAGAGAATAGGGCATAGGAATGATTACTTCAGTTGAAATTTTCCTGTGACGGCTAGTTATAGAATGTCTATTATGACATTTAAAGATGTATTTATACAGTTAATGTGATTTGATTTAAAATTCTTGTAATATTTTATGGTATTGTAAAAATTGTAGATCATGTAGGTGTTATTTTTGTCCATATCAAGCGCAATTTTCTACCCCTCGGAATTCTTTAATACTGTCAATTATGTTAGCATTTTTAAGAGAGTTTCAAAGAGATTATAGTAAAATTTAAATCACATCATGTGTGTTTGGTTTTATAGCAGTTGAAAGTCCCACAGCGCCCCTTGTCACAAGCACTTCTTTACCAACATCAACAGCTACAAGTGAGTGTTGTTGCTTATAGACAATTATAAACACTGTTCTGTAAGAATTCTGTAATACTGTCATTTATGGTTGCCTTTGTTTGAATTAAAAAATAGTTTAATAAACACCATGCACTGTGGTGTGTTTTACCTTTTTTGTGTTTTTTTGTTCTTCTTATTTTCTCCTGTAAAGCAGCTTTGGAACAATGCACATTGTGAAAAGCGCTTTATAAATACAATTTAATTTAATTGGTTGAATTAATATAGTTTGCAGTAAAATGTAATCACATCATGAGATTTGAGTGTTTTGTGTTTTATAGCACTTGGCACCACCACAGCAACCCCTGTCATTACAAGCGCCTCTTCAGCATCTCAAACATCAAATGCTACAAGTGAGTGCAGATATTGTTGTTGTTTTAACTGTATAGAAAAATATTTTTGAGCTTACAGCTAATGTAATTTTACAGCTAATATCATTTTACTAACAATTATTGATTTGCAGTATGCAATATAATTCAGTGTGCAGGTCAATGTATTCATTGTAATAACATAGCCTACTTAGGTATAAGAATAGTTAAATATTTTTAATTATGTAAGATTTTGAATTAACATTTTAATAATAAAAAATAGTTTTATGTAGTTCTTGGTAAAAGGCAAATCACATCTTGAGAATTGTGTGTTTGTGTTTTATAGCAGCTGAAAGTACCACAGCTCAAATATCAACTTCTACAAGTGAGTGTTGTTGTTTATGAACAATTATATAAACATGTAAATAGCCATTATGTGCAGAATGTTGTATTTATTGTAAACATGAACATGATATGTCCTTCTGAACAAGCCTGGAAATGTTATTTTATTTCAAGTTCTTTATTGTCATATGTAGGTAGAATACATGATTTACTTTGTTTGCTCACGGCCAAGGCAAAATACATAGCAATATTAATATGAAAAATATACAATAAAAGGCAAATTAGGCAAGAACAATCGAACTGAATACTAATAGAAATTGACAAGTCAGTAATCGTCAATAAAAATAGAATCGACAATTATAGGAGATTTCATCCTTACGAAATTGTAGTGTAAGTAAAAAAGTGACATTGTTAATCTAAAAATCCTTTCCTACCGCAACATTTTATTTAAAATTATAAGTCTTGTCGGCATTTTAAGGAAAATGCATTTTAGATAGTTCAAAGTAAATCGTATTTCAAATCACATCATTAGAAGTGAGTGCTTGTGTTTTATAGCAGTAAAAAGTATCACAGCGCCCTCTGTCGATACAAGCGCGTCAGCTCAGTCTCAAACATCAACTGATACAAGTGAGTGTAGTTGTTGTTTTAACTGTAAAAAATATTATTTTTACTTCTTACAGTTAATACAATTTTACTAACAATTATTGGTATACTGTATGAAATATTATTGCCTGCGCAGGTCATTGTATTCATTGTAATCATAAGCTTATGTTTATTTTATATTATTTTGGCACATTGGTTGAATTAATATAGTTTGCAGTAAAATGTAATCACATCATGAGATTTGAGTGTTTTGTGTTTTATAGCACTTGGCACCACCACAGCAACCCCTGTCATTACAAGCGCCTCTTCAGCATCTCAAACATCAAATGCTACAAGTGAGTGTAGTTTTTGTTGTTGTTTTAACTGTGTAGAAAAATATTTTTGAGCTTACAGCTAATATAATTTTACAGCTAATGTAATTTTATTATAGATTTGCAATATGCAATATAATTCATAATAAAATCATGCAATAAAATCATTTCCTACCGCAACATTTTATTTAAAATTATAAGTCTTGTTGCCATTTTAAGGAAAATACATTTTAGAGAGTTCAAAGTAAATCGTATTTCAAATCACATCATTAGAAGTGAGTGCTTGTGTTTTATAGCAGTTAAAAGTATCACAGCGCCCTCTGTCGATACAAGCGCGTCAGCTCAGTTTAAAAAATCAATTGATACAAGTGAGTGTAGTTGTTGTTTTAACTGTAAAAAAATATTATTTTTACTTTTTACAGCTTATGCAATCTAACTAACAATTATTGGTATGCTGTATGAAATAATACTGCCTATGCAGTTCATTTTATTCATTGTAATCATATACTTATGTTCATTTTATTTTATTTTGGTATCACAATAGTTAAATATCGGCAGTGACGTTAGCTTCGAACTAGCAATTTAAAAAAAATATTTTAAGTTCTTAGTATAATGTAAATCACATCATGTGAAGTGAGTGTTGTTGCTTATTGACAATTATAAATGCTAGGAATTCTGTAATACTGTCGATTATGGTTGCCTTTGTTTGAATTAAAAAAATAGTTTAATAAACACCATGCACTGTGGTGTGTTTTACCTTTTTTGTGTTTTTGTGTTCTTCTTATTTTCTCCTGTAAAGCGGCTTTGGAACAATGCACATTGTGAAAAGCGCTTTATAAATACAATTTAATTTAATTGGTTGAATTAATATAGTTTGCAGTAAAATGTAATCACATCATGAGATTTGAGTGTTTTGTGTTTTATAGCACTTGGCACCACCACAGCAACCCCTGTCATTACAAGCGCCTCTTCAGCATCTCAAACATCAAATGCTACAAGTGAGTGTAGTTTTTGTTGTTGTTTTAACTGTGTAGAAAAATATTTTTGAGCTTACAGCTAATATAATTTTACAGCTAATGTAATTTTACTAACAATTATTGATTTGCAGTATGCAATATAATTCAGTGTGCAAGTCAATGTATTCATTGTAATAACATAACTTACTTAGGTTTATTTTATTTAGGTATACGAATGGTAAAATATTTTTAATTATGTAAGCTTTTGAATTAATATTTTAATAATAAAAAATAGTTTTATGTAGTTCTTGGTAAAAGGCAAATCACATCATGAGAATTGTGTGTTTGTGTTTTATAGCAGCTGAAAGTACCACAGCTCAAATATCAACTTCTACAAGTGAGTGTTGTTGTTTATGAACAATTATATAAACATGTAAATAGCCAATGTGTGCAGAATGTTGTATATATTGTAAACATGAACATGATATGTCCTTCTGAACTTGCCTGGAAATGTTATTTTATTTCAAGTTCTTTATTGTCATATGTAGGTAGAATACATGATTTACTTTGTTTGCTCACGGCCAAGGCAAAATACATAGCAATATTAATATGAAAAATATACAATAAAAGGCAAAGTAGGCAAGAACAATCGAACTGAATACTAATAGAAATTGACAAGTCAGTAATCGTCAATAAAAATAGAATCGACAATTATAGGAGATTTCATTCTTACGAAATTGTAGTGTAAGTAAAAAAGTGACATTGTTAATCTAAAAATCCTTTCCTACCGCAACATTTTATTTAAAATTATAACTCTTGTCGGCATTTTAAGGAAAATACATTTGAGATAGTTCAAAGTAAATCGTATTTCAAATCACATCATTAGAAGTGAGTGCTTGTGTTTTATAGCAGTAAAAAGTACCACAGCGCCCTCTGTCGATACAAGCGCGTCAGCTCAGTCTCAAACATCAACTGATACAAGTGAGTGTAGTTGTTGTTTTAACTGTAAAAAATATTATTTTTACTTCTTACAGTTAATACAATTTTACAAACAATTATTGATATACTGTATGAAATATTATTGCCTGCGCAGGTCATTGTATTCATTGTAATCATAAGCTTATGTTTATTTTATATTATTTTGGCACATTGGTTGAATTAATATAGTTTGCAGTAAAATGTAATCACATCATGAGATTTGAGTGTTTTGTGTTTTATAGCACTTGGCACCACCACAGCAACCCCTGTCATTACAAGCGCCTCTTCAGCATCTCAAACATCAAATGCTACAAGTGAGTGTAGTTTTTGTTGTTGTTTTAACTGTGTAGAAAAATATTTTTGAGCTTACAGCTAATATAATTTTACAGCTAATGTAATTTTATTATAGATTTGCAATATGCAATATAGTTGTGAGTGTAGTTGTTGTTTTAACTGTAAAAAAATATTATTTTTACTTCTTACAGCTAATGCAATTTTACTAACAATTATTGATATACTGTATGAAATATTATTGCCTGTGCAGTTCATTGTAAACATTGTAATCATATACTTATGTTTATTTTATTTCATTTTGGTATCAGAATAGTTGAATATCGCCAGTGATGTTAGCTTTCAATCTAGCAATTTTTAAAAAAATATTTTAAGTTCTTAGTATAATGTAAATCACATCATGTGAAGTGAGTGTTGTTGCTTATTGACAATTATAAACGCTAGGAATTCTGTAATACTGTCATTTATGGTTGCCTTTGTTTGAATTATTAAAAAATAGTTTAATAAACACCATGCACTGTGGTGTGTTTTACCTTTTTTTATGTTTTTGTGCTCTTCTTATTTTCTCCTGTAAAGCGGCTTTGCAACAATGCACATTGTGAAAAGTGCTTTATAAATACAATTTAATTTAATTGATTGAATTAATATAGTTTGCAGTAAAATGTAATCACATCATGAGATTTGAGTGTTTTGTGTTTTATAGCACTTGGCACCACCACAGCAACCCCTGTCATTACAAGCGCCTCTTCAGCATCTCAAACATCAAATGCTACAAGTGAGTGTAGTTTTTGTTGTTGTTTTAACTGTGTAGAAAAATATTTTTGAGCTTACAGCTAATATAATTTTACAGCTAATGTAATTTTACTAACAATTATTGATTTGCAGTATGCAATATAATTCAGTGTGCAAGTCAATGTATTCATTGTAATAACATAGCCTACTTAGGTTTATTTTATTTAGGTATACGAATGGTAAAATATTTTTAATTATGTAAGCTTTTGAATTAACATTTTAATAATAAAAAATAGTTTTATGTAGTTCTTGGTAAAAGGCAAATCACATCTTGAGAATTGTGTGTTTGTGTTTTATAGCAGCTGAAAGTACCACAGCTCAAATATCAACTTCTACAAGTGAGTGTTGTTGTTTATGAACAATTATATAAACATGTTAATAGCCATTATGTGCAGAATGTTGTATTTATTGTAAACATGAACATGATATGTCCAAAATTATAACTCTTGTCGGCATTTTAAGGAAAATACATTTTAGATCTTTCACAGTTGATCGTATTTCAAATCACATCATTAGAAGTGAGTGCTTGTGTTTTATAGCAGTTAAAAGTACCACAGCGCCCTCTGTCGATACAAGCGCGTCAGCTCAGTCTCAAACATCAACTGATACAAGTGAGTGTATCAGTTGATGAGAAATATTATTGCCTGTGCAGGTCATTGTATTCATTGTAATCATATACTTATGTTTATTTTATTTTGGTATCAGAAAAGTTAAATTTTGCCAGTGATGTTAGCTTTCGAACTGGCAATTTTTTTTTAAAATATTTTAAGTTCTTAGTATAATGTAAATCACATCATGTGAAGTGAGTGTTGTTGCTTATTGACAATTATAAATGATAGGAATTCTGTAATACTGTCGATTATGGTTGCCTTTGTTTGAATTATAAAAATAGTTTAATAAACACCATGCACTGTGGTGTGTTTTACCTTTTTTGTGTTTTTGTGTTCTTCTTATTTTCTCCTGTAAAGCGGCTTTGGAACAATGCACATTGTGAAAAGCGCTTTATAAATACAATTTAATTTAATTGATTGAATTAATATAGTTTGCAGTAAAATGTAATCACATCATGAGATTTGAGTGTTTTGTGTTTTGTAGCACTTGGCACCACCACAGCAACCCCTGTCATTACAAGCGCCTCTTCAGCATCTCAAACATCAAATGCTACAAGTGAGTGTAGTTTTTGTTGTTGTTTTAACGGTATAGAAAAAAAATTTGAGCTTACAGCTAATGTAATTTTACAGCTAATGTAATTTTACTAACAATTATTGATTTGCAGTATGCAATATAATTCAGTGTGCAGGTCAATGTATTCATTGTAATAACATAGCCTACTTAGGTATAAGAATAGTTAAATATTTTTAATTATGTAAGCTTTTGAATGAACATTTTAATAATAAAAAATAGTTTTATGTAGTTCTTGGTAAAAGGCAAATCACATCTTGAGAATTGTGTGTTTGTGTTTTATAGCAGCTGAAAGTACCACAGCTCAAATATCAACTTCTACAAGTGAGTGTTGTTGTTTATGAACAATTATATAAACATGTTAATAGCCATTATGTGCAGAATGTTGTATTTATTGTAAACATGAACATGATATGTCCTTCTGAACAAGCCTGGAAATGTTATTTTATTTCAAGTTCTTTATTGTCATATGTAGGTAGAATACATGATTTACTTTGTTTGCTCACGGCCAAGGCAAAATACATAGCAATATTAATATGAAAAATATACAATAAAAGGCAAATTAGGCAAGAACAATCGAACTGAATACTAATAGAAATTGACAAGTCAGTAATCGTCAATAAAAATAGAATCGACAATTATAGGAGATTTCATCCTTACGAAACTGTAGTGTAAGTAAAAAAGTGACATTGTTAATCTAAAAATCCTTTCCTACCGCAACATTTTATTTAAAATTATAACTCTTGTCGGGATTTTAAGGAAAATACATTTTAGAGAGTTCAAAGTAAATCGTATTTCAAATCACATCATTAGAAGTGAGTGCTTGTGTTTTATAGCAGTTAAAAGTACCACAGCGCCCTCTGTCGATACAAGCGCGTCAGCTCAGTCTCAAACATCAACTGATACAAGTGAGTGTAGTTGTTGTTTTAACTGTAAAAAAATATTATTTTTACTTCTTACAGCTAATGCAATTTTACTAACAATTATTGGTATACTGTATGAAATATTATTGCCTGTGCAGTTCATTGTAAACATTGTAATCATATACTTATGTTTATTTTATTTCATTTTGGTATCAGAGTTGAATATCGCCAGTGATGTTAGCTTTTGATCTAGCAATTTTAAAAAATATATTTTAAGTTCTTAGTATAATGTAAATCACATCATGTGAAGTGATTGTTGTTGCTTATTGACAATTATAAACGCTAGGACTTCTGTAATACTGTCATTTATGGTTGCCTTTGTTTGAATTATTAAAAAATAGTTTAATAAACACCATGCACTGTGGTGTGTTTTACCTTTTTTTATGTTTTTGTGCTCTTCTTATTTTCTCCTGTAAAGCGGCTTTGGAACAATGCACATTGTGAAAAGCGCTTTATAAACACAATTTAATTTAATTGGTTGAATTAATATAGTTTGCAGTAAAATGTAATCACATCATGAGATTTGAGTGTTTTGTGTTTTATAGCACTTGGCACCACCACAGCAACCCCTGTCATTACAAGCGCCTCTTCAGCATCTCAAACATCAAATGCTACAAGTGAGTGCAGATATTGTTGTTGTTTTAACTGTATAGAAAAATATTTTTGAGCTTACAGCTAATGTAATTTTACAGCTAATGTAATTTTACAGCTAATGTAATTTTACTAACAATTATTGATTTGCAGTATGCAATATAATTCAGTGTGCAGGTCAATGTATTCATTGTAATAACATAGCCTACTTAGGTATAAGAATAGTTAAATATTTTTAATTATGTAAGCTTTTGAATTAACATTTTAATAATAAAAATAGTTTTATGTAGTTCTTGGTAAAAGGCAAATCACATCATGAGAATTGTGTGTTTGTGTTTTATAGCGGCTGAAAGTACCACAGCTCAAATATCAACTTCTACAAGTGAGTGTTGTTGTTTATGAACAATTATATAAACATGTTAATAGCCATTGAGTGCAGAATGTTGTATTTATTGTAAACATGAACATGATATGTCCTTCTGAACAAGCCTGGAAATGTTATTTTATTTCAAGTTCTTTATTGTCATATGTAGGTAGAATACATGATTTACTTTGTTTGCTCACGGCCAAGGCAAAATACATAGCAATATTAATATGAAAAATATACAATAAAAGGCAAATTAGGCAAGAACAATCGAACTGAATACTAATAGAAATTGACAAGTCAGTAATCGTAAATAAAAATAGAATCGACAATTATAGGAGATTTCATCCTTACGAAATTGTAGTGTAAGTAAAAAAGTGACATTGTTATTCTAAAAATCCTTTCCTACCGCAACATTTTATTTAAAATTATAACTCTTGTCGGCATTTTAAGGAAAATACATTTTAGATAGTTCAAAGTAAATCGTATTTCAAATCACATCATTAGAAGTGAGTGCTTGTGTTTTAAAGCAGTTAAAAGTATCACAGCGCCCTCTGTCGATACAAGCGCGTCAGCTCAGTCTCAAACATCAACTGATACAAGTGAGTGTAGTTGTTGTTTTAACTGTAAAAAAGTATTATTTTTACTTTTTACAGCTAATGTAATTTTACTAACAATTATTGGTATACTGTATGAAATATTATTGCCTGTGCAGTTCATTGTATTCATTGTAATCATAAACTTATGTTTATTTTATTTTGGTATCAGAATAGTTGAATATCGCCAGTGATGTTAGCTTTTGATCTAGCAATTTTTAAAAAAATATTTTAAGTTCTTAGTATAATGTAAATCACATCATGTGAAGTGAGTGTTGTTGCTTATTGACAATTATAAACGCTAGGAATTCTGTAATACTGTCATTTATGGTTGCCTTTGTTTGAATTATTAAAAAATAGTTTAATAAACACCATGCACTGTGGTGTGTTTTACCTTTTTTTATGTTTTTGTGCTCTTCTTATTTTCTACTGTAAAGCGGCTTTGGAACAATGCACGTTGTGAAAAGCGCTTTATAAACATAATTTAATTTAATTGGTTGAATTAATATAGTTTGCAGTAAAATGTAATCACATCATGAGATTTGAGTGTTTTGTGTTTTATAGCACTTGGCACCACCACAGCAACCCCTGTCATTACAAGCGCCTCTTCAGCATCTCAAACATCAAATGCTACAAGTGAGTGCAGTTTTTGTTGTTGTTTTAACTGTATAGAAAAATATTTTTGAGCTTACAGCTAATGTAATTTTACAGCTAATGTAATTTTACTAACAATTATTGATTTGCAGTATGCAATATAATTCAGTGTGCAGGTCAATGTATTCATTGTAATAACATAACTTACTTAGGTTTATTTTATTTAGGTATACGAATGTTAAAATATTTTTAATTATGTAAGCTTTTGAATTAATATTTTAATAATAAAAAATAGTTTTATGTAGTTCTTGGTAAAAGGCAAATCACATCATGAGAATTGTGTGTTTGTGTTTTATAGCAGCTGAAAGTACCACAGCTCAAATATCAACTTCTACAAGTGAGTGTTGTTGTTTATGAACAATTATATAAACATGTAAATAGCCAATGTGTGCAGAATGTTGTATATATTGTAAACATGAACATGATATGTCCTTCTGAACAAGCCTGGAAATGTTATTTTATTTCAAGTTCTTTATTGTCATATGTAGGTAGAATACATGATTTACTTTGTTTGCTCACGGCCAAGGCAAAATACATAGCAATATTAATATGAAAAATATACAATAAAAGGCAAATTAGGCAAGAACAATCGAACTGAATACTAATAGAAATTGACAAGTCAGTAATCGTCAATAAAAATAGAATCGACAATTATAGGAGATTTCATTCTTACGAAATTGTAGTGTAAGTAAAAAAGTGACATTGTTAATCTAAAAATCCTTTCCTACCGCAACATTTTATTTAAAATTATAACTCTTGTCGGCATTTTAAGGAAAATACATTTTAGAGAGTTCAAAGTAAATCGTATTTCAAATCACATCATTAGAAGTGAGTGCTTTATAAATACAATTTAATTTAATTGGTTGAATTAATATAGTTTGCAGTAAAATGTAATCACATCATGAGATTTGAGTGTTTTGTGTTTTATAGCACTTGGCACCACCACAGCAACCCCTGTCATTACAAGCGCCTCTTCAGCATCTCAAACATCAAATGCTACAAGTGAGTGCAGTTTTAGTTGTTGTTTTAACTGTATAGAAAAATATTTTTGAGCTTACAGCTAATGTAATTTTACAGCTAATGTAATCTTATTATAGATTTGCAATATGCAATATAATTCATAATGCAATAAAATCATGCAATAAAAATAATTTCCTACCGCAACATTTTATTTAAAATTATAAGTCTTGTTGCCATTTTAAGGAAAATACATTTTAGAGAGTTCAAAGTAAATCGTATTTCAAATCACATCATTAGAAGTGAGTGCTTGTGTTTTATAGCAGTTAAAAATACCACAGCGTCCTCTGTCAATACAAACGCGTCAGCTCAGTTTAAAAAATCAATTGATACAAGTGATTGTAGTTGTAAAAAATATTATTTTTACTTTTTACAGCTAATGTAATTTTACCAACAATTATTGGTATACTGTATGAAATATTTTTGCCTGTACAGGTCATTGTATTCATTGTAATCATATACTTATGTTCATTTTATTTTGTTATCAGAATAGTTAAATATTGCCAATGATGTTAGCTTTCGATCTAGCATTTTTTTTTTTTTTTAAGTTCTTAGTATAATGTAAATCATATCATGTGAAGTCAGTGTTGTTGCTTATGGAATATTATAAACACTAAGAATTATGTAATACTGTTATCACTGATTGCAAGGACAGAGAACCCAGACGCAGACAGGAGTGATGAAAAAGAATTGAATTTAATAAATAAACACAAAATAAAGACCCACGAGGGGTAAAACAATACTGACAAAGGGATGATAACACACTTTAATGGGAAACTTATGTATCTTACTTTTATTGTTAATGTTGAACTGTATATTTTGCTTATATTTGAGTATCTAGATTCTAGAACAGTGGTTCTCACAGGGGGGCCGGACGCCACAAGGGTCCCCCAACTGACTTCGAAAGGGGCCTCAATACGACCTATATTTTAAAATAGTTTTTGTAGTTAATAAATGTTTTCCAGTCAAAATTAAGCTCTGAAACATTTTATTGGGTAGAAATGTTGATGTTTTGTGAGTGGAAGGGGGGACTGATTATTGTTGAATGCAATGGGGGGCCTTGGAGTCAAAAAGGTTAGAACCCCTAGAATAGAACAGTCTGAAAATGTTTATTTTATTTCATTATCTTAAACCATCTTGTACCACAAAATTTTCTTTAATACTATTATTTTTTTTGGCACTTTGCGGAAAATCTATTTTATATAGATAGTATTTCAAATCACATGATAAGAATGAAGTGTTTGTGTTTTATAGCACTTGACACCACCACATCGGCCCCTGTCACAATAAGCACGTCAGCTCAGTCTCAAACATCAACTGATACAAGTGAGTGTTGTTGATGTTTATCAAGTATAAACAATTTGACAGAAAAAAATCCAGATTTTCCTGCCAGTTTATTGCAAAATTTTGGACAGTAAATTGTGGCAATAGTTGTTCTTTTTTTTTTAAATGTAATTGTAAACATGTCCTTATGTCCTACTAAGCATGTCCAGATGTGCTTTATTATTTGGAAATGCTCTCAATTGATTAGCATTTGAATGGAAAAGTCTTTATGTCACATAAATATTATTCTAAAAATGCATAAATCAAACACCTTGACTTGTGCAACACAAAATGAGCAAGAGGAGATTGATCTCAGAACTGTATGCTCATTTGTAAAAACTACACGAGCTTCGCAGACCCTTATCACATGCACCTATCTTCTAAACAGTGGTAACCACAAAACTGAAAAATATGTCAAACTCTTCTAAATATCTAAGAGAAGTGAACATTAAACACTATCAAGTATTTAACTTTACTAAAAACATATAAAATAATCATATTTTTTAAAAAGGAACTCTCCTAATGCAGTCTGGCGCATAGCATGCTGGGAATCTTTTTTGCGTACATGCAGGATCTGCTCTCCACTGCCTCTCGCTGGTTTGGTAAAGTAATTGCTTCGCTTGCCGCTACTTGCTAGATTTAAGTAAAATATACTAAGGGCGAAAAGTAAATTGTTTTATTGTTGGCTGTATACATTTTGACAACTGAGTAAAGTTAACTAAAAATTTGTAAGTAAGGACAACAATTAGATTTTACAGTGTACAACGATCCCCCCCGCCGACAGTTTTGGTGGAGGACCGATGCCTTCGGACACTCCCCTAATCATCCCCCCCATGTGGACCGAAAAATCCCGGGCCGAATTTACTTCCCAGTCCTCCCATTCTCTAGACGGACGTGTTTAATTAAGCGTGTGTCTCTCATGGCGCAATGGTTTTAATACACTGTGTCACGTTGAAATCATTCAGAGTGCCACGAGACCTGTGCTTTTCAAACCATCCCTGAGTGCTGTGTCATGCGTTTTTAGACTCAAAATGCGTTCTGTACGAACCGCTCCCAAGTCCTGTGTATTTGGACATAGGTGCAACACTGTTCTCGTAAAATATGTGATGCCATGAAAGTCCTTCCCCACTAATTCACATATTTATATCTATTTATAGAGTTTATAATGAAACATATTATAAATCACATCATGACAATTGTGTTTTTGTTTTTCATAGCACTTTTCAATTATGGATTCATTTAAACATATATCGTTTTATAGAGTTCACAGTAAAATACAAATTGATAGAATTGATTGTTTGTGTTTTTTAGCAGTTGTAAGTACAGTACCCACTGGTGATACAAGCATTTCAGCTCAGTCTTCAACATCAACTGCTACAAGTGAGTATTTTGGTTTACAGTTGAAAGAAAAAGTATGTGAACCCTTAAGGCTTACTTGGATTTCTTCATAAATTGGTCATAAAATGTGTTCTGATCTTCATCTAAGTCACAACAATAGAGAAACACAGTCTGCTTAAACTAATACCGCACAAACATTATATGTTTTCATGTTTTTATTGAACACAACATGTAAACATTCATAGTGCAGGGTGGAAAAAGTATGTGAAACCCTAGGCTAATGACTTCTCCGAGAGCTAATTGGAGCCAGGAGTCAGCCAACCTGGGGTCCAATCAATGTGATGAGATTGGATGTGTTGATTAAAGCTGGCCTGTCCAATAAAAAACACACACCAGTTTTGAGTTTGCTGTTCTGAAGAAGCGTTGTCTGATGTGAACCATGCCTCGCACAAAAGAGCTCTCAGAAGACCTACGATCAAGAATTGTTGACTTACATAAAGCTGGAAAGGGCTACAAAAGTATATCTAAAAGCCTTGATGTCCATGTGTCCACGGTAAGACAGATTGTCAACAAATGGAGAAAGTTCAGCACTGTTGCTACACTCCCTAGGCGTGGTCGTCCTGTAAAGATGACTGCAAGAGCACAGCGCAGAATGCTCAATGAGGTGAAGAAGAATCCTAGAGTGTCAGCTAAACACTTACAGAAATCTCTGGCACATGCTAACATTTTTGTTGACAAAACTACGATAAGGAAAACATTAAACAAGAATGGACTTCATGGGAGGACGCCACGGAGGAAGCCACTGTTGTCCAAAAAAAACATTGCAGCACGTTTGAAGTTTGCAAAAGAGCACCTGGATGTTCCACAGCACTACTGGCCAAACATTCTGTGGACAGATGAAACCAAAATTGAGTTGTTTGGAAAGAACACACAACGCTATGTGTGGAGAACAAAAGGCACAGCACACCAACATCAAAACCTCATCCCAACTGTGAAATATGGTGGAGGGGCCATCATGGTTTGGGGCTGCTTTGCTGCCTCAGTCCCTGGACGGATTACTGTCATCGATGGAAAAATGAATTCCAAAGTTTATCAAGACATTTTGCAGGAAAACTTAAGACCATCTGTCCGCCAACTGAAGCTTAACAGAGGATGGACGATGCAACAGGACAACGACCCAAAGCATAGAAGTAAATCAACAACAGAATGGCTTCAACAGAAGAAAATACGCCTTCTGGAGTGGCCCAGTCAGAGTCCTGAGCTCAACCCGATTGAGATGCTGTGGCATGACCTCAAGAGAGCGATTCACACCAGACATCCCAAGAATATTGCTGAACTGAAACACTTTTGTAAAGAGGAAGGGTCCAAAATTTCTCCTGACCGTTGTGCAGGTCTGATCTGCAACTATAGGAAACGTTTGGTTGAGGTTATTGCTGCCAAAGAAGGGTCAACCAGTTATTAAACCCAAAGGTTCACATACTTTTTCCACCCTGCACTATGAATGTTTACATGTTGTGTTCAATAAAAACATGAAAACATATAATGTTTGTGCGGTATTAGTCTAAGCAGACTGTGTTTCTCTATTGTTGTGACTTAGATGAAGATCAGAACACATTTTATGACCAATTTATGAAGAAATCCAAGTAAGCCCAAAGGGTTCACATACTTTTTCTGTCAACTGTATATACAGTTACATAAACACAACAGGAACATTTAAGATGTTTCCTTTTAAGTTTATTATTAATTTGATATATTGGACTTATAGTTGTTTGCTTCAAACCACACCCTGAGCACTTAACATCAGGTTATAGTTTACAGAGATTACAGTAAAATGTAAATCACATCATGAGAATTGTGTGTTTGTGTTTTGTAGCAGTTGAAATTACCACAGCGCATACAAGCACTTCTTTACCAACATCAACAGCTACAAGTGAGTTAACTGTAAAAAATGATTTACGTTTTACTGGAATTGGAATAATTTTACTAAAAATGATTGGTAAAGGCCTACAGAATGAAATGTGGTTGCGTATGCAGTTCATTGAATTCATTGTAATCATATAGTTATTTTTATTTTATATTTATGCATATTAAAGCATATTGTCAATGATGTTAGCTTTTGAATTTTAATAAAATCACAATTGTGTCTTTGTGTTTTTATAGCACATGGCACGACCACAAGTGAGTGTTGTTGCTTGTGGCCCTTCTGAGTTTATTGTTTATGCGGAACTGTTTATTGTGCTTATAACTGCTAATAGTTATTCAGTTTACAGCTTATGTGGTTTTACTAATAATACAGAATGAAATGTCGTTGTATAAAGGAATTGTATACACAGATTTATTTTATTTTAGTATTAAAACAATCTTCCACTAATAATAATTATTTAATACTACCAATTGGGTGAACATTTAAAAAAATATATAACTAATAAAGTTAAAAATGAAACATTTCCAATAACATGATAAGATTAAGTGTGTTTTTGTTTTATAGCACTTGACACCACAGTTCCTCCTACAAGCACTTCTTTACCTCCTACAAGTGAGTGTGTTTGTTTTTGAACAATTATATGAACACTAAAACAGGATTAAAATTATAGATGTGCCCTTCTGAGTTTATTGTTTATGCGGAACTGTTTATTGTTATAATAACTGCTAATAGTTATTCAGTTTACAGCTTATGTGGTTTTACTAATAATACAGAATGAAATGTCGTTGTATAAAGGAATTGTATACACAGATTTATTTTATTTTAGTATTAAAACAATCTTCCACTAATAATAATTTGTTAATACTACCAAGTGGGTGAACATTTAAACAATATATATATTTTACAAAGTTAAAAATGAAACATTTCCAATAACATGATAAGATTAAGTGTGTTTTTGTTTTATAGCACATTACCCCACAGTTCCTCCTACAAGCACTTCTTTACCTCCTGCAAGTGAGTGTGTTTGTTTTTGAACAATTATATGAACACTAAAACAGGATTAAAATTATAGATGTGCCCTTCTGAGTTTATTGTTTATGCGGAACTGTTTATTGTTATAATAACTGCTAATAGTTATTCAGTTTACAGATAATGTGGTTTTACTAATAATACAGAATGAAATGTCATCGTATAAAGGAATTGTATACACAGATTTATTTTATTTTAGTATTAAAACAATCTTCCACTAATAATAATTATTTAATACTACCAATTGGGTGAACATTTAAAAAAATATATAACTAATAAAGTTAAAAATGAAACATTTCCAATAACATGATAAGATTAAGTGTGTTTTTGTTTTATAGCACATTACCCCACAGTTCCTCCTACAAGCACTTCTTTACCTCCTGCAAGTGAGTGTGTTTGTTTTTGAACAATTATATGAACACTAAAACAGGATTAAAATTATAGATGTGCCCTTCTGAGTTTATTGTTTATGCGGAACTGTTTATTGTTATAATAACTGCTAATAGTTATTCAGTTTACAGATAATGTGGTTTTACTAATAATACAGAATGAAATGTCATTGTATAAAGGAATTGTATACACAGATTTATTTTATTTTAGTATTAAAACAATCTTCTACTAATAATAATTTGTTAATACTACCAAGTGGGTGAACATTTAAACAATATATATATTTTACAAAGTTAAAAATGAAACATTTCCAATAACATGATAAGATTAAGTGTGTTTTTGTTTTATAGCACATTACCCCACAGTTCCTCCTACAAGCACTTCTTTACCTCCTGCAAGTGAGTGTGTTTGTTTTTGAACAATTATATGAACACTAAAACAGGATTAAAATTATAGATGTGCCCTTCTGAGTTTATTGTTTATGCGGAACTGTTTATTGTTATAATAACTGCTAATAGTTATTCAGTTTACAGATAATGTGGTTTTACTAATAATACAGAATGAAATGTCATCGTATAAAGGAATTGTATACACAGATTTATTTTATTTTAGTATTAAAACAATCTTCTACTAATAATAATTTGTTAATACTACCAAGTGGGTGAACATTTAAAAAAATATATAACTAATAAAGTTAAAAATGAAACATTTCCAATAACATGATAAGATTAAGTGTGTTTTTGTTTTATAGCACATTACCCCACAGTTCCTCCTACAAGCACTTCTTTACCTCCTGCAAGTGAGTGTGTTTGTTTTTGAACAATTATATGAACACTAAAACAGGATTAAAATTATAGATGTGCCCTTCTGAGTTTATTGTTTATGCGGAACTGTTTATTGTTATAATAACTGCTAATAGTTATTCAGTTTACAGATAATGTGGTTTTACTAATAATACAGAATGAAATGTCATTGTATAAAGGAATTGTATACACAGATTTATTTTATTTTAGTATTAAAACAATCTTCTACTAATAATAATTTGTTAATACTACCAAGTGGGTGAACATTTAAAAAAATATATAACTAATAAAGTTAAAAATGAAACATTTCCAATAACATGATAAGATTAAGTGTGTTTTTGTTTTATAGCACATTACCCCACAGTTCCTCATACAAGCACTTCTTTACCTCCTGCAAGTGAGTGTGTTTGTTTTTGAACAATTATATGAACACTAAAACAGGATTAAAATTATAGATGTGCCCTTCTGAGTTTATTGTTATAGTAGAACTGTTTATTGTTCTATTTGTTGCTAATATTTATTATTAATGTGGTTTTAATGTGGTTTTAATGTGGTTTTAATAATAATCCTAGATTTAATTTATTTTAGTATTAAAACAATATTCTACTAATAATAATTAATTAATACTACCAATTGGGTGAACATTTAAAAAACATGATAAGATTATGTGTGTTTTTGTTTTATAGCATATTACAGCACTAAAATTCCCCCTCCTACAACAAGCTTTTCTTTACCTCCTACAAGTGAGTGTGTTTGTTTTTGAACAATTATATGAACACTAAAACAGGTTAACATGAAAATTGTGTCTTTGTGTTTTATAGCACTTGGCAACAACACAGTGCCCCCTTTCAATACAAGCACTTCTTTACCAACAGCCACAAGTGAGTGTTGTTGCTTATGGACAATTCTTTAATGGGAATATTATAGATTTGTCCTTCATATTAGATTAGATGATTAGATTAGATTCAACTTTATTGTCATTACACATATACAAGTACAGTGTAATATCTCCTCGTAAATAAATGATTTAGTGCATGATTAATTATTTAACCATATTTTTTCACATAAATGATACTGTGGTTTTACTAATAAAACAGAATGAAATGTCATTGTATAAAGGAATTGTATTTATAATAATAATTTAATACTACCAATTGGGTGAACATTTAAAAAATATATATGACTAATAAGAATTAAACATTTCCAATAACATGATAAGATTAAGTGTGTTTTTGTTTTATAGCACATGACAGCACTAAAATACCCCCTCTCACTACAAGCTTTTCTTTACCTCCTACAAGAGAGTGTGTTTGTCTTTGAACAATTATATGAACACATAAACAGGTTAACATGAAAATTTTGTCTTTGTGTTTCATAGCACTTGGCAACAACACAGTGCCCCCTGTCAATACAACCACTTCTTTACCAACAACCACAAGTGAGTGTTGTTGCTTATGGACAATTCTTTAATGGGAATATTATAGATTTGTCCTTCATATCTCCTCGTAAATAAATTACGTAGTGCATGATTAATTATTTAACCATGTTTTTTCACATAGAGTCTCCTGACGATACTGGGAAGATTGTTGGCATTACTCTGGGTTTGTTCTGTTTCATCATAATCATAATTCTTATTTTATTCATCTACAAAAGGAGGTGAGTTGTTTTATGACTATTTCAGAACATGTGATGCTTGTTAAGAACTCCACCAAAGTTATTTTTTATCTTCAGGCGAACAAAACCCGTCGAATATCCTACAGATATTCCAATTGATAACATTAGGTACCTTTGTAACTTCGACTTAAAATATAAACATTAAAAGTTGAATATTTGATAACACTAACTTAATTCAATGTTCTCTTTCTCTTCCAGAGGCAAAATGTAAGTGACACAATACAAGGCACCGTTGTATGTCTAATGTCTACAACACAATGTAACAATTTGTTTCTAAAGTGTTTCGCTTTATTTTTTATTTTTTATTTATGAAGTTTTACATACTGAATACAAAAAATCGTAATAATTTTACCATAGATGGTAAAAAAAATCCTTAATAATATTTTCACACATTTATACATTTCGGTATTACTAATGGTGAGCAGAAATTGCAAGACACTGACACTGAGCTCAACACTGAGCTCAAAACAATAGTTTAACTTCAGAAGTTTACATTAGATTTTTTTAGTCTTTTGTGAACAACACTGTCCTCATGAACTAAGTTCCAGACATAGTCACCCAACATCGCTTTATCCCACGTTCCTTGTGCTACAGAAATTTCTAGAATTTTCTGACAGTGACAATTGATTTTTTTTATTTTTTATTTGTGAAAATGTGTAGAATTTTGGGCTGCGTGTCCCGATACTTACAGAAGTAAGTATCGGGACTTACTTGTTTGACTTACAGAAGGTATACTTAACTAAGAACGTTTCAGGAATGGGAAACACATATTAACGATAAGGTACAGCTTAAGGTATAACTTAAGAACGGAGTAGCGATAAGAAGGTTTCTGGAAACCCGGCCCTGGTTTATTTGCAATACAATGATATTTCGTAACTAATAATACACGATCAAAATATACAGTACTTGAGCTAAATATACACTAAAACATTGATGCTACATGGAAATAAATATTACCACAATAATTAGCACCACAGAATTGCACAAGAAATATAAAAAGGCCTGTACCCACAGCTCATGACCATAGGTGAGAGTAGGAACGTAGATTGACCGGTAAATCGAGAACTTCACCTTGCGGCTCAGCTTCTTCTTCACCACGACAGACCGGTACAGCGACCGCATTACTGCAGAAGCTGCACCGATCCGTCTGTCTATATCCCGTTCCATCCTTCTCTGACTCGTGAACAAGACCCCCAGATACTTGAACTCCTCCACTAGAGGCAGGGACTCTCCACCCACCTGAAGTGGGCAAGCCACCCTTTACCGACTGAGAACCATGGCCTCAGATTTGGAGGTGCTGATTCTCATCCCAGCCGCTTCACACTCGGCTGCAAACCGTCCCAGTGCATGCTGAAGGTCCTGCGCTGATGGGGCCATCACGACGATATTATTGCAAAGAGCAGAGATGAAATCGTGTGGTCCCCAAACCCGACGCCCTCCGGCCCCTGGCTGCGCCTAGAAATTCTGTCCATAAAAATTATGAACAGAACCGGCGGCAAAGGGCAGCCCTGCCGGAGTCCAACATGCACCGGGAACAAGTCTGACTTACTGCCGGCAATGCGAACCAAGCTCCTGCTCCGGTTGACAGGGACCGGATAGCTCTTAGCAAAGGGTCCGGAATCCCATACTCCCAGAGCACCCTCCACAAGATGCCATGAGGGACACAGTCGAATGCCTTCTCCAAATCCCCAAAACACATGTGGATTGGTTGGGCAAACTCCCATGAACCCTCCAGCACCCTGGAGAGGGTCTAGAACTGGTCCAGTGTTCCACGACCGGGACGAAAACCACACTGTTCCTCCTGAATCCAAGGTTCTTCCATCGCCCGGATTCTCCTCTCCAGTACCCTGGCATAGACTTTCCTGGGGAGGCTGAGAAGTGTGATCCCGATAGGTTGAGCACACCCTCCGGTCCCCCTTCTTAAAAAGAGGGACCACCACCCCGGTCTGCCAGTCCAAAGGCACTGTCCCCGACCGCCACGCGGTGCTGCAAAGGCGTGTCAGCCAAGACAGCCCCACAACATCCAGAGACTTGAGGTACTCAGGGCAGATCTCATCCACCCCAGGTACCCTGCCACCGAGGAGTTTCTTGACTACCTCGGTGACATCAGCCCGGGTGATGGACGAGTCCGCCTCCGAGCCCTCAGCCTTTGCTTCCTCAATGGAAGACATGGCGGCGGGATTGAGGAGATCCTCGAAGTATTCCACTGCTTCCCCCTCCTGAGGCGCCGGACGGTTTGCCAGAATCTCTTTGAGGCAGACCGATAGTCGTTCTCCATGGCCTCACCGAACTCCTCCCAGGCCCGAGTTTTTGCCTCCTCAACCACCCGGGCTGCAGGCCGCTTGGCCTGTTGGTACCCGTCAGCTACCTCGGGAGTCCCACAAGCCAGCCAGGCCCGATAAGACTCCTTCTTCATCTTGACAGAATCCCTTACTTCCGGTGTCCACCACCGGGTTCGGGGATTGCCGCCTCGACAGGCACCGGAGACCCACTCGGACTCAATATCTCAAGACTCCCTCGGGATCTGGTCAAGCTCTGCCGGAGGTGGAAGTTGAAATCTCTCTGACAGGGGATTCGGCCAAATGTTCCCAACAGACCCTCACAGTAAGTTTGGGTCTGCCGAGTCTGTCCAGCTTCCTCCCCCACCATCGGATCCAACTCACCACCAGGTGGTGATCAGTTGACAGCTCCGCCCCTCTCTTCACCCGAGTTTCCAAGACATACGGCCGGAGGTCAGATGAAACAACAACAAAGTCGATCATCGACCTCCGGCCTAGGGTGTCCTGGTGCCATGTGCACTGATGGACACCCTTATACTTGACCATGGTGTTCGTTATGGACAAGCTGTAACTAGCACAGAAGTCCAATAATAGAACACCACTCGGGTTCAGATCAGGGGGGCCGTTCCTCCCAATCACGCCCCTCCAGGTTTCACTGTCACTGCCTACATGGGCGTTGAAGTCCCCCAGCAGAACGACGGAAGTCGAAGCACTTTCCAGCACCCCTCCCAGAGTCTCCAAGAAGGCCGGGTAATCTACACTGCTGTTTGGCCCATAAGCGCACACGGCAGTGAGAGACCTATCCCAGACCCGAAGCCGCAGGGAAGCGACCCTCTCGTTCACCGGGGGGAACTCCAACACATGGCGGCTGAGCTGGGGGGCTATAAGCAAACCCCCACCAGCCCGCCGCCTCTCACCATGGGCTACTTCAGAGTGGTGAAGAGTCCATCCCCTCTCGAGGAGTGTGGCTCCAGAGCCCAAGCTGTCCGAAGAGGTGATCCCAACTACCTCTAGTCAGAATTATCTGAACCTCACGCACAATCTCAGTCTCTTTCCCCGCCAGAGCGAGACCAGCTAGACCATGTCCCTAGAGCTAGATTCCGCGTCCACGGATCGGGTTGTCGAGGCCCGCACCTTCGACTGCCGCCTGATCCACATAGCACCGGGCCCTTACGGGCCATCCTGAAGGTGGTGGGTCCATGGGAGGGTGACCCCACATCGCTCCTTCGGGCTGAGCCCGGCCGGACCTCATAGGGTGGCGCCCCGGCAGCGCCATGCCAGGCAATGTCACTGTCCTCAAATTTATTGGCATCATAAGGGTTTTTGGAACAGCTCTTAGTCTGACCCGTGACCTAGGACCTGTTTGCCTTGGAAGACCCTACCAGGGGCATATAGCCCCAGACAACATAGCTCCTAGGGTCTTTCGGGTACTCAAACTATACTTTACATTAAAATAACATTAAAATTTGTTACACTGTGTAATTTAGATATTGTTTAAAATCTTTAAAAGCACAAAATTCAGGACTGAAGGTTTTAGGCCCATTTGAAATTGTAGGTTTAAAGTTTGTCTGCGATGAACAGCTCCACGATGAAGAATTTGCGGCACACTTCTCATAGACAATTTCACAAGACTTGAAAAACACTGGTCCAGATGCATTTCCTGTTTCATTTATTTGTTTGTTTCACATCTAGAATTAGTCTTAAAGATATTCATCTAACATTTTCATTTCTAAATCTTCTTTTGGTTGTATTTTGTTGTTACGTTTGTGCAGTGTGAAACAGAAAGTGCTTCTGGTTGTTTACGTCTTATAAACTGCTATGCAATGTTTAAATGATCACAAAAACAACAGCAAGCAGAAGTACAAGAGGGCATAAAGGAGGATGAGGTTTCTAGATCACAAGATCACAAAAACTTTTTTTTTTAATAAACGCATGTGCATACATTTGGGTTTCTATTGAAAACTATTCCTATAAGTCGGCCAGTTGTCAGGAATCAATTGTCGCTCATGTTTGGCCACATTTGATCTACAATAAATGAGTCATGCGTTTTCCTACAAACACGACAGAAAGAAACTAGAAACTTTTTTTCTTTAAAATAACTTTGAACACAGTCCAAATTGTTTAGGGCAATAACCTTCAGTCCTGTAGTGTGCACTTAGAACTAACATCCTTACCTTTTCTTTTCTTTGTTTTATGAAAAGCAGTAGTACTGCTTTAAGATTGGAAGATTTTGAAGAGTATTATAGGAGGAAACATGCAGACTCCAACTGTGGTTTCGCCGAAGAGTATGAGGTAAGCTTAAAGTTCCATTTTGTTGCCATCTCTGTTTGAAACATAAGATTGCAGGTTACTTTACAAATCTTACCAAATTTGCAAATCACAAGTGAGCTTATCTTGTGAATCATGGGAAGGTAAATGGACAGGTTTGAACACAGATTTTTTCAGGTACTTGCGTAATAACTGTTCTTAACCAAAAAAGTTACGTATTCCAGCTTTAATGTTTGTATCTGCACATGTGATCTGCCACATGCACATTTGTTAATACATTATGATGTGTAGGTATGAAAAAGCGGTGTGATTTGTATTATTGTAGGAGTTGAAAACTGTTGGAACTGCTCAGGCCAAAAATTCAGCACTGGCTATTGAAAACAAGGCAAAGAACCGCTACAATGATGTGTTACCTTGTAAGTACACAACATGTTTTCAATGAACTTTTTTGCTGTTTTAACTGTTTTAACTTTTTTATATCTCAATAGCAGTAAATGAAGTAATAATCATGTACACAAGAACTACATAACTTACAGATTTTCTAATATGGAGAACCAATATAACAATATAGCCATACGCCTGAAAAAAAATTCCAATAGAGTACTACATTTAAAAAAAAGGTGCTATGTAGCACTGAAACTGGTTCTTTGCTCGTAATCATACGGGAACCACTTGACTATAGAACCATATCTTAATGCCACCGACAGAAGCGGTGCTATATGGTTCTATTTAGCACATCATTCATCCCACAGAACCGCTGAAGAACCACTGAAGCACCAAGATATGGTTCTATATAGCACCCAAAGTGGTTCCCCATGATTGCGACTCAAGAACCATTTTTAGTGCTATATAGAACCATTTATTTTTAGAGTGTGTCATATTTCTATAACTATGTGCCTTATATCTGTCTTTTAAGATGATGCTTCAAGAGTTAAATTATCTATGTGTGGCAACCCCTTTGACGACTACATCAATGCTGACTACATTCCGGTGAGTATAAATACATTTGTATTTAAAAATTAACAAAATTACTTTTCACATGAATCTTTTTGTGACCAGGGCTACAATTCAAGAAAGGAGTTTATAGCCGCTCAGGGTCCGCTACCTGTCACAGTGAATGAATTCTGGAGAATGATCTGGGAAAAGAACGTCTGCACCTTAGTGATGCTGACCAAATGCAAAGAGCAGGGACGAGTAAGTTCAAGACCTAGTACATTATTTGTCGTATCAAATCCTATCAAGTGGTGGGAATATGATTCATTCTTGAAACAAGAGCAGAACGATTTTTTGTGTAAATCGTACGTAAGGTCGTTAAAATGCAATTTTTCACATTCATGAAAATGTTTGTATTTTCTAAATGTTAGTTGATAGGAAAGAAATGTACACCTGCTTCATAGCACGTATAAATAAAACCGCACGTAACGTTCTGTATTCTTCTAGACAAACCGATGACACTGCATTTTGATGCACTATGTATCACTATGTTCTTTTGCCCTCTCTTTTATAATATTTTACCTTTGGGTAAAGCGCACAGCTCGTAACTGTCCTTATTTACACAGCCGTCCAATCACAGCGGAGAAGAGGCGGGACAAACACTACATTGACCAAACATCATACACAACAATGGAGAAGTTAAAATTAATGGTTACTGCATTTTCATATTAAGTAATATTCTTTCAAAATAAAATACTAGTAGGCTTACAGTTGCGGATATTCTAAATCACACCAACCAACGCTTCTCCAGAATAACGCGCAGTGCCTCCAAAGCGTTCTCAGGCGCCACCAGCAAGTCGTTTTCAAAAGAGCATGAGGTATTATTATTTTAGCTGCTTATTTAACGCTTTGGTGGACACAGTTTAATGGATTCATTTATTGGTAAGCATATAGACAATAAATTTATTATGCAATAAAATTAAGCCAAACCAGAGAATGAAGTCCAGAGGATTCCGGCATTCCTAGATACGTAATATGCATATCTTTAATTCATAGGCGGGGATTATGCTAATTTTGAATGAGCGTATATGCGCGCCCGGTTTACGAGTGATTGGAATTCATTACCATATACAGATTTTACTATCAAATCTGACGTTTACTAAGTATTTACTAACTGGAGGAAAGTTTTCAGAAAGGTCTGTTTTACGCGCAAATTTCTCTGAATTTGCTCATATATTTACGAATGTTTCATGATTAAGGCCAAATGTGTATTATGGTGGAGTATGCTAAATTGCATTTTCTGGCATTTTCTTTAGATCAAGTGTGAGAAGTACTGGCCATCTGGGACTAGTCATTACAATAACATCTCTGTGACGATGACCTCAGAGATACCACTGGAGTGCTGGACGATTCGAGACTTTAGCGTCAAAAATGTGCGGCAGTATATTTCTCTTCAGTGCCCTCAACAAGTCATTTTAAAGCATTTTAAGTTAGACAAGTTTGATAAATGGCATATACAGAATAACAAAGAATAAAACATGTTTATATTGTGTGCTATTATGCTTTCTTATATCCAGAGGTTATGACTTTACAGTTTATATAATGTGTTATATAATGTTACTTATAACAGCTGAAAACAGCGGAGACACGCAATGTACGGCAATTCCACTTCACGGCGTGGCCAGATCATGGAGTTCCACAGAGCACTGAACTTCTTAATGACTTCAGACATGTGGTGAGAGAACACATAGACCAGTACTCTCGTCACTCGCCAACTATAGTACATTGCAGGTAACCAGACATACAACATAGACATAATCAACAAATATGGAAAAATCATTTTTTCATTGCTAACCATCCTACTTCTCCAGTGCTGGTGTAGGTAGAACAGGGACCTTCATTGCCATCGACCGCCTGATCTTCCAGATTGAAAGAGAAAGCATGGTAGACGTCTATGGAATTGTTCATGATATGCGAATGCACAGGCCGTTCATGGTGCAGACTGAGGTAAGTGACCTTGTCCTAACCTTGTCCTGTTCATGAACCTTATGAAATGTCAAATAAAAAATACGGAGGGCCACAGGGGGATCATTTAGGTCCTGTCAATTTCTTATCATACATGTTTCCTTTTCGAGATAATATCATTTAAGTCAGGTCTTATTGCTGATGTTTATACAATTGTTTCTTATTTATTATATCTTTTTCTCTTTTCTACTACAGGCTCAATATGTTTATCTACAGCAGTGTGCCTATGACATGATTCGATCAAGAACTGGAACCAATGTAGACTTAATTTATCAGAACCCAGGAGCCCTTCATATCTATGTAAATTTTCCAGTTAAGAATGGAAATTGAAGATAGTCATACGATCATAAAATTGTGATCATGATAGATATTACGCACAACATTTAGTTGTGATTCTGTAATTCATTTCTCCTCAATACATACAATACAATGACACAAAAAGATATATATAGATAAAATAAAATTATTAGGTAATATTTTGAATAAGAGATTTTTATTTTTTTACTTTGACCTAACCAAAGAATATATTTGTATTATGTATCATATTTAAGAGAAATGTCAAACTTCTGTATGTTTCTTCTATTCCGTTTTTATTACGAGAGCTTAATTCTCCATGCCGATATAAGGGACTTTGTGATTCATTTTTATAAAATGTTTCTTTCTTATCAGAGTTTACTTATCAATACTGTTAAGTAGCTATATGGTTTTCCGTCCTGATGTATCAATGTAGAAGGTATGCTTTCAATCAGAGGGTAATTTCTATTAAATGAAATGGACTTGTAAAAAAATGTGTTTTGTAACATTGTTCAATAATTTGAGACTGAACAATTATTTTTTTCCAATACCATATTTTTTTTTATTTTGATGTTTTTGATGTTATTTGTTCCTTTTTTTACTAGAAGGCGCTTTAATAATTTAGCCTTTCAAGGTTTATGACAACAATGTATGTTTTTACAGTGGTAATGCTTTTGTTGTGATATCCAGACAACTATGTCTAAATTGCTGACCATTGCTAAATTACATTGAATTACATGACTTTTTCATCAGGAATTATAACTGTAATGGTAAAACTGTGCTGTTGTATGTGTTCGTTCTGTGGTATTGTTTGTCATTATCTTATATTAATTTATATATCTTTACTAACTTTAGTTAATTTAACTTTATGTATTTAACACTGTTTATATGAATACAGTACTTGGTTGAGTAAATGTTGATATTAATAAGCGTCTGCCAAATGCATAAATGTAAATAAATGTAATAATATCCTCCGTGGCATAAACGTGCCAGTTGCGCAACCATTAAAACATAATAAATGCCTGGATCAATGAGCAAGTGTCATTGTTAGTGACTTGGATATTTTTTGCGGATTGCACCGCAATAGCCAAGTAGTCACCTACAAACAGGATTTATTTGATCCGATTCAATACTTCCTGGCTTATTTTTAAAACAAAAGTGCACATACGTTGAAAGCTCCGAAAGCTGGAGCGCCATGCACACTAGCGCTTTTGAGACAATGGCCGTATTCATCATTAAAAAAATATACAACATTCCCAGATAGCAGCAAAACCAGCAAATTGTTGCGGCCCAAATCTGGCCAACATCTTACTCCCCATACCACCTCATCTGGCCCACAAACCGCATGTACGGATGGCACTTGGGCAGACCACTCCTGTTTGCCAGATATGGGCCGCAGCCATGCCAAAGCTATGCCACATGTCAAACATCAAAACAAATAAAGCAGAGCTGACCCAAATATAATCAACAGCTCATTTCAATTCTTGCCAAGATTTATCCCAAAACCAACACCTTTCTGTGCTCCAGTTTGACAGAATTTGTATTGAGTTTCATTATTATTATAGTGAGTCATTACTGATGAACATCTGCTGTTAACAAACATCATCACTGCAGAAAAGTTCAACAAAAGCTGAAAAATTTTAATTTAACAAAAGAAACACAACAACGTCAACCTGAAATGCAACCCAGCTAACATTTTTTTATAAGAACGTTACTGAGAGGTTTTTAAAGTAAAAAATCTCTCTCACGTACCTTATCCGCATCGGTTCCATCTATGTGGAATGATCTGCCTGCTGCTACAAGATCTTCAGATTCTGTAGCCCTCTTTAAGAATCGTCTAAAAACACATCTCTTCCGTCAACACCTGACTGATCAGTGCTGACTTCTATTTATTCTCTACTCTTTATAAAAAAACATCCAACTTAGCTCTGTATACTGTGTTAGGTTATATGAGACCAGTCTTCTTTTTTTGATTGCACTTATGCTTTTTGTTGTACTTATGCTGTCCCAATTGCTAGGGATGGGAACCGAGAACCGGTTGTTCTTTAGAACCGGTTCCCAGTGAATCGATTCCTTGGAACCGTTAGCGTACCTGCTTAACGATTCCGCTTATCGGTTCCGCTCGTTGCAAATGTGTCACGACTTCATGCGTGTGTGATGTCATGACGTCAAACACGCGCTGCGTTATTTTGGTTACATTTGCTGTATTTTGTCCAGCATCATGTCTTTTCAAATGAAATTAAATGCATGACCAAAAGTTACACGTTTCTATCTCAGTATAGTTCTGTTTTATTAATTCCTAGTCCTACCATATATTTTCTGCAGTGATATGATAAAGACTCTCAACCCAAAATACAATGCCCCAAACAGAGACAGTTTAACAAATCATCTGATTCCTGCTTGGTATGGGGTTGAAAAGAGCAATCTGATCACAGACCTGAAACATGTCACACATGCAACCATCACAGCAGATGGATGGACTAGTTTCAGTCAAGACCACTATCTCACCGTAACATTGCACTATGTCAGGGAAGGTCAGAGTAAAGAAAAAGTCCTCCAAACCAGAGCAGTGTACAAAGCTCAAACAGGGATAGCTGTGGCCAAGGAGATTGATGGGATCCTGGAGGATCCCACTTAACCTTGGAGCTCAGAAGCTGTACAACTGCAATACAGTTTCCAACTGGGCAGCAAGGATTCGTTCTGTGATCGTATGGATGAAGAGATCCCACATGGCTAAAGTAGTCCTGAAGGAAAAGCAACAACTCCTCAGTAAATACTGATAGGCCTGTTTAAATACTGTACTTTAATTGCAAGATAAAGACATACAAATTGTAACATATAAATTAACAGATTGGGATCAATTAAAAAAATTAAAGTATTACAATATTATATTGTTTAATGTAATCTCATAATTGTGTGTGTGTGTAGAGCTGCCCCAGCACATGCTCATTTTAGATATGAGGACGAGATTGAACTCCGTGTATTTGATGATGGAGAGATTTTGTGAACAGTTTCCTGCTATCCAAGCTGCAGCTATAGACCAACGGCTTAGAAAGCCCATGGAGAAGGAGAAGTAAATAATGTTTAAAAAAAAATGTAATGACTTTAAAAGCCATTAAAAGGATAATGTTGTTGTTTAGCCAATATATATTTTTTGTTTTGTTTATGTTTCAGACTGGCCAGAATGGGCAATGAGGACCTCAGGAAAGCAGAGGAGTTGGTGCTGCTGATGAGGATGCATTACACATCCACACTTGCTGTCTCTAGCGAAAAAAGTCCAACCTGTGGCCAGATATTGCCCATCCTCCAGAAACTGTGCAAACATTACACAGTGCAGGCAGACGACTCTGCATTCGTCAGGAGCGTCAAGGAGAACGATCTTTCCAAACATTACCAGGTACAGTCACTGTCTGACATGTAATGATGAATTACTAAATGAGTCATGACAATTAATCATATACACTAATGGTTATTTATTGTCATTCACATTTTCCTCTGAATTTGTGTTGTTTGTCCTCCATTTTTAAACTTAAGGATGATGATATCCAGGCATTCCTGGAGGAAGCCACTGTGTTAGATCCCAGATTTAAATCTAAAATCGACAGGGATGAAATCTGGGACAGGGTCAGGGCATCAGCAGTGGCAGCAATTGAGAAGGTATTTGAATTTGACAATGCCTTTAGCATATATCTGTTGTGAGACCCTTTCTTCTTACACTGTAAATTTCTTCTCAAGGTATCAGAGCCAAGAGAGACACGGGTGCATGCAGATGAAGAGGATAGAGAAGAAGAAGATGAGAACTACGTAAGTTTATTGTAGCTAATTGTGATGAATGATGATAGATGGCTTGGATTATTATTACACTATTTCATTTAAAACTAAAGCTTGTGGTTATGTCATTATTTCAGACGCCACCTGAAAAGCAGAAAAAGAGGACAACAAACTTTTGTCAGCTGGATTCTATTTCAGGTTGTAGTTGTTGTGTTTCTCTGGGTACATCATTTTTGGTAGTTTTTGTCGAACGATTTTGTTTTTCAACAGCAAATGTTCATCACTAATGACTCAATCATCACTATAATAATAATGAAACTCAATACAAATTCTGTCAAACTGGAGCACAGAAAGGTGTTGCTTTTGGAATAAATCTAGGCTAGAATTGAAATGAACTTTTGAATATATTTGGGTCAGCTCTGCTTTATTTGTTTTGATGTTTGACATGTGGCATAGCTTTGGCATGCCCATGGCCCAAATCTGGCAAACAGGAGCGGACCGCCCAAGTGCCATCATTCCACATGGTATGTGGGCCAGATGAGGTGGCATGGGGAGTAAGGTGGTGGCCAGATTTGGGCCGCAAAAATTAGTTATCTGGGTTGTGAAAAAAAATTGCGATACTTTGCTTAATCGATATTCCGGTGTAGATACGGTGTTAGACAATTTGAGTCTATTCGATCTGTCTGGAGAGTACTTTTTTAGATTGATTGATTTTCTGATTTGCATACTTCATCATTAAACCATTATTATTGCTGAGGAAACATCAGATTTTTCTTGCGAATTTGATAGCTTTTTCAATAAACAATTTACAAAATCCATGTGTAATCACATGCAGTAGGCCTACTGACACAAAATTCTACATATTTCAATAAAATGTCAAAACATCACTTACCTCAACATGAAGGGTTATGAGGAAAAACGAGAAAGATGCTGTGTGGACTGCAGGCCGCAATTGATTTTGGTGGGAAATTTCAAGTGTTTTTCCAAGTTGATGTTTTCCATTGTGTAACATATCTTAAACATATGTGGTTCTCATGTGTTTGTTGTTATCTGGGCCATATACCCCAAAATGAGATCCCACCATTTCAAAAGTTATGGCAAAACGAAAATGGCCCATATTTGGCCAGCCATGCCATATCTAGGACAGATGATTTTCGCATGTGGCCCAAATATGCCTGCTATCTGGGAAACAATGAAGGATTCATTTTTTTATGATTTTTATGCAGTTATGATCTGATAAGTTGGTTGAACTAACATTCTGCAATGCTATTGGTCAAGGTAGCCAAGCCGGGTTCTAAATCCACTTTCCTGATTTTGCTAGAACAATCTGCAGTGTTTGAAACATTCAAACACCAGATACTGCTAGCAAC